>JASTWQ010000171.1:0-425995 GCA_035220615.1 Leptothorax acervorum
CAAGAATTAACTAAACCAACTTAATCAAATTATTTTGTTCAAATACTTATAGTAGCATTTGTTTTGCGTGCAATTTTTAACTAGATAATATTGTTTAAATTAAATTCCCGATATCGAATTGACTAAGAGCGATTTCGGAGGATTTAAATAGTGTGTGGTTTTTCAACCAAACAAAGGTTGAGCTAGATACGACAAAATTTTATTGAAACAAGCAGCAGAAAAGTACGTATTTTGTTTACAATGGTAAAACAAATATCTTATCGTAGTAATGTTTAGTTGAACATCGGACTAATATTCTTAGTTGGATAAAACACATTTGCGTTTGTCAACAAGTTTTTTTCTCAGTGTGGTTATTAAAATCTTAAAATTACTTGAAATCCGATTTAGTATCTATCTATCTTCCAATCTTAATGACTGTATATTCACACACCAATGCGAAAATACAATGCAATTTTTATGTCGAACGCTGTTATAGGCATCTAAATATTCTAAGGCCGGTATTCATTGTCAGATTTTATTATACATAAGATTATCTTAAGTTTATCTTTATAGATACTCCGTAGCCAAAAAATGAGTCATGCATCACCTAAGATAAACCTGAGACGATCTTAAATATAAGATTTGACTATGAATACCGCCCTAAATCATAAGATTGGAATCAATATATGGCCATTTTGATATTGATATTTGTAGTGTAACTTGAGTAAAAAATAAATACATACCTTGTTTTAATTACTATATTTATATATAATCCTCCTTTTTTTAAAATATAATATAAAGATATCTTCATCGACGAGCAAAATATATCCCACAGACCTTATAGCTCGACAGCTGCGAAGAAATAGTACAAAAGCACGTGAGAAGAAATAAGAGTGCAATCCCACGTGGAAGAAAAAACGGAATCGAAAAGAAGCATAGTGGGAGGTAACCAATCGGAACGTTTATTTAAAAGATATATCAGGGGTCTAGGGCCTAGGGCCTGGGGCCTGGGGCCCTATTCTCGAAAAATACGATATGTCATGAATATCACTGCACTTTGCAACCAATAGCACACTTGCAAAGTGTGTGATTTTCTAAGTGACACACAAGAAAATTACACTTTGCAGTGTGCTATTGGTTGCAAAGTGTGATATATACATATGACATATTGTATGCGATATTTTGCGAGCATAATAAAGCCCCTGTCATTTTTAAAATAATAGATATAAAATACAGGGTGGATTCTAATAAGCGCGAAAAATTTAGGAAATGATTTTTTGTTGAAATTACGGGGGGTTCATTACATATACATATACTCTATATACGGGGTGTCCATTTAACTTAGACAGCAATATATCTAGGAACTAAGCTTGTGAATGAAAAAAATGTTTTAGACAAAAGCTGTAGGGTTTAGAAAGATCTACTTACATGGCTATATCAGTTTGACATAGGTGGCGTCTTCCAAAGTCAGGTAATGATTACCTTGAATTTTTTAATCAAACCCCCTATTTTTTATTGCAACATTCTTGTAGCCTTTGTCCGAGACGTTTTGCAAAGCACTATAATAAAGCTCTCTTTCGTTGGGAATTTCTTGAGATAGTATATTTCAATTTTGTCATGATATTTTTCATATAAAACATGAAATATCTTGTAAAGTCTTCACTTTTCGATGTTCACTCAAATTTTATTTTTTCAACTTGTCCAAAATTTGAGAAAGAATAACTCTAATTTTCACCCACTCCCACCTTTGAAAGAATGTACTTCTCGGAGAGAAGATATAGGGGACGTACTTGTTTAGTATGAAAGACCCCCTCTTAATTTTCGACAAAGAATTATTTCCCAAAATATTTCGCAGCTTATTTAGAAATCACCCTAGGTCTGTCTCTGTTGCTGCACTAATATTATTTCGCTGATAAAGCTGTCCTGTCTGAGGAAGCCAATCTATTATACATAATGCTAATTGGCAAATTTGTTTAAACCTTTGGTGTGCACACCTCTTAGAAATTACGTATTATGCACAGGGGGGTATGTCATACCCCAGTCACTAAAAACGTTTATTACAGACGTACAATGCGTTATTTTGACTCAAACAAAATTGCTGGCTATTGTTCAAAGTCTTCCAAAATAAGGTCTAAATTTCATTAAATATGTTGCAACATAAAGAAATTATAAATGATATGTTAACTAAAGAGAACCGAAAAAATGGACTATTTTCACTAAAAAATGCATAACGAATTCAATTTTTAATATTTTTTAATAATTCTTGCGGAGTTACTTTCTTGAAATACTACACTTTCAAGGAAAAATATATTAGTTATAACGGAGTTGAAAAAAGTATATTATATTTGCTGTATGAAGTTACGCGGTTTTGGAAGAAATGAGAGTATTGAGTATTATAAGAAATATGGGTTTATTTTCAAAATAAAATTAATTAATTAATTAATTAATTAAGATCCTATACAATTTTCTCCCCGCCCGCTTTAGTCCTGCTCTTGGCAGTGGTGAGAAGTTGACGTTCCGAAATTCTGGGTGGTTGAAATACCCATGTGCACAGTACGTATAATTTCATGAATAATTTCAACTTTTATTCTAAACAACATTATTTAATTAATTAATTAATTAATTAATTTTAAAAACAAGCTCTTCCACTATTATTAACACTATTTACGCACTAATAAGCCCAAAAAAACGACAAAATAAAAGTTGAAATTATTCATGAAATTATACGTACTGTGCACATGGGGTATTTCACACCCCTACGTCAACTTCCAACCACTGCCAAGAGCAGACTAAAGCCGGGCAGGCAAAAACTATGTATAGGATCTTGAAGTGTCATTCCTTGACTACAGGTAGATAGCAACACAGGTCCCGATTCGCATTGTACGTATTAGAAAAACGCGTTTGTGAAAGTACGCTGGGGTATATCCTACCCCATAATGCCACAACAAAGGTTAAACAATAATAATTATTGCTTTGGTTTTTATGAAAATTTTGTTGAAAGTTTAAATTTGTGTCTATAGTATGCAGCGTGTATGTGTGTGTGTAGAGTATATTTCACTTTTGTACTTAATATGTTAATATAAAGGTATAAAAAGACTCAAAATTTTGGTCTCTAATAATTATATGAAAAACTAAATATGAAAAACACCAAATATCTGAAAGCCGATGTAAAATCTAATTGAGAATTAATTGCATGATATATTCTTAGATGTTTTTGTATTTTTTTTAATGTTTAGTGATTATATCCAATAAATTAAATATTTTTTTATGTCATAATTGTAGTAATGCTTTGATTCTTATGAGAACTTTTTTGAAAGTTAAAGTCTATAGTATGCAACGTGTATATGTTGTGGTGTAGAGTATATTTCATTTTTTGTGATTAGTTTCAACTTTTGTTAATTAATTATTTTATTTAATCGTAAATCGGATTTGTCTTTCTAGGAATGGTAAATAAATATGAATATGTTTATTATTTTACATTATTTGCCAATTTTTGAAAAGTTATGTGTATACGTTGTAAAGTATCTTATTTTAATATGTTTATCAATCATTACAATATTTTAATACATAGATTCATTCTTTAAAACATTTTAATTGTATAATTTTGAAACAACCTATATATAATTGGTATTTTATAAATTTTATTTTTTAATAATTGTTTAATTACGTGTACTGCAACTCAATATATTTGATGTTAAATGTCGTTTTATATATTTATATTTGTCATGTCATTTAAAAATTATTAATAAGTAATAATAATCATTTAAGTAAAAATAATCATTTTTTTTTAATAATTACATAGATATTAAACGCAGTTTTTACAAGTATTAATGGAGTGATCTGAAATGTTATAGAGCAAAACTTAAAGCATATTTGTAAAAAGAAGTATATAAATGGAAAAAATAAATATTTAAAAGAGTCGCACAAAGAAGAAGTTTTTCAGTAATAGTCCGAAGATTTAAATTGCCATGGATATGTTAACTTTAACGAAATGCTGGATAATGCTCAATGTACGATTCGACTGTGTAAGTTTATTCCTGAATTTTATTATTCATAAAAATTTAAAATACGAATATTATGTTGTTTATTCTTCTATGGACTTTACGTTATGGTTTTGTCTTTACAATTGTTAATATCCTGGTCTGTAACAATTTTTATATCGCAATCTAAAAAAACAATTCATCCATTAACTATTTAAATATTTTAAATAACTTTTTATTATTCTTACAGTGAGATAGTAGGTTGCGTTGATGGAACAGACGCTCCGCGTTATATAGGTGATAAGTCTCAATACAAAGTTTTTAAATTCTACTTGACCAATGGTAACGGAAAAACGCGTGCAAATCGTGGCGTGGAACGACGATGTTGATCGAATGTCAGGCATAGCGATCAAGTACTGTAAGGCCACCACTCACAATCAGGTAGTCGTCGCGTTTTATCGCGAAATCCGATCGAGGCCGAGACTCTCGTGGTTTCAGAAAACAGTATAGGCCATCACACACAAAATGCATAACGTCGCATACGCATAGCATAAGACCGCTGGACCAATGAGCATCTTATGTAAATTAATATGACGACTTATGCTGGATGCTCAGTGGTCCAGCGATCGTATGCTATGCTTATGCTACGCTATGCATTTTGTGTGTGATGGCCGTATCTCCGAGTGACAGAGATCTGTTATAGAGTAAAATACCGTGTTCCGTATTCTACGGGAAGAGCCGGCCGAGAGAGGATCCAGACAGCTCCTTCTGGGGAACTCCGCCGCCGACAGTCACCTTGTAAATAGCGTGTATTAGTGTGGTGTAGATTTCTCCGCGTGTCAGTGTTCGTGTAACTCTTTTCGTAGTTTTAGATAAATCGGGATAAAGGACGGTGACGGGTTCGGCTCCGACGACTCTCGCGGATCTCGCGTATCGTTTTGCGTAGCGATCGTGCGAGGTAAGTGCGTATTGCGTTCGTGTGACGTGCAATGTGGCGATCGTCGTGGTCCCGGGTCGCGTATATACGATCTCGTGCGACCATCTTGTGCTTCGATCCGTGTCGCGATCGTTGTCGCGTAATATTGCGTATGGCGAATGTCCGTGAATCTCGCGCTTTGTGTAACGATAGTTTAGCGTGTGTCGCGTGTTGCGAATATAATTACCCGATACAAAGGAAATAGCCATACGGTCCAAGCTTAGATCTTAGGCAGCTCAATATAATTATTTTCTATACATATGTATTAATACGCGTATTTTTACGATAAACGATTTTTACGTTTTTGTCGATAATATTACCACATGCCCCGGTAGTCGAATTGGTTAAGACGCCCGAACGGAATGCGGGAGATTCAGGTTCGAACCCTGGCTGGGGTATATTTTTCGCAATAAGTTTTTACAGTGATTTTAATATTAAATCGATATCGATTTAATTAGGGAAGGGAGAGGGAATTCTAATGTTCCAACAATAGCTGTGTTTTAAGTCCGACAAATAATCGGCGCGCAGTTTAATATGTTGGAAAAATACGCGTATTAATACATATGTATAGAAAATAATTATATTGAGCTGCCTAAGATCTAAGCTTGGACCGTATGGCTATTTCCTTTGTATTGATTTATATCTTAACGGTCTTAACATATATTGATAATTACCCGAGATGCCTGCTGCCGGGGAGATCTGTCGCGAATCTGAATCGACGTGTAGTAAGGAGAACAAAAAGTCACGAAAACGTCAAAATAATGTCATTTTGACTTTAAATGGTCAATTTTTCATCAAGCTTGATGAAAAATTGACCATTTACTTGCAGTAACGTCAAAATGACGTCATTGTGACGCCATCGATATATGTATCGATACATTGAAGGTATCGAATAACATCGAGATCGAGAGTCACTCGAGGAGCTTCAGAGCAGTGCTGCGATTTCGAGCCCGCGCACGGTGACGAATTTCCCCCTCCACTACGCATACAGAGTGACGCTCGGTCTATCTGTGTGTCGGCTTCGCTCGGCTCGGCCGAGTGAGAGGGAGAATGTCACTCCCTCCTTGTCGCTCTCACTGAGCTCGCGCGATCGATTGTTTTCTCGGCATCTCGGCGTGAATGCCGTGAATCTGAGTTGCCGGTGCATGATAATAATCAAAAAGCGATCTTTGGAATAATGTAGCGATGATGTATAAATGATTAATAAACATGAAAAAAATTGTATGTAACATGTAAAAAAGTATGTTGATCATTCGTGCAGAAATTTTTATGCTTCGACCCTGACCTATACTATTATTTTCACAATTCCTTTCCGAAAAGAATTCCGTAAAAGAGAAGACACGTATTTTTTTGTTTGGCCTACGATTAATATTTCCAACTGTAATATTTGTAAGAAATTGAATTTAATTTCGGTGACTGTTACTTTTAAGTTAATTAATATCTTGGAAATATTCAATTCTATATATACGTATGGGGTACTCTCGTTAAGAAATATATTTATATAAATACTATATAATATATAATATATAAAATATAGTATTTATATAAATATATTTCTTAACGAGAGTACCCCATACGTATATGTATACGTATGGGGTTACTCTCGTTAAGAAATATATTTATATAAATACTATATTTTATATATTATATATTTATATAGTATTTATATAAATATATTTCTTAACGAGAGTACCCCATACGTATATATAGAATTGAATATTTCCAAGATATTAATTAACTTAAAAGTAACAGTCACCGAAATTAAATTCAATTTCTTACAAATATTACAGTTGGAAATATTAATCGTAGGCCAAACAAAAAAATACGTGTCTTCTCTTTTACGGAATTCTTTTCGGAAAGGAATTGTGAAAATAATAGTATAGGCGAGAGTATAGGTCAGGGTCGAAGCATAAAAATTTCTGCACGAATGATCAACATACTTTTTTACATGTTACATACAATTTTTTTCATGTTTATTAATCATTTATACATCATCGCTACATTATTCCAAAGATCGCTCTTTGATTATTATCATGCACCGGCAACTCAGATTCACGGCATTCACGCCGAGATGCCGAGAAAACAATCGATCGCGCGAGCTCAGTGAGAGCGACAAGGAGGGAGTGACATTCTCCCTCTCACTCGGCCGAGCCGAGCGAAGCCGACACACAGATAGACCGAGCGTCACTCTGTATGCGTAGTGGAGGGGGAAATTCGTCACCGTGCGCGGGCTCGAAATCGCAGCACTGCTTCAGAGTAAGATCGCGAGAATTTCAGGGCTGCGTTCCAAAACTGTACTCCGTCAACTCTAAAGAACCCAAGGTAGTGGGGAGAGAGTAAGCCCAGAGTAAGTTACTCTGGTTGAACGATTTGGAACGTGAAAAAGTATAAGTATTAGCAACGAATAAAATGGAAGCTCAACGATGTATAATACTGTATAATACTTTAACAATGTTTTAGGATTGAAAGTTAACCTTAACCTAACCTAATAAGTCTTACTTTTTTTGAAAGTAACTCTCAATCCTAAAACAGACTAAAAAACCATTAAAAAAGAAATTAATATGCTTATTTATTATGTGTGATATATAAAATACTTTATCTAATATGTTTATTAATATTATATTTCTTACTTATCACAGCAACGACCAACGTTTCCGCGGTGTATAGAGGCAATTGCGCTTATTATGTTCTAAGATCATGCGTTTATATTTAAATTTAGTAGAGTTTACTCTCCTAACCCACCTCGGAAGCAGGGTTCATAGAGTTAACTCCGGGGTTACTTTACTCTCACTTTTGGAACGAATAGGCTCCGCCCATATAGTTACTTACTTCGCGTTTTGGAACGGCGTAGTGTTAACCCTGCTACTCAGAGTAGAGTTTTGGAACGTAGCCCAGAAGAGAAGGAGATTTAGAAGAGAACGGATTACCCGCGTTTTCGCTGCCAGTTTTGTGTTGCAGTGAACGTTCGACGTGGTTTGCCTATATACAAGTATAACGAAATGTCGACTCTGTTAAAGAAGGTATGTATGTAGAAAATTCCTTTCCACTCTTTAACTTTATTTTCTTGTTCTCTACAGGACTTTTCTAATGACAAACTGTGCAGTGCAGATCATATTAAAGAGTGAGGTTAGATGGGCCGGCACAGTACGCCGAAGTAAACAGCTGTATTCTACATCTATAAATGTTGTAAATACATAAATTTATGTATTTACAACATTTATAGATGTAGAATACAGCTGTTTACTTCGGCGTACTGTGCCGGCCCATCTAACCTCACTCTTTAATTTATAAAGTTATAGGGAGGACAATATGATCTGCACTGCACAGTTTGTCATTAGAAAAGTCCTGTAGAGAACAAGAAAATAAAGCTAAAGAGTGGAAAGAAATTTTCCTATAGGAGGATATTATACATTATTATACACATATTATACATTAAACTACTCCTGCTTTGTTTCTCTCTAATAGGTGTTTGCTTGAAGAAGTTTCCTAAGGTACAGATTTCCGTATTTGAAGACCATATGAAACGATGGTTCAACACTTCCATGCAACGGTCAGACTAGATCAACTATAGGTTGGGGGACTACAGTTGTATTTCGACTTTACCGTATGTGAGCTTCATAAAAGCTTTTGTGTACTGAAAACTTGCGTGATTCTCATGAATTCTATTATTTGTCTTTTATTTTTTGGTTTAAGTTGTTTTGTATAATTTATATATTTGTGTGCCTTCTCGAGGCTATTATTTTTGTTTTGTCTTCGATTTAAAAAAAATTCATAATCTACTGTCACAATTTTATGAAGTTTACAATGTTTGTTGGCGTTTTTAAGAAAACAATGTCCTTCAAGTTAGAAGAGATCTATGTTATCTCTTGGTTAAAGTGACAAGACTTCTTATAATGGTCAGATGTTTGAAATGTAAAATATTTATAAGTTGAACTGGCTGTGCTTATGTTTGAGATTAAATCTTTAACTCTCTCTAAGTCTTGTTGACAAATGCTATTTGGAGTACTATATTTTGAGGACTTTTATCAATTTTTTTTCTGCTTTTCTATATGTCTTTGAGAAGACTGATGTCCGTCCTCAGAGTTTATATAAAATATTAATATAGCGTTTATATAGTTTATATGTAGCATATATAGTATAGTTTCTGATTTAGTTATTATTGATATACTTAGTTTATATAATATATATTTGTTCTTGTGGCTATAAAGCAATGTGTACTACAAAGGCACTGCAATAAAAAAGTAATTATAATTTATTTCTGTATTGTTCCTTCACCTGTGAATTTGCGAAACTGCTTTTCCTAATATAATACTGAATACAAATCAACGGTGCACTAGTCAAAATGACATCAAAATGACATCAAAATTACGTCAAATTAGAGTCATTTTTTTTCCCGGTTTGACGTCATTCTGACTTTCACCGTTTTGACGTCTTTTTGACATCATTTTGACGTTTTCGTGACTTTTTGTTCTCCTTGGGGTACCGTTTGAGAGGAACTTATTCCTGTTCCGTACGCAATAGATTAATGATTGTACCGAGTTAATCGTGTTTTCTACAATATACGACTTCTATTATTTCTTTTAATTGTGTCGTGTGCATTTATTACGTTGCGCTCCCCCTCCTTACCCCACCGCTTAACGAATCTCGCCCTGATTGTGAGACATGGGATTAGCGATCTGAGTATTTAGACGTGGTGCGCGTAATCGCACCTGGCGCCCAGTTTTTGTGCATTGCTTTTCGCGGTCTGTTGTTAGAGTAGTAATTTGCGGCAACGCCCCCGCGAGTGGCGAGCTCGCGGGAAATCGGGTCGCAGTATGTAAATGTTCCAAGCCTCATAATTAATTTTACTAGAATCAGCTATTTGATTCTGTAAGTGTAATGTATTTGCATCGCGTATTATTCAATTATTAAATCATTAAATAGAAGTCTAATAGACACGTGTATTTAAATGTTTTCAAATATTAAAAAAGAATATTATATTTATATTAAGCCCTAAATCTTTACAAAACTTTTGATGAGATATAACAGCAGCAAAATATAACGTAAAAGATTTGTTGCTGAATTTGATTTGTAAATCTACCAATAAATCCTCTCTAAAAAAGGCATGTAAAAGATTTTATTGTTGCCGCTTTTCTGCAATGCCGATTGATTCTTTCATTTTGTGCTTACTTCGTGAGTGACTGTCATTGTATATTTCGACAGTTGTGTGTATCAAGGCTAAATAGCGCGCGCGAAGCGCGCGTCTGTGGTGTCTAGTGTAACTAAAAATTAGATTGAGATAACTGATAAAAATTGTTTACTGAAGAGCTTTTTTATCGACAACTGTTCTGTTAACATCAAATATTATTGCCAGGGAATACATTCCCTGATATTATCGACTTTATCGCTGTTAAAAGTATCTTTGAGAGACATTTTCAATCAGTACTGAGAACCCATTAACGGCGAAAGCATTGCCAGTGTCATTTTTCTCGGTGTGATATCAATATAGTTACATTTTAAGATTTGATAACAAGTTTAATAACGTACGAATTTACCCAAATTTAAACTATTTAAAATGTTCGCAGATACGACTGCCACGAGAATGGATTTCATCTTTTTGGCACTATGCACTATTTGCATTCTGGTGATTTTCGCGATTCTGTCGATGGTACATCAGCAGTATGTCATTCGACAAAAACTTAAAAACTTTCCCCAACCCGATGGATATCCTTTCGTTGGTGTGGCATTTAAGTTATTGAATATGTCGAACTATGGTAAAGAACTTTATACATAAAATTTTATTATTATTCTTTTACAAGTGCCATTCGTATGTTCATACACCGCTTAAAATAAAAAGTTTACTATTAAAATTTATATAATAATTAAATTGTAAAATTATTAATAAATTATTAATATAATAATTAATAATTCTAATTCCTAGACCGCATGAAATGGTTTGTAGCGTTTATGGAACAGTGTAAAGAAGAAATATTTGTTCAATGGGTTGCAAACAAGCCTCTTATTAATGTGTACAAGCCCGAACATTTAGAGGTAAACAATAAAATCAATTTGCTAAAATATTATCCGTTATTTTCTGCGATGATTAATGTATTATATTTTACAGTATAAGTATTGAATAATTAATGTGTTATAAAAATCGTCGTGACTCTCTCGATAAAACTATTTTTTCATATAATAGTTAAATAGTATAAAGCATTCTCGAACATTCATAACGTCGAGTATTCTAAGCATGCATTCAGAAATTTATTTTTAAGTGGGATCTCAATGTAATAGTAAAGATTAGAAGAAGATAGATTATTGCAGCGAGATCTTTTTATTGCTGCTACTGTAATTAATGCGTAATCAAATTTCTTTCTTATGCAACTAATTATTTAATACATTGTAAATATACTTGTTTAATTGTTAGTGAAGAGACGATGGAAGACGCTGAAAGTTTTGCCGTATAAATATGTTTGAAGAAATTTTTTCTGAAATATGATAGTTTATCTTTTGCAAATTTGATTTATTATCAAGAAAAACTGTTTCTACAAAATAAAAATTTATTTGTTAAGGTAACTGTAAGAAATTAATAAATAATTGGCAGATTAAACAAAACCGTTTTTGGAAAATGGAATCAGTAATCGATAACAGTAATCAATAATTAGTAGTAGTATAATAAATATTATACTCATGGTGGAAAGATTCCACCGTGAGTATAATAAGTATTAAAGCCATAGACTTATATAGATAGACCGGCCCCTGCCGTAAGAAACAGCGTGTGAAAGTAGACGGTGCAGACATAGCCTCACTAGAAGTCCTCTCTCTTTCTTCTGATCGCTCGGTGGGGATAGAAGTCTAGACTAGTGGGGACGGCCTATTCCCTACTTATACTAGTCCCCACTAGTCTAGACTTCTATCCCCACCAAGCGATTAGAAGAAAGAGAGAGGACTTCTAGTGAGGCTATGTCTGCACCGTCTACTTTCCCACGCTGTTTCTTACGGCAGGGGTCGGTATCTATATAAGTCTATGATTAAAGCTAAATAGCACGCGCGTAGCGCGCGTCTGTGATGTCTAGTGTCAGTAAAAAGTATGTTGTATCTTTTCTCTAAATATACATATATATATGTATATATATATATATATATATATATATATATATATTGTTGGAGATTATATCTTTTAAAATATTTTAATTCTTTGTACGTATATATTATAAATATATATTTACAGCTTATTTTTCCTAGCACCGTAAATATCACAAAAGGAGAAGCCTATGATTTACTGAGACCTTGGTTGGGCAACGGACTTCTGACTTCTACGGGTAAAGGCGAAATAGAATAATCACATATTTTTTTTGTACATTTAAATTTTATTAAAAATAAATTACAGCTTATTTTTTATATGTACAATATGTCACTTATATTTAGTTGAGCCGTAAGAAGACAAAACGTGTTTTATTTCCACTCTTTCCAGCACAGATATATTGTATTTCAACACAATTAAGAAATAATATATGTATTTTAATGTTTATAACCAAATGCATTCGTGAGCACTGATATGTAGAGCACTGATGTAGAGAAAATAAAATATCGCTGTCGCTTTTATAAATTAAAGCGACAATCATGTGTTTTTTTAACTGACTTTGTAGCTGTCTTTATCTCTTGCGACTTTTAAAATATAAATATAAATCACATTTCAATGCTGTTTTAGGTAAACAGTGGTTCCACGATAGAAAACTCATCGGGCCAACGTTCCACTTTAGCATATTAGATCAATTTTCTGTGGTTCTGTCTGAAAAAGCAGAGATCCTAATAAAGTGTCTGGAAAGAGAGATAGAAAAAAAACCAGGGAATGCCGTTGATGTTTTCCCTCTTGTTGTCAATGCTGCTCTCGACATTATTTGTGGTAATGTACCATATTTTTAATTACAATATATAATATAAATTATAATATTTTTCGCGAAAAAAACGTTTGTTAACATATATTTTACACTGCAGCTAATTTTATCAGTCATTTTATGGAGAATAAGAAAGAAAAATTGTAAATTAATAATTTGTTAACATTAATTTTGCTGAATCTGTAAATTATTTCACTACATTAACGAAAATTCCTATTATGTCACTCTTACTGTGTCATCAAAGAAATAATAAAATGCCAGGAAGAAATTATTTTATTTTAGCAATAAATTTGTGTTCTCATAAATAAATTTATTTAGCTAAATTTTTCTATTTTATTAATAAAACAAAGATCTTATTGTAATATTGTTGTACTACTTACGAGGAATAAGTATTGAATTTAATTCTATCATTTTAAGTGATGTAACAAAGCAGTCATTAACAATATCAATTGTTGTCTTGTAGAAACGGCAATGGGTGTGAATATACGTGCTCAAGAAACCGTAACGAAATATAATTCAACAGTACATAGGTCAGTTCCAAAAATCTTATATTGCTGTTGTTAATAAAATAGTTGAAAGTTTATTACTTATAATAGTGTTAAGAATTAACGATGAAACTTTAATCATTAATTACATATGTAATTTACGTGTAAAATTAAATATTAATCGTATTTTCAGAGCCTCCGCGTTAGTATTAAAACGAGTGCTTACACCGTGGTATTGGTCTGATTGGTTGTACTATTCTCTGCCTGCAGGAAAAGAATATAAATCAACAATTGATATATTGCATGGGTTCACGAAAGAGGTATGCTACAGAAACCCTGTAATGATATGTATTTAGAAGATTAAAATTAAAGATAAATATGCATATTAGGTCAAATCTCACCGATGACCTTGACCTTGACATATGTTGTCAAGGTCACCCTTCTGAGTGACCTTCAGAAGGTTTTAGCCGGCGGTCATTGTTTGTTGAAAAGTTATTAACAAAAAAAATTGAAAAATATAGCAGTTATTTTGAGTACTAATAGACATAAATGACTGATATTTATGTGGAAATAGTACATGTATGAACGAAGGAAAGTTAGTTAAAGTAGCGAATTGTTGGTATGTTGAAAGAAAAGTTATTTAAAGCAGAGAATAGAGAGTATGTGCTTAAACTTACAAAGCACATACTTGTAAAGCGCGTCACTAACTTATATGTTACCCACGCAACAATTCGACGTCCTTTGGACGTCTAAACGACGTCCCGTTCATCAGCATGGACATCCACATGACGTACCCAACATGTCCCGAAGACGTTCAGTAGACGCCTTTTGTACGTACAATGTACCGCCTAAAGACGTCCAATAGACATCGTTAGTACGTACAATGTACCGCCCAAAGACGTCCGATAGATGTCATTTATTGTACCTACTAACGATGTCTATTGGTCGTTTTTGGGCGGTCCATTGTATCGCTCAAAGACGTCCAATTAATGTTACATCCTTCTAAAATATAAAATGAATTTTTTGATATTTCAGATTTAACGTAATTGCGATAACTAAAATAATATTTTTTCAGTTATGACAATTACGTTAAAAGTATATATACTTTAACACAGTACATCATTTACCGACTATGGTTACGAATATCGTAGGACGCAGGCTCGCGTCTTATATTTAGTGCGTGAGGATTTTTGTTAACGAGAAACTTTGACACGCGGTAGCCGTGTCGCGGCAGCGCTCGTTACTATAATAGCGCTCGCGGTCGCAGAGCGGCGAAATCGCGACAAATTAATAAGTGAAAGTATTTCTTCAGGATTAGAAATACTTGGATATTTTATTCTTAATTTTTTTTGCACGGGATACATGTAAAAATAACGCTTAATTATAACTTGTTAAAAGTCCAGAACAACTGTTAATGTTATATATACAAATCTAATGAACAAATACATATTTTATCTATTTTTTACTCTATAAACATCATTCTTTCAACAGAATTGACTACAAATTGCTTAACATTAAATATTATTTACGATTCTGTGATACCTGATAACAACTGTTAATTGTTTAAACAAAAATTTTGTAAACAAATTAAGATTGTCGTCAGTTATTGCCGAGTTATTTGTAGTTGATTAAGCAATGTTGGAAAAATGAAATATATTGAAAACTGACGACAATCTTGATTTGTTTACAAAATTTGTTTAAACAATTAACAAAATTGTTATCAGGTATCACAGCATCGTAAATAATATTTAATGTCAAACAATTTGTAGTCAATTCTGTTGAAAGAATAAAGTTTATAGAGTAAGAAATAGCTCAAATATATATATATTTGTTTATTAGATTTGTTTATTAACATTAACAATTGTTCTGGACTTTTAACAAGTTATAATTAAACGTTATTTTTTTTACGTGTATCCCGTACAAAAAAATTTAAGAATAAAGTATCCAAGTATTTCTAATCCTGAAGAAACACTTTCACTCATTAATTTATTTATAAAAAATTAATTTACAATTTTAATAAACAATATAAAATTATATCGATCAAACAACGTTTTGACGACATGTACAGAACATTTTAAGAACATGAAATAACATATATGATAAGTAACATTAATTCTCGTCACTGTAATATGAATTACTATAATTAAATTTAAAATAAAACGTTTTTGTTTTACGCATCAGAAAGTGAGACGTTTCCGAGACGTCCTTTGGATGTCCTTTAAACGTCTGTTATATGACTGTACAAACATGACATGTACTTCAGTATTATTATTGAAGCATCTGTAGTATAAATATATAAAGTAAACTCATGCAATATATATTATTTAACTATTTTAAAATGTAAAAAAATTTGAATTTAACGGGTTGAAAAATCAGACATATTGACGATGTACCTTGGACATCCCTAAAATGTCTGTGTAAATAACCTGATTATAGGACGTCCAAACAACGTACTTGGGACGTATTGTAGACGTCTGATATACGACGACATAAACGGGACATTTCAGGACACACTTTAGACGTCCGAAGTGTGTCCTGGACGTCGAATTGTTGCGTGGGTAGTGACGCGCTTTATAAGTGTGTGCTTTGTATGTGCTTCAACTTAGAAAGCACATACTTGTAAAGTGCGTCACTAACCTATAGGTTTTTGTCAATAACCAACTATTATTTGCTTTAACAAAGCTTTAACATGCTTTTGTCATGATTATACCAACAATTCACTGCTTTAAATAATTTTCCCCACCAAATTTCTTTTGTTTATAACTTTTTAATAAACAATAACCGCCAGCTAAAACCTTCTAAAGGTTACTCAGGAGGGTGACCTTGACAACATATGTCAAGATCAAGGTCGTTTATGCCTTTCAATACTCAAAATAACTGCTATATTTGTCAAACTTTTTTTGTTTATAACTTTTTAATAAACAATGACCGCCGGCTAAAAACCTTCTAAAGGTCACTCAGGAGGGTGACCTTGACAACATATGTCAAGGTCAAGGTCATCGGTGAGGTTTTACCTAATATGCATATTTACCAAACCTTCTAAAGGTTACTCAGGAGGGTGACCTTGACAACATATGTCAAGATCAAGGTCGTTTATGCTTTTTAATACTCAAAATAACTGCTATATTTGTCAAAATTTTTTTGTTTATAACTTTTTAATAAACAATGACCGCCGACTAAAACCTTCTAAAGGTCACTCAGGAGGATGACCTTGACAACATATGTCAAGGTCAAGGTCATCGATGAGGTTTGACCTAATATGCATATTTACCAAATTAAAATAGTGTGAGATTTTTACTAAATTTTTTATATTATTCCGTTTAAATAAAATTTTACGTTTACGACAAACACGATAAATTCTAGGTGATAAATAAGAAAAAGGCTGAACGACAATCGCAAAACTACACAGGACTCGAAAATGAAGAAAATGATTTAGACATAGGTGTGATTGTAAATTATTACAATTATACATCATGCATTATACATATTTCTACTAGCATTTAAATATTCCTTACTTAAAGAAATTGCTATAATACATTAGGTAAGCGGAAGAGGAAAGCGTTCCTGGATCTGTTATTAGACCGGAATGCGAAAGACGACACTCCCTTGACCGATGATGAGTTGAGAGCGCAAGTCGACACGTTCATGTTTGAGGTGAAACGTCCGACATCAAAATTTACCGATTTCCTTAATATAAATTTTTCTCTTATTAACTCGGAAACGTATTTCGGAAACGTAAGGACTCTATAAGTATAAAATAATATGTAAACGATAATAGGGGCATGATACAACAGCGGTTGCGGTAACCTGGACACTTTTTCTTTTGGGCAATAATCTCGAGCACCAGGAAAAAGTTCACGAAGAACTCGAGGATTTTTTCGGAGATTCGGAGACACCAGCCAATGTAAAAGAGCTGTCGCAATTGAAGTATCTCGACAGAGTCATAAAGGAGACTCTCCGAATATTTCCAAGTGTACCTATAATCACGAGGCGACTAACGGAAGATGTAAAAATAGGTAGGACACAATTTTACCTGGCAATTAAAAAAAGAATCTTAAAGAATTTACAAGTGTGTAATTTTATTTATAAAGCAGTTAAAATGTAACAATGCGAGAAATATGCTTTTGGTGGAATTTTTAAAAAGATTTAGTGCATAATTAATATTTTTATTATTTATTAAAAATTAAACAAATAAAAACAAAATTGAATTAAGCAATCTAAAGATCGATAACTTACAACTCGACTTACAACATTATAATCTTAAAAGTTTAATTTCTCTAGACCATAAAAACGTTTATATATTGACAAAAATAGTCAATGTGATGTTTTATAGGCGAATGCAGTCTATATATATTAGAGTGGTCCTTAAAAAGGGTAATTTTTAATTTTGACTGCTCGAACGGTTCGGAAGGCTCGAAATAAATAAAAAAAAATCTGTGCAAAAGCGCAGCTTCCTATCTCAATTTTAACACGTGCCACAGAGCACTTGAATTTTCCTATTAAAATCAAATAGCGAAGATTTTAGTATGAATGCAATAACGATCGGAAAAATTTGAAACTTGGCAATTCTCTTACCTATAGTTGTACCTATCTTCTGAAATTTTTATAGATTTTTATCTACATATTTCAGGTTGCTAGTGGTCGATAAAAATAATTTTTTTTTAAATTTCTTAAGCAAATAGCAAATGATTTTAGTATTAATGCAATAGCAATCGGAAAAATTTGAAACTTGGCAATTCTCTTACCTATAGTTGTACCTATCTTCTGAAATTTTTATAGATTTTTATCTACATATTTCAGGTTGCTAGTGGTCAATGAAAATAATTTTTTTTAATTTTTGAAAAATTAAAGGAATCTTGTTTATTTATTTCTTTCTATAATTTTGTTTATATATTTATTTATTTATTCGCAGTTTTAAATAAAAATTTAATACTTTTACAAAATTATTTATTTCAAAAATCTCATGATTTCGCATCGGAATATTTTTTTTTATATTTTTTTATTATTTGGACAATAAATTGTTTCTGATCTTCGTTCTTTGTTAAAATATTATTATATTCTTCTTAACTGTAAAGAAGACTACGAATAAATAAATAAATACATAAACAAAATCATAGAAAGAAAGAAATAAACAAGAATCCTTTGATTTTTCAAAAATTAAAAAAAAATATTTTCATCGACCACTAGCAACCTGAAATATGTAGATAAAAATCTATAAAAATTTCAGAAGATAGGTACAACTATAGGTAAGAGAATTGCTAAGTTTCAAATTTTTCCGATCGCTATTGCATTCATACTAAAATCATTTGCTATTTGCTTAAAAAATTAAAAAAAAAAATTATTTTCATTGACCACTAGCAACCTGAAATATGTAGATAAAAATCTATAAAAATTTCAGAAGATAGGTACAACTATAGGTAAGAGAATTGCCAACTTTCAAATTTTTCCGATCGTTATTGCATTCATACTAAAATCTTCGCTATTTGATTTTAATAGGAAAATTCATGTGCTTTGTGGCACGTGTTAAAATTGAGATAGGAAGCTGCGCTTTTGCACAGATTTTTTTTTATTTATTTCGAGCCTTCCAAACCGTTCAAGCAGTCAAAATTAAAAATTACCCTTTTTAAGGACCACTCTAATATATATATATATTAATTTTTTTTTTTTATTTATTTAGATAATTATATACTTCCGAAAGGTGTCACGGTCATATTGGCAATCCTATTAGCACATCGGAATCCGAGGGTCTGGCCGGATCCAATGAAGTTCGATCCGGACCGCTTCCTTCCAGAAAACTCAAAGCATAGGAATCCGTATGCCTACGTTCCGTTCAGCGCTGGACCGAGAAACTGTATAGGCCAGAAATTCGCTCTACTCGAAGAGAAAATCATATTGGCTGCTATTCTGAGAAAGTGGAAGGTGAAGAGCGTGAAAACGCTCGACACGATTGTGTACGGCGGCTCTCTCATTTTGAGACCAGGCGAGGAAGTACTCATGCATTTCACGCCAAAGAAATGAACAGTTTGCCAGCAAATATATGTACTTATGCTTTTTTATAATGCGATTGTTATAACTTCTATCGATTACAAAATTTAAATATTTTTCTTATTACGTGGTATAAAATATTGTATATAAATATATGTATATATATATAACGTATGCACAATATTCTTACATATGTGATTAATATCAAGAAAATCAAATGGAGGTACTGCATGGTGTAATCATATTTTTACGTAAGTAATACGAATTACGAAAGAATGCCTTATAATTATTGCTTAACCCTAAAATCTAGGATCTCGTAAACAAGGAATATCTTAAGCCAACGAAACAGTTTTGAAATGCTATCTAGGCCAAACACGCACGATCTGAAATATGACGACAAACATTAATAAACATCTTTAAACCAAAACATATTAATGCTGAAAATGATATTAAAAACGAAACGATTGGCTAACGGTATAGCAAATAATTAAATTGCAATAATTATTTAACGTTTTTTGAGATGTTATTTAGATCGACTTTTGAAATCTTACAAGATTTGCAGTTCTTTTGTTGCTATAAAATGTACGTGCTGGAAACGGAATGTAATGTGCCGCATTACGATGAGGTAAACAATTATAAACTAGTTTTAATATATATGTAACTCGCTGCTCCTCCGAAAAATATGTAATTTTCACACTACTGCCGATAATGGTCTGTTCTTTTTCGCTACACATGTGAACTAGTGCAATAAGTTCATTTGTTATACTAGTGCAGAAGTGCAGCGAAAAAGAACAGAAACCTAAATTTACTTATTTTTATTTTGAATACAAAGCTTTCCCAAATAAAAATTAGAATGAAGATGTCATCCCCCCAAATGATTTCCAATCGATTCCATTTATAATAAACATTAAAAATAGTTGCTATATCTGCTAACTTGACGCTCGATAAATTTTGTTAATAACAAAAAATCTATTTTTTCCCAAATGTTTAAACAATTTTCTCAAACTTCCCCAAATGATTCCCAAATTACATGAAAAAAAATAATTCAAAAATATTCAATTTGTCTGCTAACTCTACGGCGGTGTATATGTTCACGTAGAAGTCGTTGCGTGACCGTTCCTTAAGGATGTATCGGAGGTACAATCTTAGACAAAAGTGCATGAAATTTGAAATACTTGAATATCTACGCCTAACGCATAGTAAATCTAGATGTAAGATACTCAAACGATAGTAGGAGTCTTATTTTTACTCCTAGAAAGGTATTTTTTACTTTACAAATGTCTTTTCCAGCATTATTTGCGATTTTTGTCATTTTATGAGCCTAAACTTTTGGCAGTGAAAATGCCCTGATTTCAACTTTATAACGTCAAATTATTTCAAAACGAAAGACATTATTCAGCAGTGCTGATAAACAAATGTGACTTTAATAACGTCAAAAAAGATAAATATGTATCATATAAACGATAATTTTGAATATTATTTATTATAAACATTGTTATGCGACTCTCTCAAAAGAGACGTGACAGCGCTGTATTACTCGATTCACGTAGGTTGGCAGCCTTGCACAGTACCAAAACAGTGCGAGACTTGATGCGAGCTGCGAGGTGCGACGTGCGAGGTTATGTCTGTTCGTTTACATTTTTACAATGTCAGACACGAAAAGTTATCGGTGGAAAGGCAAAATAGTGACAAAAGCAGTTTATGAAAAAAGACTCGCTATCTCTTCACGAGTGCAACGGAGACAAAAAGTTAGCTAGAAGTAGCTTTGCTTGCCCAGCTGATTGCGACGTTGCCGCACTTTCACGAGCCATCGAGATACATTCGTGCCGACAGCACAATTATCTCAAGTTATAATTTATTTTTTTAAAACGGTGTAGTGAAGACAATTGAAACTTGGCAGATATTTTCATCTATTCGTATACTAGATGTACAAAAAAATTCAAAATATTGGTAGCGCTCCTTCAACATTTTTTTAGTTGTTTTATCCGTCAAAATCGTTTCTTCCCATAAGAATACGTGTTAAATCAGTGAAAATTAAAATCGTTATATCTCAGCAACCGTTTAGTGGATTCGTTTCTACTTTTTTGTAGCACATCAGGAAGACTAAAAGAACATTCTCACAAATTTTTATCCACTTGGTAGCGCTTTGAAAATACCTCCCATACATCCTTAATTCTCTCTCGTTCGCACGCGATAAAGAGAAACGTTCCCGTGGAAGGAGAGAGAATGAACGGTTTCGAAACAGAGTGTCTCTCTCTCTTTCTACGTGCACCTATACCACCAGTATAACCAGTAGTCCGACTCTGTCGGCGCCTTTGATCTATCGGTTCCCGATTTGCCGCCATTATTATAGAAGCGCCAACGGCGTATCAACGGTTAAAGGGCCCCGGGTTATTTTATAACTTATGCTTTTAGATTATTTTGGAAAATAATCTGATCGAAATTATCCAAAAAATATCAAGTGTCTCTGCGCGTCACACTGATTAACCAATTCATTTTCATCTCATCGTCAAACGTATGATTGTAACCACGTATAAACTGTGGCGCCTCGGCGGGATCACACCGGCGTTGCACTACCACGGATACAAAAATCTTCTGATTGGTCGCTTCTAACAAAATGTCGATGCGCAGATCGGATCGGCGTGGAACCAAAACAATTGACGGAGTCGGACTACTGGTTATACTGTGCCTATACCTCCACTCCTTCACCATAGACTTATATAGATAGACCGGCCCCTGCCGTAAGAGCACGCGTCGGAAGACCCACGGTGCAGACATAGCCGTGGATATGGTCCTCTCTCTTTCTTCTGATCGCTTGGTGGAGATAGAAGTCTAGAGTGAGGACTAGTAGGGAATAGCCGGGCTATAGTCTTCTATCCCCACCAAGCGATCAGAAGAAAGAGAGAGGACCATATCCACGGCTATGTCTGCACCGTAGATCTTCCGCACGTGCTCTTATGGCAGGGGCCGGTCTATCTATATAAGTCTATTGGCGTTTTCGATTTGCTACTCGACCCGACTCGGGTCGCATCAATGGACGTGGAATACATACATAGATATGTATGTATTCCACGTCAATGATGCTAGAGTCCTGTATACATGATGCGACCCGAGTCGGTTTGAGTCGCAAATCGAAAACGCCATATGTCCTTCACACTCGGACACTCGGTTTATACTTACTATGACTAAGTTTCCACCGAGGGTTCGAACCGGGTCAGAATCGGGTTAGAGTCGGGTCAGAGTTGGGTTGACTTGCCTGTTTCCACCGAACCAGTGTTACACCAGAGTTACACCAGGGCTGCGTTCCAAAACATTACCCGAGGGCCCTCGAGTATTATTTTATCCTTGTTGTTCACCGAATGTTAAACAAGGATAAAATGATACTCGGAGGCACTCGGGTAATGTTTTGGAACGCAGCCCAGGGTTGCGGCCAGGTTGAACGTTACCAACTGTGCAAAATGTCAACAGTAGCTTGAAGGTTATGTGACTATCAGAACATTTAAAATATTATGGATCCGAGAGCCATAATATTAGTTGCACAGTACCAAAGTAATATGCATAAATTATTCCTCATATTACAAACTCGACAGTATGAAGTAAAACGTCTTCTGGAAGACTTATGTATAAACTCATTTATCAAATTGGCAACACTACAGTCACTACGTTTACACGGCTTCTAACTTCGACTTAGTAACGCTGATGTTATAACTCCTACTTAAGGTAAGTTGCGTTTACACGTTCAGGCTTATCTTACTCCCACCAAGCTGAAATAGCTTAACAACTTTCGAATGAAGTGAGTGAAGGATTTTCATTAGTACCAATATAACGGTGCGCTTAGATGGGAGCGTCGAGCATCGAGCGTCAAGCGTCAAACATGCACGCAGCACTCTTGCGCAGATGTCTAAACGTGCAGATTTTAGCTTCTTGACGCTAATTCTAGTCTGTAGCCACTTTGCAAACAATGGAGATTAAGATGTTTAATTTTTACGGTTGGCATTATCGCCATCGTTACACTGCTGCCGTTTACACGTTCTTTTTAAGTCGACGTAGTAACTCTAAGCCTCTTCACCAAACGACTTTGAGTTACTACATCGATGTAATAACTTCGCCGTAAAAGAGCGTTTACACGGCATCTAACGTCAGCAGTTATAACATTGATGTAGTTCAATGCTTCGGCGTAAATCGGGCCGTGTAAACGTAGTCAAACGCTAACTCAACTCTTGCCGTTTCCATCGAACCTCATTTAGACCCTACCTTAAAATTTTGTTGGGTAGAGTTTACGTTCGAGTTTGGTGTTTCCACCGCAAGAGCGCTCACTCCAACTCGATTCTGACCCGACTCTGACCCAGTACGAACCCTCGGTGGAAACTTACTCTATGGCTGCGGTCCACTTGACGCTCCAAATGCTTCGAAGCATTCCTCTTCTTCTTTCTTTCAATGAAGAAAGAAAAGCCCCGATTTCATTGACGCTAGAAACCAGCGTCAGCGTCAAATATAGTCACGTGACTAGATTTGCCGCTCGTCTAAGCGGCAAAACGTGCGCGTCGTGAAACCGCCGCTTACGACTTGCGATAACAGTAAAAGTTGACTGGTCCACCGATTTATTTAATAGCTCGTTCTCTGTGGTAGGAATATTACTCGACGTGCTACAATAAATGAACAAAGTAGGAATTACAGAAACAAATTGTGGAATTACAGTAATTTTATCGCTGTCTAATGATGTTCTTGGCACAAAGAATGAGCAATTTTAGAAATTTGGTCGAGTAGTTAGCCTCAAGATTAAGTGCAAAATCTGTTTGACATGGACAACATATACAGTAGCTGGGATAATATAGCTTTGTTTGCTAGCCCATTCCATTGAAATTGTTTATATATGCGAACATGACTAAGTAATTGTTTATTACTAATTATTTAACATATCCAACTAATCCAAACATAGCTCTATTCCTCTACAAAAGTTATTTTAATCACTCATATATTTGCAGATATATCCAACTAACCTAAAATGTAGAGTTATCATAACTTATTAATACCATAAAAAGCAGCATATTTATGCACAAGAATGATCAAAATATTCCATATCTACCATATAATATTAATATATTACTTACTTCATTCTCGTTGTCATTTATTGTATAAACACCTTTAACCACCTTAAACACCTTTGAATTTTGCGGCACGCTGAAAAAGCTGAGACGGTCTGAACTTTTTCCCCCACTACATTTTCTTGACGCCAAAAGTCACGTGACCCCCATTTGACGCAGGTTTCTAGCGTCAATGAAATTGCACCTAAAAAGAGAAGAAGAACGCTTCAAAGCATTTTTAGCGTCAAGTGGACCGCAGCCTATGTCTATGGTTGGTTAGGGTTCCTATAAGGCAGTTGGGCGAATGTGACAGAAGTCGCCGACTGTGATTGGCTCCGCCATTTTCCGTTAAAACTTCCGGTATACAGATCCGGTAAAGGATGGCAAATTTTAATCCTTTATCGTAACCATGAAGTAAAAATGTTAATACAATTTAACATAAAAAAAGCGTCTGAGGGTGCGAACACATGAAGCGGAACAGCGTACGCAGAAAATCACGGAACGAGAGCCTTGACCAATCACAAGCGTTCCGTAAATTCACGTAACGCTTGTGATTGGTCAAGGCTCTCGTTCCGCGATTTTCTGCGTACGCTGTTCCGCTCCATATGTTCGCACCCTGACTTTATTGTAACGAACGTAATATGTAAGTAACATACATATATGTATTTATTAGTAAGTTTAACGGAAAATGGCGGAGCCAGTCACAATCGGGTAATGGTATTTGCCCAACTTTAGGTCTGTTCGTTTTCGCTGCACTTCTGAACTAGTGCAATAAGTTAGAATGAGACAAATATATTTTCTTTCATTCTAACTTATTGCACTAGTTCAGAGTGCAGCGAAAACGAACAGACCTACTCCCTTACAGGAACTCTAGAACGGCATGAAGGGAAGAGCCGGAAGAGTGGAAGACGCTCCGTGAACGCAGCGTCCCGCCTGGTGACGCTCGCGGCGGTCAGCCAGCGCGCCAATTAGCGCGCGCATCGCGGCGCGCATGCGTCACCGCGCAGTTGACCTTGACGGGCGCAAATGGCTGCGCGCTGCGTCGACGTTAAGCGCTCGCAAACGCGTCGAAAAGAGACACCGGCGCGGAGTGGAGCGGAGGGTGGCGGCACCCGTGGCAGCGAGACGAAGCGGGGGAGGGGAGGCGCGTAGCGCGCGTTCCGTGTCGCCCATTGTTGTCCTCGTCGCGCGTAATGGCCACCGCGGGCATTCGTTAGAGCGTCGCACGGTACGCCATATCGCATCCCGGCCTAGCCCGAGCAACGGATAACGCCGCGAGTTTGCGTCCAGTCGCGAGAGCCCGCGTCCGACGGTTTTTATGCCGTCGCCATCGCCGCCGGTCGAGGCGCGGACAGAGTCCGAGCGAGCGAGCAAGCGAACGAGGAAGCGGGACAGAGCGGGTGAAAGGGAGCGACAAAGAGGAAACGACGTACGCGACGAGGAAGGAGCGGCCGCGCGCTTCGTACTCACAGTCGCCGCAACCGCCACCGCGCCGCTCCACGCAACCGACCATGATTTGCGCGGGCCGACGTTGACAAGCGTGTGACTCCGAAGGTGATTGTTCGCGCGCGCTCGAACCGCGTGCCGAAGCGCACGAGCGCGTGTTTGGGCGAGCCAAGCCGAGCCGATCCAAGCCAAGCCAAGCCAAGCGTCCGCGCCGTGCCGAGTCGAACCGAGGCGAGCCGGACCGGACGAGGACGAGGAGGTGAACGGAACGGACCTGTGCAAGTGAGCGAGCGCGCGGACGAACGGATCGAGCGCCGACGCCGATCACCGCGATTTTGGATGACGCGGCCCGACGTCGGAAGCCGCCGCGGTGAGGAAGCGTCCGTCGAAGCGCTTGGCGAAATCGAACGCCATTGATTTCTTCGCGCGGCTCCAACGGCGCTCGAGATAAGAGCGTCGCGCGAGCGGCACGCAACACGGTGGGAAGAGCGCGTTCCTCCCTCGTAGATGCTGAACCGCGTCGTGAGCTACGGCGACGTGCACGCCCGCTCGCGAGGTCTTCGTGGTGCGGAAGTTCGCGCTGCCACCGCCGCCGTCATGGCAACTAGAGGATCATCGCCATCGGTTACCGCTCGGCAGCCGGAGTATTAACCCCGCGGCTCGTCGGACTATTACACGTGAGTATGTTTATTACGCGTCCGTCCGCCTGTTGTCTCGTCTCTCTCTTGGCGCGCGCGCGAAACGGCCAGCGAGGCTGGCATCGTGCTTTTTTCTCCCCGCTACGTCCGCTCGCGCCTCTGAACGCGTCCCTCTAATCACCCTTGCCGTGTCACGGCCAGGGTGTTCCTCTCGTCGTCGTCGCCGTCGGGAATCTCTTGCCGGTTGCTTCTCGCATACCTCGCACGCTCTTGCTTAAGCCGACCGTTTATAACGACCGCCTATTGATTGTGCAGGGTCAGAGGCAATACATCAATGGCCCTAGAATCAAATGGCAACAACGTGGTGTGGTTGAACACAACTCGTCCTGATCAAATACAGCAGGTATGCGTCGCGCGTGAGGCAACTTAAGACGAGCGAGGGAGCGTGTATGTTTGCGAACAATGACCGAGTGCTGAGCAATCTCATTTTCAAGTACTCATTCAGTATGTGATTTGTGACTCGTGTTTACTAAAATACCTGTTGTAATATAATCTCTCAATTGATACATCTCGTATCGAAGCGCCTGACAATCCTTTCTGATTTAACAGAGTCAACCGATCGAGCAGCCATTGAAGTGTTCCATGTTTACTCAAACAGAACAAACTAACAGTTTTACTCAGACGGAACAGAGTAATTCGAGTTACGGAGATCAGAGACAGGTTTGTGTTTGTCATTATTTTGTGATAATTGAAAAAGAAAGAAGATTCAAGTTTCCACTCTTTAATCGTATTAAATGATATTTTTTTGCAGCAGCAACCAGCAATGTTTGACCCACAGCAAATTCAGCAGCAGCAAGCTGCTGCGCAGGGGCAGCAGTCGCAGCAGCAGCAGCAGACTCAGCAGATGTACGTGACATCGGATAAGAAGGAGGACAAGTCTCAGCAGCAGCAACAGACGACTACTGCCGAGTTCCCTCCCTCCTTCTACTACAACGTCAACATGCTGCAGAAGGTTCAGACAAACGCGGTGAGCACAATCAGTGCAATCACCGATGACAAAGGTTGTTACCGTTTCGATGTTCAACCTGTCGGTTATAATACATTGCTAAACCAGATGAGCATTGCCGCCGCCAATGCGACCTTCAAGTGTGACATTTGCGGGCTGGTCTTCGGCCACATGAGTTTGCTGAATCATCATAAGCGGATTCACACCTCAACGCCCAGCAATTTGCAGCAACAGCCACAGCAGATTGTGGTGCAAACGCCAACAACAGTGACTGTCGCCACCACCCCGGACAGACCGTACACTTGTGACGTTTGTGGAGCGTGTTTTGCATTACCGGGAGAATTAAAAAGTCACAAAACAAACATGCATCAGAAACCTAAGGTGCAAATTTGTGAAGATTGTGGCAGTGAGGACCCATGCGAACATCATCCAACTAAAGTTAAAAAGAGTACGTCCATAGCAATTCATTTCAGCTGTAGTCAATGTTTATCTCACGGTGGTGTCATTGATTTCAATAGTGATGCACAAAGGAATTTAATTATCATTCCCTGCACTAAAATTTTTTATGATTTTACGATATTAGAAATTATTATACATTTTTGTATAAAATATATACTATAGTCCTTATGTAGAATTTATGGTAATAATCGCTGTTTTTATAATTACAATTCACTATTAAGTTTAGATTGATGTCAGGGCATGTATTACGGAACTTTTTGGAATGAATTCCGATCAGAATTGTTTAATTATTTCCTAGATTTCTATCGTTTTCTAGGGAATAATAGGGAAAACAGAACAATCTCCTAATCGAAATCCATTCCAAAAAGTTCCATAATACGTGTCCAGATGTACGGTTATTTATGGATTTTGTTTTAGTTGTAGAACACATTGTCCCACTGTGATACCGCACACAGTCGGATATACGAAACTTATTTAACAAAATAGAGATATGCATTCGTTTTTGCGTAGCTATCAAACCTGGTCATCATCCTGTGAAACGAAGGGGTGTCACCAGTGTCACCAAGTGTCACAAATGCAACGGCACGGGGATTATTTTTATTGGTAAGCATCATTTACTAGCATTCGGTCGCTGATTGGATGTCACTTAATACTGTTGATAAGCCGAAGAAAGATGTTGCTGATAAAGCGTTTTGAAATCCCGAGTTTACGTTTCAACTTTTATGTTAATATAAACGTCACTACAAAGGATTGCATGCGCAATACTTTATCCCTATCAGCAACATTTTATTCAGATTTTGGTCATCCCCTTCCCTTCATACCTCTCATTGCTATCATGATCGTACATCGGGTGATATATGGTAGGTAAACACGACGAAAAACTAGATTCCGGAATCAGTTCCCTCGCAAAGTGTGGCGGCTGCAAGGCTACAGGCCGCATCGTCATAGGAAGTAAGTCGGATATAATTATCGTCAATACAGAGTATGGGATCTGTTTTGCGCGATTAGTATGTCTGAGTAATATCGTGTCTGTCTTGGATGGTGACAGTTCAAATTTATTCTCCGCGATAACTTTGATATTTGCACAGTTTTATTGATGCTTGGGTCAATAGCGCGCCGACACTTTTATGATTTATATAAAAATATTGAATTTTATTATAGAGAAATATATTGGAATTATAACTTCACCGATTACATAGTTTCATGAACTCTCTGAAACTCGACATTTAAAAAGTCAATTTAAATCAATTAATAAACCTTTTCTAACGTATTTATTCAAAATACTTGACGTGATTTTGAGTAGTTTCAATAAATACATCAAACGTTTATCAATAAATTTAAATAGATATTTTTAAACGTCAGGGTTGATATTATTGTTTTTATTTAACGTTACTTTTTGTTGCTTGCATGAATTTTTGTAGATGGAACATATATATTTCTATTATCTTGTTCCTTTTTACTTTTTTCGTTCTACTATTACTTAATATTCTTGCTATCTCAATTTTTATAAAGTGATTGTGATTATTTTGTTTTGCTGTTATTTTCTTTTCCTTTTTTGTAGAACTGTCGACATCTAAATTTAAGAACAATGGCACAGAATAAAAATCTCCCCTAAGGGACAGTTTTATAAACATAAATCGCCAAACTTTAATGTTTCTTGTATATAAGACGAACTCTTGTTAAATTTCCGTTCAGCTGTTTACGATTTTTTCACTTTATTCCGCGATATAGCTCATTGGAGATGATTTCGCCATTTTTCACAGATAAATTACGTAATAAAGACAAAACCGCAAAGTTTCATATTGCTTGTGGCGTACGGATTTTTTTAGTGCACTAACTTTTATAACAACTTGCATGATCAGATTGTTTCATAAAATAATCGTTACATTAAATCATTATTCATTTTGTGATTTCATATTCCATATCCCTTTCTTGGATATAAAAATAAAAAGAGTAATTATTAGTATCACGAAGCGAATTCATATCGAATAGATTCGTAGATTTCTCGCGAACTTCGAGCTTATCACTTTTGTAGAACTGGCCCTTTGAGGAAAACTAAAACCTTGTTTATGCTTTCAATTTCAGGTGGCAAGCAAAACAGTCAAAATCAGGCGGAAAAACCATTTCACTGTAATGTTTGCGATGGTACATTTTCTCGATATTCTTCACTTTGGTCCCACAAAAGACTTCATTCGGGAGACAAACCATTCAAATGTGAAGTCTGCGGCTTAGCCTTTGCAAAGGGTAAGTAAACGATTAAATTTTATAAAACGCATAAGATAATGATATATATTCATTTGTACGTATATTGACTAATTGGAGATTATATTAATCAGCATCCAAATTTATTTTCCAACGCAAATTTTTATTTCTTTTCCATTAGCTGCCTATCTGAAAAATCATGGAAGAGTTCATACGGGTGAAAAACCGTTCAAGTGCAACGTTTGCGGCATGCAGTTTTCGCAGAGCCCGCACTTAAAGAATCACGAGCGAATTCATTCCGGCGAGCGACCCTATCAGTGTGAGGTTTGCGAAAAGACGTTCGCCAGACACTCGACGCTCTGGAATCACAGAAGAATTCACACCGGCGAGAAGCCATACAGATGTAACATCTGCGGTTCTGCCTTCAATCAAGCCACGCATCTAAAAAATCACGCAAAAGTCCATACTGGTGAAAAGCCGCATAGGTAATTTCAGCATCCAAAGATCCGGTTATCGAAAAGCGTTTATGTTTCCGCGTATATGAAATCTTTGTGTTTTTAGGTGCGACATATGCGAGATCGGCTTTTCCGATCGTTTCGCGCTGAAGCGTCATCGTGCGATCCATGAGAAGTACGGCCAGACGGCGCGAAATCAAAATGCGAACAACCCAGTGAACGCACAGCAGGCTAACGCGAGCAGTCAGCAGCAGCAATCGCAGCAGCAGCAACAGCCGCAGCAGGCGCAACAAGGCCAGGTCGTAGTCGTGAATGCGGCCACTCCTGTCACCGTTAGCCAAGGGCAAGGCCAAGGCCAAGTTATACTCGATGATGTCTACAAGTGTCAGGTGGCCTTCCCAGAGCCTAAATGATTCAGCTAGAGAATACCTTTCAGGAGCTGGTAAAGAGGTTAACTTTTTTAACCTTTTTTTTTATATTAATCTTGAGAACGGCAAAATCCATGGATATACGATAGAAAGGATATGGATTTTAATCTGAAAGAGTCAAGTGAATCCTGTATGAGTGACTGAACGGCGCATCTCTTTTTTTCGTGTGTCTGTGTACGGTCACTCGGATTCTGTGAAGAATATTTGGTGATTGTCGATAGATTGGATTTAGATATTGATAAAGATTTCAAGAAAACGAAAAAAGCAAAAAATATGGACGGAAAGACTGCGTAAATTTGCGCAAGTGAGAAATTTCGTGAAATGTATCCTTGGAAGTTTAATTCATAATATACAATTGGACGATTTCCAACCGCCAAGATCAACGAAGTCTTTTTGTGTGAAGTAATAGAAAAATACGTCTACCTTTATATTTTGCCATTCGGAAAAAGTGGAAGAACAATTTAATCGTATCGCGGCACACATTTCGTATATATTAGTTTTCTAAAATAAAACGGAAAATGTAATTATAATCGTATCATTCTTTCTTACATATGTATAATAATCGTTAATTTGTCCACGAGAACAAAATTGCTAGACGTCTTGCCAGTATTTCATGATTTCATGAATGGCATTGTGCAATAGTTCCGACAAATTTTGCGATTAGCCTGACGACAAAGTGTACTTTCGAATGATTGTAACAACGGAGGATTGCGGCGGCGTGTGTTTCGGCAATGAAAAGCGCAAGTATAAGGTATCGAGTATTTTTCTCTTTTTTTATAACAAAAATCTAAAATATGTAGTTGAAAGATGTCCAAACCTCGGCCCTTCCGATTTTTCTCGATATCAACATGATAGATCGTGCGTCAATGTTTAAAATTATACATGTACCTATGTAAGGTAGGAAATATCTATTTAATTTTGACCGCATAAATTATTTATCTGATAACAAATGATAAACGCATTAGTAAGCATGTAATCGATGAGCAGAGAATTCTGCATAACGCCCGGGAAATTTTGTACTTGCGGATAGCGTGCGGAACGGAACGACATCGCGATTTGTGCGAGCCCTCTTCCGTCCAGTCATTCGAGATCGGAAAGCATCGCATCACTGAGATGATGACAACGATCATGATGAAAAGCGGCGAAGAAGTAGTGCGGCATACCTATATAACTCGTTGGGGCTGCAATAATAATAGCGAATATTGACGGGCAAACTAAACCGTTTTATAATTTTAAGAGGCCGCGAACTATATGAGTATATTATAACTGATGAATAGTTGCTAGTTTGTAACAAGTAGCCGAGCTAGATTATATATACATATAAATATATATATATATATATATACATTAATTTTTATATCCCCACTTGTTAAAGCGATCCCGCACCGTCGCTACTTTTAAGCATCAATGATCACCAAACGAGTAGATTGTACATTGATAGTTCCATATATTCATGATTGGTGACTTGTGTGCTACACAGTATCTCATCTTCGAAGTTATTATTTGGATACCCTCCCGAGAATGCTCTTGCAACTGTTACGCAATTTTAAACGCTCGAATATTGCCTTTTACCGTTATTTAATTATTTTTTGCATCTTTATTTGTGAACTCATTATTGAGTTATTATCGAACAACGTACCTCTCTTTCTCTTTTGTATAATTTTAAAAGATTTTGTAATGCGAATTGTGCGAAGGAGACAGATACAAAACGGCTCGAGGGTGTCCCAAATAATTCTTGTTACACGAAATTGATCTATTACGTATCTACGGAGAGTATTACGAGACGGTCAGTCTGCGTGATTGCCAATAAATTCGCCATTCGACTTTCGCACGGAATCCGGAGAATTGGGGATATTTCTGTTTTATTAATTAACTTGTAAAATAAAGGTACAATTACATAATTTTACTTTCATATAATAGCAATACCTGTTACAGTATTTTCGATTAGACTAGCCTCTTCATGCTGGATTACCTATTCTGGTTTTCGGTTTTTCGGGATTAGAATAGAGCTGTCTAATCTAAGCCGTGATTCACCAGCAATTAATTTTATAGCTTGTTTATCACCACTTCGTGTTGCAACATTGCCGCGCTTGTAACTTTTGCGAATTGTACGAAGGACAGCAAAAATAGTCTTACTACTTAATGGTTTAGATAAGCTCCAATAAATCGCGGTCAAAGGCGGAGAAACTAGTGGTGATACACGCGCTGGAAATCGAAATCGGGAGTCACAGATTAGATACACCTAAGTTAAAATATGAATCATAGTCAGCACGTAATGCAGCATCGTAAGTTTTATCACGAAACGGCAATACTTTGTTCTCTTTCTGTATTGCGAAAAAAAATTTCCGTTTTAAGTCGACGCGTAAACCCATCTTTTATTTCAATTATGAACACGAGGATGTAAAACAGAATAAAGATATCTTCGATCCTAACACTTAGTACATTCTGCACAGGAGCGACGTTTCTTCTTTTTCTCTTAACGTTTGTTCAGAGAGAACCCATCCTGATAGGTATTTTTTATCAAAGCGGGAATGTCACATTTCAGTATTCTGTATATTTACTAGAGTAGGCACAGATTATTCGATTGTTTCATTGCAGACAGTATTGTTACAGTTGTCATGCCTTTTTTCGGGGTGGTGCACATCAAACAAACGAACAACGAACATGAAATCGAAATTATTTTTAAGGACCTATCTAGACAAACTTGCATAGGTGCATGAGCATGTACATATGCATAAGGAAATGGACCAATCCATTTCCTTATGCACATGTATATGGATCAATCAATTTTCTTATGCTTATGTTTATGTGTTGCTATGCAAATTTGTCTGGTTATATCCTAACAAAATAAAATCGAACCGGACGTTGATGGAATCATTTTGATAGAACATTATGATACACTCGACATTTCGTACATATTCTCCAAACCTTCAACAATAATTTGCATTTGCCGTCAGAATTTGAAAAATTTAAAGAATTCGTCGCTCGTTCGTCCGTTGCGCACACACTCTTTCCCGCGGACGATTTATGACTTTAAAAACAGTAATATATGCGCATAGGGTGACAATATAAAGCGACTCTTTTATGTTTCACAATCATGTCCTTGTAAGATTAGGAAAAAATGCGCAGTATTGTCATACAATACACGTTTAGCTGTTAAATTAGGCGCGGGAATTTTTTTTTTAAATCTCAAATCTCCGTGATTTATTCGATCCGAATCGGCAAAAGAAATTATTTTAGCTCATTTACGTTTGTTTTTGTGCGACGGTTGAAAGTTGAATAACATTATTTTACGATAATTGACACATTGTGAACGTGATATATTTTTTGTCATTTTGTCGACGATTCTCTCTCAAGTGAATTTCGCATGTTTATATATTAATTTTACAAGTTTATAAAACTGTAGGAAACTTCGTGTTTGTGTATTTACAACAATACGAAATTTCCTACAGTTTTGTGTTGTCGAAATTTTGACTATAATCGAACGTTTGTGTACAGAAGGACAGATATATATCTGCGTTCACCCGCAGATGCAAGATTGTAAAGGCTACGATTGAAAATATTTCACAATCGAATAAGAGGGCTCTAATCGGCGTTGCGGAATAATATGATGTAAAACAAAAAATATATACAAGACTAATAAGAATCACGGCGCGATTGATAGCGACAATGTGAGCGATGCTCTCGACACGATGCGTCTTCAATATAATATTCATGAAACCTATTTTTGGGGGGAAAAGTCTCTATTTTGATTACATCGCTAACTCTATCGAAACTGTGATCAGACGGTCAAATTTACGGTAGTAACACGGCTTAAATAAGCGTCCTCATCAAAACTTAAGACAAATACTCTTAACTGTTCACGAGCGAATACTTTGAGTTGACGAACGCGCGGACGAAACCCTTTTTCGACGATACTTTTGTAAACTTATACCTGCGTCGAAAAATCCTAATTGAAGAGTCGAGAATAATTGTGAAAATCGCAAGATAACCAGAGCGAGGTGTATGAATGTAATTACGAATTGTTAATTAGACGCGACTCAGGTTGGAAATCATAGTCGGACTTTATATTTAAGACCGTCTTAAGAAGGTACGACTATCAGGTCAAATCCGAATTACTGATTTGAAATTTTTGTGTAGTCTTGGAATGTGTATAATCTTACCGTGTGTGAAATTGCAAAACGATTTACCGTCGTGTTTCTGAGAATTGTAACTATATAGATATATACTCCCTATGTAAACATCATATCATGTAACTCTGCTCTTATACGGTAAAAATGAATGAAATTTTTATGTTACACTTCTGTGACATCGAGAATTGCAATCACGGTTTTTTAATTTTTTAAGTTGGATTTTTTCAATTTTTAAATGATTTATTTAAACAATATCAAGTATAAAAATGGGACAAAATTGTGATTTTACGCTTTTTCTGTCCCAATGATAACACGTTTATGAATCATTTCTGAGACTAGCTCTACACTGTTTAATCATAAAAACAAAATTATACCATATATAGGAAACAGTCGTACCTCCTTAAGTACAATCTTAAGATGTTTTAAGCTAATCACAGAACTGTATTAGCATCTTAAGACATTACTTACGACAGTCTTGAAATAAGAACGGACTATGAATACGGGCCTCAGTAATTCTAACAATAAGTAACTTTTCGAGAATTGCTGCAGCAGATACGGCGCTGCGTTCTAGAATGTCTTGTTATTTCATTATCACGTTAACCGCGTAAAAATTTTTTTGCAGATCCAATTGTTTCAATTTCGACGGTTCAGATTGCGATTACGGCATGGCGATAATCCTACAAGCGATTTTGAGCGGTGTGTCTTCCCGCAGCAATTCCATTCTCCGAGATAATGTTTCGTAGGTGAGGAACTCAGAGCTTCCGTTTGAATCAAAATCGTCTGGAAGCGTCTTCCTTAATCTCAGTGTACTCTGATTTGCCGAGATTTCGCGATTTCGTTGTACATACGTCCGTGAAGCGAAGACCCATGCCCGAGAGGTCCAGGAAATAGTTTTTCACCGCTATTTCGTCGCTATTCTCGTGCATCCGTATCGAATGCAATTTATCGAGCGTATCGAACGAACGAGCGGCTCGCCGAGAAACGAGTATAATTTTTCACTGTGTAAGGGTCGAGGTTTCGGAACGGTGATTGCGAAAGCCGTATTGTTTCTCCGACAATGTAACTTGCGTTCCCAGAAGAATATCACGTACAGATCCCCGAAATCCCTTCAGACACACATCCGACCCTTCCAGCGTGGAACTCTTAATGGCCTGAGAACGTCAACCATTTTGCGCTTACTGTAATTTTGTATTTACGCAGAGTAGAGGCGTTAACGCGCGTCCGCGCACCGAATTTGTATATTTCCATTTGCCGAAGCGTACTATTTTTTTAATTGTAGCATCTTACTGTTCTATATATCCGACTCGATGTAATTAACGATCATTTTGACGCATTCATCATGTACGAATGAAGGAGGTCACACCACGTGCGGATTGATTTGTCACGCCTCGCTGGATTAATTTACGATATATATATATACATTATATATATCTATCTATAACGATAGTAGTGATTTTTTTATAATAAAACACGTTCCTAATAAATTATCTGTTCTTTATATGTCGTACGAATAAGCGTAACGATTGTAAAGGCGATATTCTGATACCGAATACTGTGCATGGATATCGTTACTTGCTGAGCGACGAAATGTAAATTAGGATTAAACGGCCTCTCGTAACGTAAGGAAGACTAAGAAAAGCCTTCGGAAGAGAAGTTTGCAATTTTTTAAACTAATCGACGCATTTATCGCGCGTATACGACGACACGTGTGGGTTTAACTTTATTCACTCTACCCGAAGAACATTTTGATAATTGTAAAAAGAATATAGGAAGAGAGGAAAAGAGCTATCGCGATATCCGCACATCCTTACAAAGTAATGTGGAAAGGAAACGTGCTGTTAGAATGCCATTGCTACGATCTACCGGATCTACCCTGTGTCGGTACTTTCTACCGTTTAGTTTTACGGGAATGCTGAATACCAACGTCTTCTTTTTAACCCCCGCGTCCTTCGAATTAATTCGACTATTTTGTAGTAAGACACGCGATATACGCAAAGGGGATGTATCTATAATACGTTACTTTGATGTAAGTTAAAGGTCATCTTCTCGCATTATTATCTCCATTCCTGTCTCTTTTTTTTACCCACCCCAACCATGAATTCTCAATTCGCAGACGAGGGAAATCGCTTTCTTTGCCATCAATTGTTTCGTTTATCGCGCCCACGAGCGAATGCCGGAACTCGGCAGACTCTTGTTCGTCCGGAATATGGTTGAAAAAAGTGATTAAAAGATAATGCAATGTTCATTACGGCTATTCAGTAGTAAGTTTCCACGGGCAGCCTAAAAAATGTTTTAGAAAATAGAATACACTAAAATTAATTTTATATGAGAATTTTACCAGATTGAAGAACTCCAGCTGAAGTATCATCTAGATAATTAAGACGCTTTTTGGGCGGCTCTTACGCACCTTTCTGAATCCGACTGAAGAACCTCTCGCTCCTCCAAACGACTAAATGTTTTGCATCTGAAAATAGGCCGAGTAAAAATTAATTCCGGATAACGGAGAGTCTGCTGCGAGTTACGGGGGTGAAACAGCCATCACCGACAAACTCGTTTTGCTTATGAGGCGGAAGAAGGAAGGAAAAAGAAGTCATAAGAAGGACGTCACTTTTAGATTAGTCTGCTGTCAATATACCTAGAACGATAATTTTGAATGTAACGTGTATCATACTTGACTATCGCTTAGATAACGTGCAAATTGTACCGAATAAATAAGGAAACTAGCGCACGATTATATCAGACCTTAGGTGATAACAATAAATGATGTCCGATATGGACATTTTCATTTTTCAAGGTCCTGGGTGACCTTTATTTTCGTCGTGTGGATGCGTGCGTGCGTGCGTGAATGCGTGCGTGCCAAGAGAGATATACATGTGTGTTATTTTATACATTGATTATGTGGAGAGATAAAACTTTGTAGAATTCCGAAAAGCCACAATAACCATTTGCAAAACGCTATCACTTCGTTACCAGATCCATTTTTTATCGAGCCATACATCGTCGACGAAATTAGATTTATCGGTCTTTACACACTAATAGATTGATTTTCTCATAATTGCGTCGAGTGTCTAGAGCTATCCAGAAATATTTTTCTCGGATCCTTGATTGACTTCTCATCCTTACCGGGAATGCCGAGGAAAGTCATTACTTTTGCATAATATATTTCTTTTTATTTTTACACTAACTTTTATAGTATAATCTCCATTAAAAATTGGTAGAAATCTAACTTTTTCAGAACTTATCTCGTTTAACTTCTTTTCTAGATTTTTATATCAGCGCATCATTCGATTTACTTTGTATGGTAAATATGCATAATAACGGACCTAGCCCCAATGACCTTGACCTTTACATATGTTGTCAAGGTCACCCTCCTGAGTAACCTTCAGAAGGTTTTAGCCGTCGCTCGTTCTTTATTAAAAAGTTATTAACAAAAAAAGTTTGAAAAATATTGCAGTTATTTTGAGTATTGAAAGGCATAAACGACTAATGTGTACGTGGAAATAGTACATGTATGAACGAAGGAAAGTCATTTAAAGTAGTAAATCGTTAATCTATTGAACAGTCTTTTTCTTAAAGCAGAGAATAGTTGATATAGAAAAGTATATACCTATGTATATACAATTTTATGTGTTAGGAAGCATAAAGTATTCTCTGCTTTAACCATAATTGTATGATTATAATTGACCAACATTCAAAAGGTTTTAGCCGTCGCTCGTTGTTTGTTAAAAAGTTATTAACAAAAAATATTAAAAAATATAGCAGTTATTTTGAGTATTGAAAGACATAAACGACTAATATGTACGTGGAAATAAGTAAGAACGAAATAAAGTCATACAATAATACAATTATGGTTAAAGCAGAGAATACTTTATACACATAAAATTGTATATACATATATACTTTTCTATATCAACCATTCTCTGCTTTAACAAAAAGACTGTTCAATATATTAACGATTCACTGCTTTAAATAACTTTCTAAATAAATTTTAGAGGTTAATATATTGAACCTTCGTTCATACATGTACTATTTCCACGTACACATTAGTCGTTTATGCCTTTCAATACTCAAAATAACTGCAATATTTTTCAAACTTTTTTTGTTAATAACTTTTTAATAAAGAACGAGCGACGGCTAAAACCTTCTGAAGGTTACTCAGGAGGGTGACCTTGACAACATATGTAAAAGTCAAGATCATTGGGGCTGGGTCCGTTATTATGCATATTTACCCTTTGTATATTTACCATCGCTTTTTCAACGAATTTTTTTATGGCTTTGACGACATACTTTATCGTCTTTAATAAAGTGCCAATAACAAGTTTGAACTTAAATACAAGATTTACCATTTAAGAGCAAATATTAACCGATTTTCGCTGTTCGTCTCATGCCGATTTTTAAATTACGAACCTCGGTTTACTTGGGTTCTTCGAGCTAATTGAAACCTTCAATTTACGCAAGAGCGATTTCTATCAAACTCCAATTAGAGTTCAGCCGACGATTAATTCAATTAATAGAATTTACTTGCAGCAAGAATTTTAACTGTAATTCGTCGTTTCTGATTTAATCTCTATATCGTCAAACAGCAGAAAATTAATAATTTTATCCACGTTAACAAAATAGTATAGATATTTTATATTTACTTAATATAAATTAATCGCCGTTAGTTTATGTTTATGTATAGTTAGATAAAAAACTTTGCTGTAAATAATTTTATCGATTGAGTTAATCGGAATTTAATGAAAATCACTCCGAGAGTGACTTATAATTAAAAACTATTAGGGGTCCTAATCATTCAACGGTTCAAACTTCAAAGCTTCGAAGAATCCGAAGAAACGAACAGAACTTCGAATATCGAAGTTTTCGATTTTTTCGAAGTTTCGAAGAATCGAAGTTGCGAAGTTTCGAACTTTTCGATCCCAAAACACTAAACATTTATTTAAACTTCTATAAATATGTAATTTCGAAATTTTTAACTCAAAAACCGGTAAATATGCATATTAGGTCCAACCTCACCGATGACCTTGACCTTGACATATGTTGTCAAGGTCACCCTCCTGAGTGACCTTCAGAAGGTTTTAGCCGGTGGTCATCGTTCGTTAAAAAGTTATTAACAAAAAGAAAATTGAAAATATAGCAGTTATTTGGAGCATTGAAAGGCATAAACGACCTTGACCTTGACATATGTTGTCAAGGTTACCCTCTTAAGTGACCTTCAGAAGGTTTTAGCTGGCGGTCATTGTTTATTAAAAAGTTATAAACAAAAAAAATTTGGTGGGAAAAATTATTTAAAGCAGTGAATTGTTGGTATATTGAAAGGAAAGTTATTTAAAGCAGAGAATAGTTGGTAACTTTCCTTTCAATATACCAACAATTCACTGTTTTAAATAATTTTTCCCACCAAATTTTTTTTGTTTATAACTTTTTAATAAACAATGACCGCCAACTAAAGCTTTCTGAAGGTCACTCAGGAGGGTGACCTTAACAACATATGTCAAGGTCAAGGTCGTTTATGCCTTTCAATACTCAAAATAACTGCTATATTTTTCAAACTTTTTTTGTTTATAACTTTTTAATAAACAATGACCGCCAGCTAAAACCTTCTGAAGGTCACTCAGGAGGGTGACCTTGACAACATATGTCAAGGTCAAGGTCATTGGTGAGGTTGGACCTAATATGCATAACCAAATAAAATTTCTTAAGCGACGAAACTGGCAATCACTCCTGACAATCGTCAGGCCACTTTAGACCGAGATCCGGTCCTATCCATCTAAACACTTAAATTTAAGCAACTTAGATGGAGAAATTTCCTCACCCTTCCCTTAATTAAATCGATATCGATTTAATATTAAAATCACTGTGAAAACTTAAGTGGCCTGACGATTGTCAGGAGTGATTGCCAGTTTCGTCGCTTAAGAAATTTTATTTGGTTATTTATACACTGGCGAAGTAAATGTATCTTATCGTGTTTGAATATACACCGTCGACGTAAATATCGGTGTTCCATCTTATGATTGTTTAGATGTACTATTGCGATAAATATTACCACATGCCCCGGTAGTCGAATTGGTAAAGACACCCGAACGGAATGCGGGAGATTCCAGGTTCGAACCCTGGCTGGGGTAATATTTTTCGCAATAAGTTTTCACAGTGATTTTAATATTAAATCGATATCGATTTAATTAAGGGAAGGGTGAGGGAATTTCTCCATCTAAGTTGCTTAAATTTAAGCGTTTAGATGGATAGGACCGGATCTCGGTCTAAAGTGGCCTGACGATTGTCAGGAGTGATTGCCAGTTTCGTCGCTTAAGAAATTTTATTTGGTTATTTATACACTGGCGAAGTAAATGTATCTTATCGTGTTTGAATATACACCGTCGACGTAAATATCGGTGTTCCATCTTATGATTGTTTAGATGTACTATTGCGATAAATATTACCACATGCCCCGGTAGTCGAATTGGTAAAGACACCCGAACGGAATGCGGGAGATTCCAGGTTCGAACCCTGGCTGGGGTAATATTTTTCGCAATAAGTTTTCACAGTGATTTTAATATTAAATCGATATCGATTTAATTAAGGGAAGGGTGAGGAAATTTCTCCATCTAAGTTGCTTAAATTTAAGTGTTTAGATGGATAGGACCGGATCTCGGTCTAAAGTGGCCTGACGATTGTCAGGAGTGATTGCCAGTTTCGTCGCTTAAGAAATTTTATTTGGTTATTTATACACTGGCGAAGTAAATGTATCTTATCGTGTTCTAATATGCATATTTACCCAAAAACCTAAGACGAAACTTGAGATACGCATGCTGAGTTGCTGTAGAAATAAATTAACATAAAACCACGGTCGTATACACAGGTCTTACGACTCTGGCAGATTTTAGTGGTGGGGGTAGCTCGCTTATTGAAGCAGCCGTCACCCTACTAGATACCTATAAGTACCGACACGTGGTAGCGATGTCATAAATTTATATATACATGTATATATAATATAATATATGTATATATAGTATATACATATATACAGGGTGAGTTTTTTAAATTGACACACCTAAATATCTCGAAAACAACGCATTTTAGAGAAATATATTTTAGACAAAAGTTGTAGGACAGAAATAATTACTTTAAATCGACTTAACTGGCAATATTTAACGTCTTTCCGATATAAAAGTTGTAGGGTTTAAAAAGATCTATTTACTGACCTTATCAGTTTGACCATGGGTGGCGTCTCTAAGGTCAAGTCAAGATCACCTTGAATTTTTTAAATAAAACCCTCTCTATTTTTTATTGTATATTCTTGTAGCCCTTGTCGAGACGATTTTAAAACACTATAATAAAGCTCTCTTTCGTTAAAAATTTCCTGAAATATTTCAAATTTTGTCATGATTATATTTTTCATATAAAACATGAAATATCTTATAAAGTATTCACTTTTCGGTGACTTTACCTTCATACTTTTATACATAGAATAATGAAAAAAATCGAATGTAAAAAAATACAGAAAAAATTATTTTAAGATTGCATTTTGTGGGCGCACTCAATTTTGAAAAATTGCAAATGTAAAAATTAATATTATTATTTGCCATCTAAGGTCAAACTGATAAGGCAAGTAAATAAATCCGTAGATTAGCTTTTCAAGCCCTACAAGTTTGTCTGAAACATTTCTTTCTATTTTGCTTTATTTTTTAAATATTTAAGCGTCTCAATTTAAATGCGTAATACAGGGTGTTTCCTTTATCTCTTACACCTCAAATAACTTTTTTATTTGTGATTCTAGGAAAAAATGCTTCCATGATTAGGCATTCACTGTAACTGAATTGTGGTAAAAGTTGAACGTACAAAGCAAAAAGTAACCACGAGTGTAAACAAGTTTTTTGGGGTAGAACTCATAAACCAAGCATTTCCGGACATATGTTTATATGACATTTTTTCTTGTTCATATGGAGCTCACCCTTAAAGTTTGTTTATGAGTTTGTTAAAGTGTTACAAACGTATATCTCGGAAACAAAGCATTTTAGAGAAAAATGTTTTGTATCAAAAGTTTTATGACTTTGAAGGAGACAGAAGATGGTGGCAACGATTTGACCCTGGATGGTCGTTTGTAGATCACGTGAACGTCACCTTCAGTTTCTTAAATGGAACCCCCTATATTGTAGTATATCGTTTGAAAGGCCATAAAATAAGAAAAATTTTGGCGTAAGTTAAAGGTCGATACATTTGAAAAAGAAAAATTGTGGCGCAAACCAGAGGTCGATACATTGATTTGTTCGGGGGTTATTTAGGGTCAAAAATTGGCTTTTTGGAACTTTGACCCTAAATAACTCCCAAACGAATCAATGTATCGACCTCTGGTTTGCGCTACCATTTTTCTTTTTTTATGTCCTTTTAGACGATACACTACAATATGGGGGCTTTCATTTGAAATTTTTGAGTTGGAGTTCCCGTGGGAAACTGAAAAATTTTAAGTGGAAGCGCCCATATTGTGGTATATCGTTTAAAAAAGGGTATAAAAAAAAATTGTGGCGCAAACCAGAGGTCGATACGTTGATTCGTTTGAGAGTTATTTAGGGTCAAAGTTTAAAAAAGCCAATTTTTTACCGTAAATAATTGCCGAACGGGTCAACGTATCGACCTCCAACTTGCGCCTAAATTTTTCTTACTTTATGCCCTTTCAAACGATATATTACAATATAAAAAGTTCCATTTAAGAAACTGAAGGTGAGAGAGAGAGAGAGAGAGAGACGTTCACGTGACCTACAAACGACCATCCAGGGTCAAATCGTTACCACCATCTTATGTCTCCTTCGAAGTCATAAAACTTTTGTACGAAACATTTTTCTCTAAAATGCTTTGTTTCCGAGATATACGTTTGTAACACTTTAAAAAACTCACCCTGTATGTACCTATACATACATATATGTATATGATATGTATACAATATACATATACAGGGTGAGCTTTTTAAATTGAAACCTATAAATATCTCGAAAGCAACGCATTTTAGAGAAAAATGTTTCAGATAAAAGTTGGTTTAAAAAGATCTATTTACTGACCTAATCAGTTTGACCATGGGTGGCGTCTCCAAGGTTAGGTCAAGATCCCATTGAATTTTTTAAATAAAACACCCTATTTTTTATTGCATATTCTTGTAGCCCTTATCGAGACTTTTCAAAACACTATAATAAGTTCTTTTTTGTTGAAAATTTCCTAAGATATTTCAAATTTTGTCATGATATTTTTCTTATAAAATATAAAATATTTCGTAAATTATTCACTTTCAGATAACTTTACCTTAATACTTTTATACGTAGAATAAGGAAAGAAATCGAATAATAATATTAATTTTTACATTTGCAATTTTGTAAAACTGAATGCATACGAAATGCGATTGTTTTTAAAAATATTTTTTCTTTCTTCTTTTTTACAACAATCAATTTCTTTCATTATTCTACGTATAAAAGTATTAAGGTAAAGTCATCAAAAAGTGAGTACTTTACCAGATATTCATATTTTATATTAAGCGTCTCAATTTAAATGCCCCACCCTGTATATATGTATGTATATATATTGCATAGGGGAATTGTGCCCAAAACTATTCATTCTGGAGAAAATTGCTCTTCTAATTCCTAATTTTTATGTCTTCATTTTACTATTTATTCTTAATGCGGGTTACAAGCTTGTTCCTGGGAACTGCATCGAGGGTCAGCGGATCTACATAAAAAAAAAAATTTGTGCCCTAAACGACATACTTTTTTTAAAACATTGCCATTTTATTCTGTAATACTTCAAAATTATATAACTCGTTTAGAAACACTTTAGGACAAACAGTTTGGTATTATAATATTTAAAAATTTTTATAAATTTTCATCATTTATGTTACAACATATAAACAAAACACTACAATTGTTCATTTTGCCCTGACATAAGTGACATATCAGGCAAAATTGACATAGTGCTAATTTAGGTGCTTAACTTTTAGACCGCTGGCAAAAAAGGTGTAAAAATTCCTTATAAAATAATGCATTGTATATCAAAGTGTTGTAAGTTTTTGTTTTTCTTTTCCATGGGGGGAGGGATGTAAGTCCCATATGATTAAGAAATCGTTAAAATTCTGAAATCAGCTCGACCCGATTTAGTAATCGGCCTGATTTCCGAATTGCTGACACTTCGACCTCGATTTAGTAATTGGCCCGATGCAACTAATATACGCATCGACCCCGATTACTAAATCGACCTGATTGCCGAAAATTCGAGGTTACAACTGACGCTGCAACCCACTGAAAACTCCAAGTAAGCGTTATCAAAACGGGATATAAACCCCGAGATAAAGGCAAGCAGTCAGTCGGGAAATCAGTCACCTGCAAGAACCCGCAGTGCGGCACAACAAAAGGTATTCAATATAATGGCCCCGTTGAGAGCTCGCGCCACTATAGAGGCGTTTCGGCAGTTAAGGATAAGCGAAAAATTAAAAATTTTTTATTTTGCTGGTAAAGTTAATAAGGGTTTTGAGGTCGCTGAATACGATGGTAAAGTCAGATTTTGAAAATTTTCTGAACGCTTTGACTAGTATTGCACCTAAAACTGTGGTAAATGCAAAAATATACGTGAAAACTTTCCTTTAGCGTTATCCAGAGCTAACGACGTGGACGTAGAAAGTTTTTGTAGCTCCTTTTTTACTGTTTTATAATTTTTTTAGGTTTTAGTTTTATACTTTTTTAAATATTTTTATCTTTGATTTTAATTCGCGTTATACTTATAAATAATAAAAGTGTCCGGACATAGGTACGTGTTCGGGCATTGGTACTTTTACCTTACAGGAATAAAAAAGGGCTGTATTCGTACCTGTATTATGTAAAATTTATTAAGTATTTTCTTACGCCACTATAGTGGCGTTCCGGCGGTCTAAAAGTTAATATCGCTGCTAGAAGAGCGGCAATACATTAAATGTCGAAATCCATCATGTTTTTAATGCACTTTTTATATTTGGAGATATCAGAGCAATATTGCATACGGTTGCCGGCCTAAAATGATTAGTATGTCATTTTGCCCGGTCACTAGTAAACTTTTTCTATCCATAAAATAAAAAGTTAGATTGTATTTAAAAAATATTAAAAGCAACAGCTATAACTTTATATAAGAACACTCAATGATGAAACATAAAAATATTAGATACCAAACAAAGAAATAAAATAATGAGCTAAAGAACAATGTGCCAAAATAATTTTTTATACTTACGTTTTCGATTAGATGGCAAAATTTCCATTCACAAGCGTACATTCATTACCGTGCTCATTACCAATTTGCAACAGGTATTAAAGACATGATGGATTTCGATGTTTAAATGTACCAGCGCTCCTCTAGCAGCGATATAAAGCGCTAAACTAGCACTATGTCGTTTTGCCCGGGAATGTCGCTTTAGACACAATTCCCCTATGTACAATATATTTCACATTATTTGATTATATTATTTATATATTTATGTACACAATGTCCATATTATTTATACAAAAAGTCTTATCTTAATTTCTTAAATTTACATAGGGTAACTCCGGTATTTACGCCGCGCGGGGATTTACGCCGCAGAAGTCAGAAAAAATAGAAGGAATGAAGATAATTTGCGCGCAATCATTCTGATGTTATGTGCCTTTATGCCATATTATAGTATTGTGTTGTAATTTCAGTCCTTTACTGTTAATATTAACGAAACTGTCGTAAGTCGAATCGATTTCTCAATGTAGTAAGTAGCGCGATCATTGTATATTACGACCTACGTAAAATGATTACTGTAAGGAATGTAAAAGGTTTAATGGTTATTTCATGATATATAAGTATATAGGGATAGTAAAGGATGGAATACAGCAAAATACAAGTGCATAGCTCTTGTATTGTTTGTTTAGCTTGATATCTTGTATATCCCACCTGTTTGGGATATATACGGCATTTTTAGCATGCGGAATTTATGCCGTAGTACAGACACTCTGTAGTCGAAAGGCAGCATAGGTTCTTTTTCTTTCTTTTTTTTTATTGTATAACAATAACCTTTTAATGCATCTATCGTTTGTCTATGTTCTTTTTAAAATTTTTCAGTTTTATAATTTGTTTATCATTCTTATACCTTGATATAAGGCGATCGTGGCACAGAAAGATGTGCGCTAGGCTAGTAAGCCGAGGATCCGAGTTCGAATCCGACCATCCGACCAAAAAAAATAGTCGATTTTTATTTGATCGCCACCTCTCGGAAGGCAATGGCAAACTACCGAGAGTCTTGCCCAGGAAAACCCCTCTATAGAGCCGTTCGAAACCGGCGTTAAACTTATAGGTCCCATATATCTGGATCAGATATATGCAGAGGGGTCGCCTACGATCGGTTAACGATTACGGCACTCGAAGAAGATACCTTAATAAACTTTTTACACACATTTTATAAGTTATTATGACATCTTATTGCGTTATTTATAAACATTATTTGTAATTTTTTATAAAGAGTATATTTTACCCATAAATGTCATAATTAATATCCCACCCCTATGGGGTATATGGCAAAAATGCAAGGGTTTCTAGAAGGTTTTTTTGTCAAATACAAACAATAAATATTTCATCATTGAAGTATAAAGCTCCTATATAGTGAACAATATGTTAAGAGAATGGGCTAATTAAGAGCCAAGCGCGGTACACGTTGCGCTGTTATTTTCTTTTAATGTATTTTTATACATGTAAATTTTTCCACCAATAACTGTGGAGTAGTAGAATCCTTTCCCTCCCCGATTAAATCGATTCGATTTAACTTTTCAGATGCTACCTAACTGGCTATATTTTAAATCGTCAATATACTTTAATGTTTAAATCACGCTGGCTGAAAGTATGCGTTATATTACAATATTATTTACTGGTTATTGCGTTTTAAGTCTAACAAACCTAGTCGGCGCGCAGTTTTTCTAAACATTGGTCATATCAGAATTGACGATTTAAAATATTGCCAGTTAGATAGCATCTGAAAAGTTAAATCGAATTGATTTAATCGGGGAGAGAAGGGATTCTACTACTCCACAGTTATTGGTGGAAAAATTTATATGTATAAAAATACATTAAAAGAAAATAACAGCGCAACGTGTACCGCGCTTGGCTCTTAATTAGCCCATTCTCAACATATTGTTAAATATTTCATATTTCTAACTTTTTTATAGTAGTAGACAGTATAAAGTTTTTATTGGTATAATTTATTTGCCTTAAACATAGTAAATAGTACTTGATAAATTAAGGCAGGAGTAGATTAAATCGACACTAACTGGCAATTTATTATGTGATTTCACGTACACGACGTTTCGGCCATGGGTTTTGGCCCTTATCAAGTGTATGTCATTTACATATAAACGCTGTTCGTACCAAATCTTGATTGCGGCATTGTGCCAGCAAGCCAAAAAAACTATAATGAAAAAGGAGAAAAAGTTATAGATCGTTGAAAGGCGCAATTAAATAAAGTAAACTTACAGGTCTTTGTGCGTCATATGTATGTTAAAACGGTCTAATTGTAAGAAATGCGAGTTAAGGAATCATGTCAGGATCGTTCGCCGGTTAACGTTGTACTGATCGGTTATGTGGCTCTAATTACAATGTCATACGACCCGGGCAAGTTGTCAGTATCCCTCTGTAGATTAATTGTATTGTTATGTTTTTTGATGAAAAACATCTCAGCGATCTCACGTTTTCTTGTTTGTTTCTCACTGTGTAAAATCTCGGGATTCGACCAATCGAAATTATGTTTGTGTGATACACGGTGGTTGCTAACAACTGAGCGACTACTGACATCCTTCCTTATGTTCGCTTGATGCTTTTTAATTCGAGTCTCAATATGTCTTTTGGTTTGACCAATGTATGCGGTGTCGCAGTCAGCGCAATTAATTTTATAGACTATACATTGGTCTGTTTGGCGCGTTCTAACTTGTCTTTCCCCTTCTTTATAACGCAGTCGAGTTTTTTGGGAACCGTGTACACTGTATAAAAACCACAATTATTCAAAATGCGGCGTATTCTTTTGCTAAGGCCTTTGACATAAGGAATAGTAATGAAATTTTTCTTAGTATTGCCTACAATATTATTCTAGGTATTGTCTATTGTCTCTACTAGGCGAATTGCGGCTATTAAGTTCCTTACAATCTATTTTTTACACGCTTTTCAATAACGTGAGGAGGGAAACAATTATTCGAGAGTATCCTTTTGACTTTTTCAATGTTTTTTGCGTGGAATCGTTGGTCGCAGACAGCAGGATCGCGTGGTCAACTAGGTTTGCTATCGTGTTCAACTTATACTTTTGTGGATGGCTGGAATAATAGTTAATATAACGGCCCGAAAAGGTGGGTTTAGTATACCAATTCGTTTGTAAGGTATCACCATCTCGAATAACTGTCGTATCTAAAAAATTGATTGAATTGTTTTCCTCCATTTCGCATGTGAATTTTAGCCGAGGATGGTAATTGTTGAAAACATGTAGTATGTCATTGGCCCTTGATTTCGGAACGATCGCGATGACATCGTCGACGTATCTTCCAAAGAAGGGGATCACAAAATCTAACAACTTTAAGCAGTATGTCTCAAGATCGTCCATTACAATATCCGCGAGGATAGTCGAGAGGGGTGACGCCAAAAATCTGTTCGTAAACTTGGCCCTCAAAATAAAAACTGGTGCAGGATAAAATCAAATCGATGACGTGTAAAAATTGTGCTAAGTTAAAATCTGTCATCCGTGAGATGTGGTTCCACCTTTTTTCTATACCTTTTAACACCAATTCCTTGGGAATGTTTGTGAATAGCGCTGTCACATCGAGTGAGATGAGGACCTCATCTTTGATAATCTTCGTATTTTTAATTTTAGTCACGAAAGACCAGCTATCTTTAATGTGTGACTCAGGCTTCGGGATAGCGTCGTTCAAGATGTTATGGAGAAAGCTAGCTATGTTGTACAGAGGACTACCTAGCGTGGACACAATGATACGCAGTGGAAATCCAGTTTTATGAATTTTTTGCAGCCCGTAACATCTCGAGAGGTTGCCGTTAGTGCAATTTAGATGGTTGTACATTTTTTCATCGATGATGCCGTTGTTATACCACGATTTGATAAGAGAGTTAAGCTTGTTTGTTATTGTTTTAATTGGATCCTTCTCTAATTTCTTGTATGTGGTATCATCACTGAGTAGAACTGTCATTTCGACATAAGCTTTCTTATCCATTAAAACAGTCACTTGGCCTTTATCGGCCTTAGTAACAAAGACATCATCGTTGTCACATAAATATTTATTGCACTTCGTGAACTCACTTGAGACATACCCATCCAAGTAGTTTCGATGTCTGTTCCTAGTTAAAAATTTATTTAACGCGTTAGTGATTAGGCTACGTGTTTCATCGACTAACAATAAGCTATTAGGTGTTCCATTACTAGACGTTCCATTGCTATCGGCCAAGTTAGACGTTCTATTAGTCGTTCCATGGTAGAACTGAGATTCCAAGTTTTTGATTATGTCCAAAGAGGCGCGCAAACGGTCTTTTTTGTCGTTGGGATCGATCGGTACGCCGAATCTATCACCTAAGCTAAGGACATTAAGAACCGGGTCCGGGATATTTTTACTGCTAACGTTTACGATCCATTTCGAACGATCCATGTTTACGAAAGAATTAAAGGCTTTGTTTTGTTTGTTGATAATGTTGTTAAATTTGTTCTTTAGTTTTGTGTTTTGATATTTATCTTATATTTATTAACCTTGTAGGTATTGAGTTTAAAGAAATTGGTAACTATCTCTAACGGTAAACGCGAACGGATTTGATCTTCAATTCTAGCGGCATTTGATCGTAAGAAATTCAAGCTATAATTAATATTCCTAATTTCGTAATTCAACATCGCTTTTCACTTTATTGAAAAACGCGTAAAAAATAGATTGAAGGAACTTAATAGTCGCAATTCGCCTAGTAGAGACAATAGACAATACCCAGAATAATATTGTAGGCAATACTAAGAAAACTTTCATTACTATTCCTTATGTCAAAGGCCTTAGCGAAAGAATACGCCGCATTTTGAATAATTGTGGTTTTTATACAGTGTACACGGTTCCCAAAAAACTTGACTGCGTTATAAAGAAGGAGAAAGACAAGTTAGAACGCGCCAAACAGACCAATGTATAGTCTATAAAATTAATTGCGCTGACTGCGACGCCGCATACATTGGTCAAACCAAAAGACATATTGAGACTCGAATTAAAAAGCATCAAGCGAACATAAGGAAGGATGTCAGTAGTCGCTCAGTTGTTAGCAACCATCACCGTGTATCACACAAACATAATTTCGATTGGTCAAATCCCGAGATCTTACACAGTGAGAAACAAACAAGAAAACGTGAGATCGCTGAGATGTTTTTCATCAAAAAACATAACAATACAATTAATCTACAGAAGGATACTGACAACTTGCCCGAGTCGTATGACATTGTAATTAGAGCCACATAACCGATCAGTACAACGTTAACCGGCGAGCGATGCTGACATGATTCCTTAACTCGCATTTCTTAGACCGTTTTAACATACATATGACGCACAAAGACCTGTAAGTTTACTTTATTTATTTAATTGCGCCTTTCAACAATCTATAACTTTTTCTCCTTTTTCATTATAGTTTTTTTACTTTTGGCTTGCTGGCACAATGCCACAATCAAGATTTGGTACGAACAGCGTTTATATGTAAATGATATACACTTGATAAAGGCCAAAACCCATGGTCGAAACGTCGTGTACGTGAAATCACATAATAAATTGCCAGTTAGTATCGATTTAATCTACTCCTGTATTTATTCACTGGCGAAAAAATTCATCCTTGTTGATAAATTAAGTTTTCCTTGCGGTGCGGCGTATATACCGGAGAGTTACCCCCATATATTTATTACAAAACCTGCTTACAATTAGGTGTGACTACGGCCGCTGATAATTTTGACATTTCTAATTTATTGTTTACCGTTTACGTCGTCTACCCAACAGTTACTGAAGTTTCTCACAAGTAAAAGTTAATGCGGCAAAATGGTTGTAACGTGCGGAGTACCTACCAATAAAATGTAAATCGGGCTATAAGTCAAAGATACTCCTAAACTTCGAAACTTCGAATCTTGAAAACTTCAATTCTCGAAGATTTTCTATGAAGCTTCGAATCTTCGATAATTCGAACCTTTAAAATTGAAAATCTTCGAAGAAAAATTCCAGCCTTAGAAACTATATAATTTAGTTAAAAATTAGATTTTTATAACTATATAATATAAGAGAAATCAGAATTATATTATTTAGAAATTTTGCTATAAGAATTTTTCCAATTAAATTAATTGTCGATTAAATTAATCGGTATTTGATGGAATTTAAGTCACTCTAAATTATACAGCTATAGAAATTATAGTTAGAAATTAAAATTATATATCTGGTTGAAAATCTATTGGATGTGTTATCTTTAAAATGACTTCTACCAAACTTAACTATATGAGTTTAGTTATAGAAGTCATTCTAAAAATAACTTTAAATTGAAGTAGAAGGCTCCTGTAGTGATCAATATGTTGGGAATAAGCTAATTAAGAGCCAGGCGCGGTTCCCGTTGCAGTATTTTCTTTAATGTGATTTATTCTTGAACGTTTCGGTCCTATCATTGGACCATCCTCAGCTACATAGTGGTCAAAATTTACAAGATTGCGCGTGGTCTTTATTACTTAAAAGCGGACGAGCACAGTGAGCCTCTTTTCGGTACCACCCGTAAGGGGTAATTGCTTGTTATATACGTATGTGCTCTTATTCTGTCCGCGAAATTCGAGGCGAAATTGAGAACCGTGAGCCATGCGAGACGATCTTTGACTATATAAAAAATAACTTCGATTAAACTCCGTTTAACTTAATTAGCGACTAATATATCTATCATGTAAGTTGTACCCTTTTATTATTCCCAAAACGGTGACTCGGAGTAGGACAAGGTTAGTTCTATATCATTTTCCCTTTTTTCTTTCAATTCTATCAACTTTTTGTTTGATTATTGGTCTCACAACAAACCAAAAAATTATGTGATTTTTGTTGTATAGAAACTTTTCGAGCCGTTTAAATACATTTTTAAATAATAAGAATCCTTTACTATAAAATCTCATTTTTATTTAGTAAAAAAATATTTATCATGCAATTAATATAATTTTTTCACTAATTACTCCACGTTCTTTAAAAGCTCTTATTATGCGTTTTTACATTATGCTAATAAAACTAGCTCTAATAAATATTTGTGCAAAAGTTCATTTGGATCCACTTACTCGTTTAAATGTTATTTACCTAAAACTGTAGCAAAATATGGTCAGTACGCTGCATTCATTTACTATTGAATAACCGCGGTTATGGACGCTCGGCACTTTTTGATTTTTGGCGATGCAAACAGTTTTCGCTGTCGGATTTTACTCGCTTCTTGTACATAATTTCCGATACCCATTTCCCTTTCTAACAATATGTATCATTTTTTAGCATTTTAAAAGATATACGAGATTTATAAAGCACTTACCTATATTTATACTTTTCGCGCTCGAAATTTGACAGGCAGTAATTTGATAGGCCAACATAGAAAATAATGCGGTGTTGTTATTTAAAGCTGGCATTAAATGGTTTATATTTTGTTTTAAAATTATTAATTTAATATATATAACTTATTACTTTTATATTGAATGTATATTTAAATTATTCGATACCTATAGTCTATGCCTATAGTAACCGAAAATCGCCTTATAAATTATTCGTTTTTTCGTTTTTTTGCAGTTGGTTTCAGGGCGTTTTCAAGACCAAAATTTTTTGTCGTTGATTACGAAAAATATTAACTCTAGAAGGCATATGTGGAGCTCTTTTTCACCCTAAACAAAATTCAAAGTAACCAGGTAAATTCCTGAAGTAGCCAGGTATTTGGGTTCGGACAGTTTTCGGGTCCGGACCCATACCATAATTCAATTCAACTCTCTGGCAGTTGACCTGCGTCAGCCAGAGCGTAAAGTGTCCCGTAGGTAAGAAGCAGCACAAGAGATAAGTTGGCGTGGGGCTGCGCGTTATCCCAGTTTTGCCTTAGGTTGGAAATTGTATTGGTAAATAAATTTTGGTTTTTTATGTAAAAGAGACTAAAATAAAGGGATTTGCTCATACGTTAAAGGTTTTGAGTGGAAAAAATTTTGTTTGTATGATTTCATTCTGATTTCATTCCAATTTAGAGAATAAGATGTCCTCACTGAAAAAAAAGTTCTTGGTAAAACTTGTGAGATGCATTTAGTAATAGTTTATTGAAATATTTGGTTATTATTACCAAATGTGATAATAATAACAAAACATTTTGTAATACCTAATTATAAAAATTTTAAAAGATTTAGTTGAGCCAACTAAATTATGTTATAATTATATACCTACCTATATTTAATTGAAACTATTTCACCAAGCGGCTTGGTGATATAGTTTCAACTAAACATATAGGTAATTATAACATAATTTAGTTGGCTCAACTAAATCTTTTAAAATTTTTATAATTATTACAAAATGTTTTGTTATTATTATCACATTCGGTAATAATAACCAAAGAAACTATTATTAAATGCATCATGCTCACAAGTTTTACTAAGAACTTTTTTTTTAGTGCTCGCGGTACCAGAGAAGTAAATTGAAGTAAATTAAACATTTTTCTTTTGTACCGTTTGTTTATTCGTGCATGATTAATAAGATTTTTTTATTACTTGTGAGCGCAAAAAGTTCAATCAATTATGATTGAAATGTGAATTTTACTACTTTTTTATTAATTTTTCCCATTTATTACTTTTTGAAAATTTGCAACATTTATTTCTTCAAATAAATATACTTTTTCAAAAGAACGTTAAAATGCCCTACATGGTCTTAAAGTGCATTTATTATTCCCCTTTAAAATGGCGTTTGAATTTTTAACATTGCTTTATTTGTTAAGAAATTAGTCATTTTTGTAAATAGAGTCATTTTTGCACATTTTTCGTGTCTTTTTTGCTTTAAATGGATTTTTTAAATATTTCTCTGACAATAAACAACATGTTATATACATCATCGTTTTCCTCATTAAAACACGAAGAAAATGCACTATTTAAACTATTAATTTACTGCTGATAGGAAGGATTGAGACACCCGAGAAGTTTGGGGTGCCTTACCACTCCACTTTTGCCTTTGAAACTGATCAATTTCAGTTATGCCTTCTAGGGTTAATTATATCTAAATATTCTTTTTTTTGAAAACGTTAAGAATTATGTTTTTTATTTTACGATAGTTGAACTTCTTACGTAATATAAATTTATATATTTTATATTATATTTCAGACGATATAAACCTAAGAAATCTGCAGTTTTTTAATCACTTTTTGCTGGTATTGTACAGCCCAAACATCCTTAAACTGACCTGATCATTGAATCTGATTTCCAAAGTGTTGTTTACCTTGGAGCCTTGGAGCGACAATAAAAGGATGGTTAATGTATATAGTCTGTAGACTTGCTTAAATTAGTTACACCGTAGTTTTTTGTTGCATAGACAACATTGTAAGACAGTTATAGTACTGTGCGACATGACGGATATGAATAATAAGGTTGTATCCTTTTATCATTCCCAAAGCGGTGACACGGAGGAGGACAAGGTCAGTAATTCTCTATCATTTTATCTTTTTTTTTCTTTTGCAATTCTATCAACTTTTCGTTTGATTAGTATTGGTCTCACAACAAATGAAAAAATTATGTGATTTTTGTTGTTTATAATAGAAACTTTTGGAGCCGTTTAAATATATTTTTCAATGTGGTCAAAAACATATATACAGAAAATTAATCCCAGCTTTCAACTACTGGCTTAAAATATCTCCCGATAGACTTCAGAAGATTGAGGAAATTACTCACATCGTACACAACGCATACATCCTGTAAGTTGTGTTTCATATTTGACAGCTAATAAAATACAACACATACTTTTCATAATTTTAGCTCAAGTTGGCAATGCAATCATAACAACTCAGCTAGCGTTTACAGTTTACACACGTTTCGTTTTACAACCGATAAGTCTAAGGTCCGTATTCATAGACGTTTCTCAATTCTCAAGATCAGTCTTGTATTTGTCTCGCATATATTATACCATTTAATACTAATACAGTCATTTTAGGGTTTAACCTCGGAAAAAATAAGAGCAAGCTGAATTTTGGCACATACCTTCGTTTTTGCATAAGATTGAAGAGGAAAAAAGTTTACCATTGTACAGTGGCCGCTAAGAAAAATAATTAAACAAATAGAGCTTAAATTCCGTTTTTTTGCAAATATCTTGTTAAATATCAATTTTATAAAGAAAATATAAGAGTAGAAAATGAAAGAGTGAAAAATTTTGCATACGAAATGTTCTATAAGTTTTTTTCGTACGAGCAATACTTTTCACGCAATAAATTGTACGCTGCGCGGTGAATTTACGGGGCGCGCCGACAGACGTAAAGTGAATTGAAGTGTCGCACGCGCGCACAGAAAACGTCATATCTTTTGAACAAATCATCGTACAGAAATGAACACAGTATCGTTCGAAAGATAAAACTTTCAGCTTTTTAATGCAATTTGGTTCGTTATTCTACGATAATTTTTGAAGATTCTACGATGGTTTAAACAAATTGTTACATGCAATTTTTGCCTTTTTTCATAAAATTATCCACAACTAGGTTCAAAATTGTTTTAAAAAAAAGCGCCTGCAGGATATTACAGTATACACTTCATACTTTGACCCTACCAGAGAAAAAAAATTACAAAAATTTTTACATTATGTCAATGGTGATCAGAATCAGACAAGTTTAAACATGTTTTTCGCGATAATTATATTTACATAAATAAATAAAAATTCGAAAAATGACGGAATATTGCGATATGGGACCTAAAAGTAGACATTCCAAGCTTTCAATTGCTTTTTTAAAAACTTTTCTATCCCAATTTTTCGCCAAGTAATGACGATTTCAATTTTAACGTTTCATAAAAAATTTTGTTACTGAAAATGTCAATAGCTTGATTTTAAAGAAAAAAATTGTTGTAATTTTTTTCCTCTGGTAGGATCAAGGTATGAAGTGTATACTGTAATATTCTGCAGGTGTTTTTTTTTTTTAACAATTTGGAACCTAGTTGTGGCTAATTTTATGAAAAAAGACAAAAATTGCATGTAACAATTTGTTTAAACCATCGTAGAATCTTCAAAAATTATCGTAGAATAACGAACCAAATTGCATTAAAAAGTTGAAGGTTTCAGCTTTCCAACGATTCTTTGTTCATTTCGTAAGATGACTTATTCAAAAGATATGACGTTTTCTGTGCGCGCGTGCGACGCTTCAATTCACTTAACGTCTGTCGGCGCGCTCCGTAAATTCACCGCGCAGCGTACATCATGCAAAATTTGTTGAGTGAAAAGTATTGCTCGTACGAAAAAAACTTATAGAACATTTCTTGTGCAAAATTTTTCACTCTTTAATTTTTTACTTGTATTTTACTCTTGTATTTTCTTTGTAAAATTGATATTTAACGAGATATTTGCAAAAAAACGGAATTTGAGCTCTATTTGTTTAATTATTTTTCTTAGCGGCTACTGTACAATGGTAAACTATTTTCCCCTTCAATCTTATGCAAAAACAAAGGTTTGTGCCAAAATTCAGCCTGCTCTTATTTATTTTCGAGGTTTCGCTCGATTTTTGTCTACAGTGACTGGGCTAGAACCCATATTGAGATATAAGAATAGAGTACGCGAGTCATATGCTAGCACGTAAGAGGCTGCGATGTAGGAATAGAAAAAGAATGCTGCATATAGGCCCCTTCTGTGCGCATGCGGGACAAAGACAGAAGGGGGCCCATGCGCACCTTTGTCTTTCTATTCTTATATCGCTTTTTCAGCTCGCTCGCGTACTCTATTCTTATATCTCTATGGTTTAACACCATACGCGAAACAAAGGCAGACTGATCTTGACAACTGAGAAACGTTATGAATACGGACCTTAGTGATATAAAACCGGGTTTAACTAACGTTTACACGACATCTTCGGTAGTTTATATAACTGCAGATGTTACTAAACCCGATTAATGCCATGGTGGACGTGTAAACTGTCACATTGTTTCTTAAAATAAAAAATATAATATAAACATTTTGAATTAAATGTTATGTGTTAATAAACTCGGGGTCGTCTCACTTTGAACGCTCGAAAAATTCGCTATTTTTATGAATTTTTTTTGGCAATACTAATGCAGATAATTGAATGAATGTTTTTTGTACTTATTACGCATGCTTTAAACAACAAAACATATTTTTTGTAGAATTTTTAGTCAAGTTTATTTAATTGAAAATACAAAAATGCAAACAAGTAAAAAAAAAAGGTTGGTCCACTGCGGGCATTGTAACTGCTTGTAGAATCATCTGAAACAAAAAAACAAAAAAGATTCTTGATTAGTATGAGTGTCGCTATAGTATGAACCTCCAGAAATAATTTCTGTTTGAAAATAAAAAAATGGTGGAGGTTTAAAGAAAAAACATGCATAAAAGCCAATTTTTCGTCATGTTTTTTGACTTTTAAAATATGATAATTTCATTATTTTGACTTGATCGTGGTTCATACTAGAGGTATTAGTGTTTTCAATAAGCCATACAAATTTCAGACTGATTCGTCAAGTAGTTTTTTTTTTATCGTGCCCGCAGTTTACGAAAAACGTGTTTTGAGATAAACGCGTTTAAAGTTTTTGTTACGGAAAATCAGTGAAAAAAATGTACTTACAATTAATCTGCAATCCCTGCTCCATACATCAATCCTTCAGCTTCTTCAAACAGTTCAGATTCTATCGATTTGGTCGGTTGAACCTCTTTGTCCAAAGCAGGGGGGGTGATGAAACGAATCTAGAGTTCCAGCTGCTTCGTTTTCTAGTCGATACGCCAGGTCGATTGAGCATTTTTATCCAGGTTGATGGCTAAAGTTAATGGTTTTTTATGTTTTTTGGGCCATTTTGTTTGTCGTGAAAAAAGGAACAAATTTTCTCTTGCTCATTTTTTTATAAGATATATAGTTTGATCGCTAGGGCAATTTAAACAAATAAATTGTTAATAACTTTTTATTGCATCGACTTACGAAAAAACTATTTACAGATTCTTGTTCTACGACCCAAAAAACATAAAAAAACATTACCGTTAGCCATCAACCTGGATAAAAATGCTCAATCGACCTGGCGTATGGACTATTTCGCTCCGAACTCAGGTAGAAAAAGGCTCGTAGAATCTCAAATACTTGTAGGATCTTTATGAAATTTTCACACAAGTTTCTCAAGGGTATATACTATCGAAATATGTAAAAAAAAAAAATTTGATTTTTCAAAACGGTCAAAGTGAGACGACCCCTTAATAAACTCGAGTACATCTATTTCAGTATAATGTTAAGTACGTTTACTTTTGATAAAACTAATTGTAAGTAAGTGTGCACACGACGAAAAACAGGACACAGTTTAAAAAAATTACATTTTATACTTTAATTATATATATATATATATAATTTATACGTGCGTATATGTCTATTTTCTTCGGATACTTTTGATATATACGTATATGTTTTGACAGTAATTTATATCAAAATTTCATAAATTCTTTTTACAATTATTTCCATCCCATTCTTGGACTAATGAATTACAACTTCCTATTATACTTCTTGTCCTATTTTTTTCTATCGTTCTTACTTTTAATGTGGATAAATACAATTTAAGAAAAGTAGTACAATTGGTCCACAAATTAAAAACACTAATTTATTTTTATATAATTATAGAGCTTTTGTTTTTTTCTCGACAGATTCGATGATATTCAAGATAATTCCATTTTGCGAGAAGGTTTTCCCGTTGCCCATTCTATTTATGGACTTTGTAACACAATAAATGCTGCAAATTATGTACAATTTATTGGTTTTGAAAAACTTCTTAACTTACATCCCGCGGTAAGTAATTACATGTTATATATACATATAAAAAATAACCTTTAAAAAATAATATATATTTTGACCTTTATATGTTGTATAATAATAACGCAAATCAAAATGTGGAATAGATATTTTCTCCAGTTCAATCTAATTCAAATCAATATCCCTCTTCTATAAGCAAAAAAAGCGCTTTAAGAATTGCATTTAGATTCTTCGAGAAAGCTATATTTTTTTAAGTATCCATATTATCCACTATTACTTTCGAGAATTTGTAAATTCGGTTAAAAGGACAAAGAAGACAATGCAATATTATAACACATTGACAAGTTTGTCTTTTTAAACAATTTTAAAATTCTTGAAAATTTTCAAGACCTCTTGCAATCGAACACTTATAAAAATGTATACGCCTCTTATGATTAGCGGTACATTTCTTATAATCAATACTGTCCAAAACACTATATCCAAATTAAGCAAGTATCGTATATGTTATATCTTATTATTAAATAGAATGTAAATTAAATTATCTATTTTTATATTTTAAGGCAATTAAAATCTTTATTGAAGAATTGCTAGAATACAACAGAGGTCAAGGAATGGATATGTACTGGAAGGAAAATTTCGTCTGTCCAACTGAAGCAGATTACAGGATTATGGCAACAAGAAGTATAATAATGATCATGCTCTTGCAAAATTTTTCTAAACATATAAAAAGTATTAAAAGTTAAGGCATAAAAATTGTATAAAATTTGATTGCTAATTAATCGCAATTTTATAGAAAGTAGTTGGCTCGTGAAAATAGTTGTAAGGCTAATGCAATTATTTTCTACTTGTGAAAGCGACTTTTCATCGCTAATGAATCTCCTGGGATTATACCGTCAAATACATGATGACTATTGCAACTTGTATCTCGAAAAGGTAAGATAATAGCAATACTTATTTAATTTATTTAATTAAATAAATATATATTAATAAAATAAATATTTTTATTATATTAAATAAATATGAACTGACTTATTGTTATCATAGGATCCTGCCGATAAAAGTTATTGCGATGATTTGACTGAAGGAAAATTAAGTTTTCCGATTGTACATGCGCTTGCAAACAATAATCCTGATGACACGCAAATAATTAAAAGTATCCTTTACCAAATATTATATTTAACGTAAAATACTAATTGATATGGATAATTAATTATTGATTATACGTCTACGTTCATAATTTTCATAATTTATAAAATTTAAATGTCCTTAATAATGTCGAAAGATATTTTAAAACAACGGACCACGAATATCGAGATGAAACGGTATTGTATTACATTATTAGAGAGTTTTGGTTCGTTCGAGTACACGAGAGATGTACTTGAAAAATTGGACGAGAAAATAAGAAACGAGGTTGAACGTTTAGGCGGCAACCCATTCTTAGTGAATGCCTTGGACTCCTACAAGAATAAGATATCAACCATGTCATACGTAGAAAGCACATCGCTATGAGGTGCTAACTCGACATTACAGCGACGTCTAAACTGGGATTCAAAACGTGATTAACACGTCATTTCTACGTAATTAACTATAACTAACAGTTAAATTCCTTGCGACAGAGACGTTGCAGTAAAGTACGTGTATTTGTGACTTTATGCGATGTGTTGACCGAGCACCATAGCTATATATTGACGACTGAAAAATTAAGATACTAGTTTTTCTAATATATTATGTCCATAAAATACTTGACAGATTAAAATGCATTACTTGGTTGTAGCAAAAATTGAAACAAACGTGTGTGTGTGTGTGTTTTATATATGTATACAAATAAGGGTGCAAATTAGAAACTTGCACATTCAAGCTTTCTCACCTTTTTTTTCGCTTATTAAGCTTCCCTCTATGCGGAATTAGCCAAATTATTAGCATATATAATAGATTGGCTTTCTCAAAAAGGAAGCTTAATGAGCAAAAAAAATGAGAAGCAATGTGCAATTTTCTAATTTACACACTTTTTGTCGCATATATTCGTATAGCTTATCACGAGAGCTTTTCAAAACACTACAATAAAGTTATTTTTTGTTAAATACTTTGTACATGTTTATTGTTTAAATACTCATTGCATGGATACCTTCAAAAAAAACAATGCACTTACGTCATAGTAACAAAGCTGAAATTTTGTGTACTAATAATTTACTTAAGGTGGTTCATGCAGTACTTGTAAGTCAAATAGGCAACTATTTTTATTAGTGATAAATAAGTGTGATTTTTGTCCGTAAAAATCAGCATATAATTAGATTTATTATTTATGACATCTTTAATGTTATACGACCTCTACGTAATTAAAATATTGAGACAAAAGTCACTTCTTTTACTAGAGTTTTGAGCACGGTCGGTATACACGACCAGTCATCAGCACGCGTGGTAAGCAGTCTTCGTCGCCGCGATCTATATAACCTTTACGTACAATTGTCAAATATGAGCAAGCAGCCTCGACGTAAGGGAAGTTTCGAGACAAACGTGCACAAACGTGGTAAACGTTGAAAGTTTTGAGATAAGTATGCGCCTTACGCATCAGCTGACACGTGCGACGTTGTGAAGCTGCCGCTAGTGCCGCTCGAGTCCAGCCATCAATTCCGTGTTGTCGATTTAGTCAATCGAAAATTACGTTTTATTATTATATGGTTCGGTCAATGAACTCGGGCTTTCGTCCAGTATCTTACAAAATGTTTATTGCATCGTTTCGTCAGTTTTTGGTTCGTTCAAGTACATTTGAAGTATTGCAATTTTTGCAGCATAAGCGCTTTTGCCTCGTTTTTCGCATAGGGTCTACCCCCACCGCGTTAAATTGGCAAAGTTTACGAACATATATCTCCGGAACCAATCGGTTAAAAAATCCGAAATTTTACAGACACACTCTAGGAACGTTAACCTTTCATTTCATATCACATTTTCCGGGCTAACTACATATGACCTAAATGCATGAACCACCTTAATAAAATATAAAAAAAGTGTCGTCTGGCAGCCCGCCGACAGGACTAACACTTTAATTACCAAACGTAATATAACGCGTAATATGTGGATAGGAGTAGGTACATGTTACATTAATCTATAATTTTCGCTAACGTCTGGCAAAATGTCAATCCCGTCGGCGGGCTGCCAAACTACACTTTTTTAATATTTTATTAAGTAACGAGAAAATATTTATTAATTTTGACAACGATTGGCTATAGCTAAAGGATATTAATTAGAATTTAGAATTTATTGCGAAAAATATTACCCCAGCCAGGGTTTGAACCTGGAACCTCCCACCCTCCGTGCAGGCGTCGTCCCAATTCGACCACTGAGGTATATGGGTAATATTTATCGCAATAAAAATATACACATATTATTTGTTCCAACATTAGAAAACTGCGCGCCGACTTGATTTGTCAAACTTTCTAAACACAGCTCCTGTTGGAGTATATCCTCTCCCTTCCCCTTAGTTAAATCGATTTGATTAACTATTAATGTTAACATCATTTTTTAGGTGTTTATTATATAAAAAAATTTTTTTCTTTTTTAACGAAAAATCGAATAGCGCCGTATCCGTTTGCGTTTATACTTTAATCCTGGAAAAGGATTTTTAATTCTATAAATCCAATAAAAAATGGCAGCTGTGCAAAAATCACATTTCCGTCGGTAGTACAGACGGCTTTAGGATCCCCTAAAGAGAAAATATCTACCGGATAAAGTTTTGCATATACATATATATTTGTAATGTAAAATTCTATTTATTAGAATTAAATATCTTCAAAACGGAACGGTAATAGTCAGTGAAATTTTTTCTACATATTGTTGATATAAAACTTTCGTATTATGTAAGTATTATAGACTTGTCTTATATTTCATCAAACGCGCCAACCTCCTTAATGAGCTCAAGGAGTTTCGTCCAAGCACGTCCGAGTTGCTTCAAATCTCGAGTTTCTATCCATATCGCGACATGAATGACGTTATGGCAACCGATTGGTTTCAGGCCTTGGCGCGCGTATAATATACCGGGTGTATGAAGTGAGCAGCAGGATTCGAGCAGCGAACGTATCGTCCAATCGCAGTCGAGAACGTCAGGTGGCAACTTTCAAACTGTCGGGTCGCGATTGGTCGCCCTGCTTGCTAATCGTGTATATACAATATATATATACATATGTATAACATATGCATAACATACGCGGCGACCGCGGCGTACGCGCGCATGGTGGAAGTATACACAGACATATACAAATGAAGTATACTTCAACCATGTACGCGCGTACGCCGTCGCGGTCGGCCGTCGGCGTCGGCCGTCGGCTTGCGTCGGCTCGTATCGGCTTAAGACTTATCATGGCGTCATCGCGACCGTCGGTGTAATCTCGCGCTTCGACGACGTGAATACACGTTGTGGTGTGTCTTACTTGGAATTTTCAACGTATCGCAATGCCGTTCGCTGGATCGTCACCGAGGATCGCACCATTGTGAATGGGAACGAGCAGAGCAAAGGTAATTGCGAAACGGAGGCGGATCTCCTTCGAGTTGTGAGACGACCAAGTGTTCCTTGGCGTGTCGCGCGACTTCTTCGATCCGGGTTCGACCTCACGCTCACGACGCGGACGCCTCGGCCGAGTTGACAGCCGCAGCCGTGGGTGCGAATCGACGGCGAGGTCCAGCCTCTCCGTTGACGAGACGCTTGCCGCGTTGTCCGGCGATTTGTTAACCCGTCAATCCCACGACCTACGATCGACGCCGGCGCGATACCTACTCGAGACGGGAATGACGGGAGTCCCGTGCCGTAGGTACGCGAAAATGACCCTTATTCTCCGTCCGCTGCTCACGGCAGTGATAACAGAACGCGACTCCCCTCGCGTAAAGTGCGTCTTCTCCGTGTCCGGAAACCTTGACGAAAGTTTCGTCTGTCGATCATTACATTGGGCATCGATACAACTTTGATGTACGCGTCGACGACACGTGGCCAAGAAACTCGCAGCACACGCTTGCGAAGGAAGATGTTTATTTACTTATAACATTTAGAAAATAAAACTGAAGTTTTGTAGTGTGAGAGAGAAAGAGAGAAAGAGAAAAGGGCAAAATGTACTTATTTTACAACTTTCTTTTCATATTGAGATCTTTTTTAATCCAGAAATTGATTTATCTTTACAAGCACACATAATTAACTCGTTCTAAAGGTTAAATCTATTCTAGTTAGCAATTTCCAAATTTGGAAAATCGTCCCAGACAACATGCATGTCTCAATTTGGGACATATAAAAGACCTCTTCAAGACGTCTTATGTACCGATTTGAGACATGTTACTGGGGTTATTCTGGAGTCGGCGATCACGGACATCTCTAGCGAGAAGTTAGGATTATATGGTTAATAACTTTGCTGCAAGCAGTTCTCGGTCGGTTGAATTATCTTTCAACAATACACTTCACCCGCTATGCCGCTATTTATGTATGTGATATCTGCATCTAATTCAATTCGTGAACGGATAGATCACTTTCTTGTTGTTGTCTAATGGACGTGTCTGGAGCGCGGGTCTTCGCAATTCCCGACGATTGTTCACCAAGCGGCACCACAGCCGCATAGTTGAGAAATACAGTATTTCCATAAATGACAAAAAACTGAAGCCCATGAAGAGACCCAGCAGGCCTCCCGTACTCGCTGTAAATTGCATTTATAATTTTTTTTTTTCTTTTTAATTATATTAATCATATTAATCACTTACAGATACTTACACAGAAATTCAATAAATCCGAAGAGCTCATTTTTCACGTATTTCGTGAATTGGGAGTCCACGAAGAACAGATGAACCACTGCCATGTTTTCCCTACATTAAAAATTGCAAGGATTTGAATTGTAAAGTGTCGTAAATTACGTAAGAGAAAGAAAAAGATATGCGATTTTGTGAGATTTATCATACGAAGGCGCCTGTAAGTAGGCAACTCATGGTAAGAGCCGGACGTGATGAGAATAACGTACGGGGTGTCCAAATAAATCCTAATTCAACAATAGATCTCTCAACTTGCGTTTGATTTTTTTGTTAGGGAAAACAAGGACGTATCACAATTTGCATCGATCAGCATTGAATTTAAATTAAAGTTTATATGACAGTTTGTAAGAGTAAAGTCTGCTTGTTTTTTTTTTTTTTTTTTTTTTTTTTTTCGGGACACCTTATAGCCTAGAATCTGAATGTCAACCTGTTGCACCTCTTACACACGTCAACGAGTATCTGCCGCGATAAGTTTAAATTAGAGCTTTAATTAGTTTTAATTACGTGAAGTAATTCATGTCTTTCTTCATAAATCGTTTGTCGATTTGGAAGGTCGGTATCAGTTTGTTCTGCGAGATCTCTACCCTGTAACTGATCTCGAAGCAGCCTGGCCAGCAATTGCAGCTTGGTCTGCGAGGAACAAAAAGTCGTGAATAATCGCGCTGTTTTTTACCTCGCTAGAAAAAGGCACAACTCTGAGAAATAAACTCACATCTTCGTAACGTTGAGCGGGTTCGTCAAATCATCGTCATAGAGCTTGACTTCCATGGCTCGTCTGGCACGTTTAGCGCACGGTTCGTCTCTCTTGCCGCAGATTGGCGTGTTTGATGATTCTGCAAATGATAGATGGTTCTAGTAAATAGACAAGAAAATTAAATTAAATCTCGCCAGATTATGAAAGATCTTTTAACTTCTCGCCACTCCACCACCGCAAATTGGACAATCTTAGCATACATGTGACAATAGTTTTAACGATGACATTATTTTTGGCCTTAGGCCTCAGACGTCATTTGTTCGTTTTCAAATTGCATCACACACACAAAGGCTCGAGATATTTCTTCTGTAATAATTGAACTTAAATTCCTCAAAACATTTTTTTCTTTAATGACGTATGGCGTCTTTGTTAGACGCGCTAAAGCCTGTTATCGAAGAAATATGATCTAAACGGATATCTAATAAATTTATTAAAAATAATTTTTTACCACTTCGTCACACTGGTATGAGACCAAAGGTCAATGGATAATTACTTGGCATGTAGTACTGCACACAGTCGCAGAGCTGCTGCGTGAAATTCGCCTCGCACTCCAGAATGCAGTTCCTCTGCGTGTACGTTCGATAATAATGCAGTTTTCTTTCGGCCGTGAAAAAGCACTTCCGCTTCCTTTGCGGTATGGAAATTATCGCCGGGTTAGCGGACGATATCCGCGGCCTTACGATCACTCGGCTCTCCTCGCCCGGCGTGATCGCGAACGAGAAATCAGCGATTTTCGGTGTCTCCACAGGATTGTGCAGCAGCATCTGCAGTATTATGATCATATCATTTAGCGTCGTTGTTCTATCGGGGAATAACGTCACATCATTGTAAAAGGATTCTATAAGATCAGTCCGAGAATTCACAAACTTGAATTTTAACGAGAGAGAGAGAAAGACACTTGTTGTACGTTTACTATTTTCCTAGGAGAATGTTTCCAAAATCGTCCTTTAATAAGCTCTCGGCTACGAGAGGGCAAAAGGGAAAATAAAAAGAAGAGTTTTCATTGCGTAAGACTCACTTTAAAGCCTGCGCCGGCAGTCGACGAACAATAATACTCGTTCATAGCAACATCAAGAACCAAAGTCAAGCCGTAAAACAGTCCAGCACCGTAAGGTCTCCATGGTATAACATCCGCTGGCATACTCGCATCGTATCCCTTTTCAGCATTCCAATCAACGCTCTCGGATGGATACGTTATATTCAGGTCGGGCCAGTCGCGTCTGAAATCCCGTTAGCAGAAATTTTCAGTCGTAGACTATAAGTACATTTGGCTCATCAATTTCACAACTATGCGAGTTTAGTTGATCGCACTTCACTCACGCGTTATAGAAGAGATGTTTCTTAGCCACCGCGTTGAAATTACAACAAATGCCCTCGTCGGTCATGGTAGGATTAAAAATCCTTTCGCAATCGGTCTGATTCCCGTGCCAAAGGCAGTAATGTAACATCTCTGTGCATGGTTGGGATACCTTGAGCAAAGAAATGAAGATCAGAATAATTTTCCAACAGCATAATTGAAGATAATCTCAATCTCGTCGGCTTCGAGAGACATGATTTTAGTTCTTATAATTATCTTAATTAATTTTTCTTAATATAATATGAAATGCATGTATGAAATGATGCTATGTATGTACATTAATCATAAATCGCAACATCCTGTCCCATTCTACAGTCGTTTGCTCGTTTTCGTAAGTTACGTTGCTTTCTGAATTGCAAATATCTTCCATCAATAGTTTATCCAATTCGTTGAACCTAACAAAAAGAGAAACACGAAAGATTTTTTTTTTATAATTCTTAATTATAAATTTTTTTAAATAATTATTTTTGGCGATGGTATTTATTTATTCTACTTAATTATAATCATTAATTATTATAGAATAATAATATAGTTAATGATTTAATGTACACTTTACCCACGCTCGATCCGCTTGGCCTCCGTCCTTTTTACTTTATTCATGTTGCATATTGTTACGGAGGGAAACGGAAATTCGTTGAGGGAAACCGGATCGGGGCTCAAAGAAATAATGATAGGAGCTCCGTTCCATTTCTGATAGAGATAACAAATGTAATATATCGCCACTGTTAGCGCGGTAGTAAACGAAATTATCCAAAATATTCTGCAACAAATGATACATCTAGTATTAAAACATCTGTGGAACATTCTGTAATTTCTGTAAAGCAAATATTTATAACTGACGGCTCATTTATTAATTATATAATATACATAGGGTGTTTAACGTAATGGTCCGTACGATTTTTGAGATGCTTCCGACAGTTTAAAAAAAAGGTTGTAAGGTGAAAATTTTTCTGTTTTATGCAAGCTACAACCTCCAATCAAGGAAATTGAAAAAAAATATTTTCATAAAAAAGTCAATGTTATCTTGAATTTTTTAAATAGCACTTTTTTTTTTTTTTTTTTTTTTTTTTTTTTTTTTTTTTTAAATAAATATTGTAGGGGACGAATTCAACGCACTATCATAAATGTCATTTTTATTGATATTTAATTTTAAATTTGCAGCATTATTTTGAATAGCAATAATACTTATAAGCTCTTACTAGAAATGAAAACACAAACAGATTTATTGTATAATGCTGCAAACTTTGATATCAAATTTGATATTAAATATCAATAAAGATGACTTTGTGATAGTGCATTGAATTCGTCAAAGTCCCCTACAATATTATGAAAAAAAAAAACAGCATGGTGCCACTTAAAATATTCAGTGACATTGACTTTTTTATTTAAAAAATATTCTTTTTTTTTATTGGAGGTTGTAGCTTGCATGAAATAGATAAATTTTCACCTTACAACCTTTTTTTTAAACTGTCGGAAGCGTCTCAAAAATCGTGCTGAACGTTACGTTGAACACCCTGTATAATATAATTATATAATATATGTATAATTAATAATTACATAATTTTTATATACACACACATACATATAGAAATACAAGCACAATTAATTTCTAAATATATTTATAAGAGAAAATTAGGATATAAATACATATCTAATATATATTTTTTTAAATGTAGATAATGTGTCATAATATATACTTTGAAATTAACAATTCTATTACATTGAAAATTTTGTCTCAATAACTGTTGGAAGATTGCAATCTGCTTCGTGGAATTTTAGACTCAAAAATGCTCAAACGGAAAGAACCCCTTATACAAATTGCAGATTTATTTGACAGAGAACTTTATACCTTTCTACGATTGACAATCCCGAGTCACCGACATAACGCAAACCGTGAAGGGTGCTGTACGAGCAATACTGCTTGGCAAGCTCACTTATCTCTGTGCACCCTTGATGCTTCTTCCCAGTTTTCGATCTAAGAGCAATAGATTAGATAGATGACGTATTATTGGCATTTAATTAATTAAAGGGACCTTTACCTATCCGCTTTTTCGTTTTCTCGATCGTTGCTTTTGTTCGCGGCTGATTCCTTCTTTGCGAACAGATTGTTGTTGTATCTCGATCTCAGGGTGAAATCTTGCGACCGATACATACCCTACGCATAATTACACTTGTATCAAAATATATTTACTTTTATTCATACCTCACTTCATTCGGCCACAGAAAGTTAATTTTTTTTTTAATGTTGGAGGCTAATTTCACACGGGTATACTTTTCACGGCATTCAACTTCTTCGTGAGGAAACGATTTCAGAGACTTCCCGGGCGTTAATCTTTATACCTTGGTGTGATCGCGGGACGCGAATCCCTCCAACCGTTGGGGCGGCCTGTATGGATTCTGCAGGTGCACGGTGTTCACGGAGTACGACGGGATGGTGTTGCCGGCCTTTGGATAATCAAACGACGCTCTATCGGTGGCGTTGTAGTAATTCTCGCTCCCGATATCCGCGAGATTGCGGTTGTAAGTTCGTGACGGCATCACGGGCGCGTTGAATAACTTCATACGGACGTAATCGGACGCTCGGTCGACGTTCGAGGTGACGTGCGTTAAAATTTGCGCGTCGTTCCACGGGTTGAAGGTCGGCCTCCTCTTCTCTCGCTCCGAAGAATCTTCCATTTCACGGTCATTCTCCCTCTTGATTCATTGCGATCTCGTTCGACTCGTTCAATGATTTTTTTTATCTCTTGACGCAGACCGCTCTATTAAATCGCTTCCTTCAATAAATTTGGAAAAAGAAGAATGTTATAATTACTTGCGTTTGCGTTTCTTTCCTCTTTCTCTATTACGTAGATCGACGATTTTTTATCGCGCCTTTACGAACTTCCTTTATCGCATAAAAGATTTTAATAATTAACAAAAACATTTCCTTTTAACTCCAATTAGCATTAAATCCTACATTAATTAGTAGGTAATAATTTATATTATTTATCGCGTAACAATTTTCTTTATCGTACGAGGGGCGAACCGCTTATCGCGAGTCAGGACAGTACTACCGTCGCCTAATTGGGAAGAAGCTCCTTCTGTCGCGGACTTTTCCAAACTACCCCCCAAGACGGCCGACAGCTGACTGAAGGGTAACAATAGCGGCGAGCATCCTTCCAACTTTGGCGATACGACGTTCGTAGGCCTCGTAGCCCTCGTAGGCCCTTGTGCTCGTGTGTGTGCGCGCGCGCTTATGATCTCCCAGATAAAAGAATATTATTGTTATTCCGACATTGTTGTGCTAACGAGAGACAAGATCGCAAGCCGATCGACATAAACGGGGCGATCGCGAATTTAAATTACATTCTTTTACTTCTTGCGGAGAAGCAATAAAGAACCAGATCTGATTCTAATGCAGATTCGTCGATAAATCTTTGAATTTAACCCTTAAATGGCACACTGCACTGGTACGAATTCGCACCAGGAAATTTTTCGGCTCTCTGATTTTTTCAATAAAGTCTTGTTAAAAATAAATTTTTTCTATAAATAAACATTAATTTTTTCTCAATTTTTTCATAACCAATCGATTTCTCGGAAAATTTTACCTCAGAAAACAGGTATTAAAGTTTAAAATCCGTTTATTCCAGCTGCGGAGCTACGCTGATTCAAACGAGCGGAATCCCAATTTGCACTAGTGTGCAATTTGAAGGTGCGCAACTGAGGTGTGCCAGTTAAGGGTTAAATCTTTGAATTTAATCTTTTTTTTTTTTTTTATTAAGAGAAATTCCTGACGAACTGTCGTTCTCGGTACCATAATTATAACTCGAAATTTCAATGTTAATTTTAGTACGGTGACGATAAAATCGCATCTCCTCTCATCATAAATATGTGTGCCTGTACCACAAGAATGATCCTCTTCGAGTCAGTCGTTATCCGATTATCCCCAGAGCGACATTTTTATACATTGACGTGGGAAAAGACAATAAATGTCACGTGAAAGTACAGTTACGTCGGCTGTAAAACGTTTGATAAGCGTGGCTTATCCCTCGTGAATATCTGTTCTCTCACGTGCGGGATATCTCGTTTAACATAAACGAGCACACAAAAGTAGCGTGCCTCTTTTTTTCTCAGTAATCGAGTGCACATCCTTTTGATACGATCCAACGTTCTACTTATTGTTAGAACCTTCGAATCGCCCTCGGTATTTACGATCGCGAGTCCGTCGTGGAGGCCGTGATGCGGCATAGAGAAAAGGAGGGATACGTTCGCGGAGAAGAGCGCATTTTTCTCAAGAAAACGAGACGTCGGGCATTCGATCGGAGACAATTTTACCCGAGCGTTAAGACCTAAACATAATATCACTGAAAAAAATTTATTATTTGCAAGAAAACTGATTTCTATAAATTTAGTTTCCTTAATTCAAAGAAGAATTTAAAATATTTTCTGAAATCTGCCTAATATTTCTTTGAATTAAGGAAACTAAATTCATAGAAATCAATTTTCTTACAAATAATAAATTTATTTTTTCAATAAAGGTACAAGCGATAGAAACAGGGAATAACACATTACACAGACAACAGAAATAATCACATTTTAACTTATAATAAAACTGAATAACTGCTGATACTAATTGATTGGTGCAGACAGTAGAGAACAGGAAATCCAAAGCGTCGAAAATTCTGTTTCTATTGTCTATTTCGTATTCCATTGCGTTAATACCTACACAGTTTCTGGTAAGTTGAAATGTGGTTATTTCTGTTGCCTGTCTTATTCCCTGTTCCTATTTCCTGTACTTTTGTATTGTGTTCAGGGTTCAGGCCTTTCCTCATTCGAGTCGCGCACTGAACGACCACGCGAAAGCGTTTCCCCCTTTGATCGGGGGAGGAAAGGCTATCGCGCGCAAGAGAAGGAAAAAAATGCAGCTCCGTAATGGTGCATTCCGTTGTTTCGCACGCGTCATTACAAAATACACGGCGATTTGCAATCGCCGTTACATATCACATCGATCGCATTTGTCATCGATGTAAAGCACAGGACAGATCGATCAGGGAGTGCGCGAAAGCGCACATTATCGCGCGATTATGGGCTGTTATGCGTTATGTATTACTGCAAAGTGCAACGTAACGGGGACGGAGTTTTCCTCACTCTGCGCGATCGCTATCCTTAAGCAAAGGGGGGGGGGGGGGGGGGGGAGGTGACGTTAATTAATAAAAACGTTCGCAAGCAAGCTTATCTCGCGTCACTGCGGTCGTGCGCGCGAATTTTCTTCTATTCCGGCCGCGCTGTTCTGCCTCTCGAAAATGGAATTTACATTATTATTAAATTGAATGATTAAATCGATATCATAATGAAATTAATTGCATTATTAATTGAATATTAAATTAGTTATAACATTGTGACGTTTTGATTTAATTTATAATAACGTATATACGTATTGGTTTAATATTATAATTCAATCATGTACCATCATGCTGTTATATGATTATTACAAAATACATAATTAAATTGAAATTATTAACCCTCGGAGAACACACAGGGTCAATTTGACCCTGACCTCGAGTTTTATCATAATATCTTGAAAGCATTTTGAAAATTGGCGGGCCTGAGGCCATCTAGCTGTAGTTTGGGGAATACAATTTTTTTCGTAACACTCTGGGTCAACCTGACCCTACACACACTTTGATCGTCCACCATTTTAAATTGACGAGTGCGATCAGCTTGAAAAAATTTCCAGATGTACTTGGAACATTGTTAAATCAATTGATATAAATAAAAAGTGTCGTTGGAATTATTTACATATTTAAAAAAATTCAAAAAGAAAATTATGTTTTTTTCAAAAAAACATAATTTTTTTAAATATGTAAATAATTCCAACGGCACTTTTTATTTATATCAATTGATTTAACAATGTTCCAAGTACATCTGGAAATTTTTTCAAGCTGATCGCACTCGTTAATTTAAAATGGTGGACGATCAAAGTGTGTGTAGGGTCAGATTGACCCAGAGTGTTCTCCGTGAATGAAAAAATAGGTGTGTTCTCCGAGGGTTAAATAATCTGTAGGTATGCAATGCGTAACTTTCATTTCTGAAGAATACATTAAATATTTTTTAATGAAATTAACGCGAGCGCTCGTCGATCGTCAAAAGCGATCGGTAAATGTGAATGAATTCGTATCATATGATCATTATAATGTATAGGTAGGTACATGCAACGCAACGCGCGCCCCGTTCAATTTTCCCCATCATCTTTAAAGTCCACACAGCCGATCAGTCGGGTCGTTATCGTAAACACAATGATGTTGGCGGAGGGTGACACGCAATGGAAAAGCGTGTGGAAAACCACCGCCCGCGCCGGTAGGTATAGTCCCACGCAATTTTCCATCGTCGTGCATAACAAGACAAGAGTTGTAGAGTGGTTACAGACTTGTCCCGTGTCCGCAGTGGAAATGTTTCGTGACTGCCTTCCACTGATGGATCGTCGTCTCGGCGTAATTACAAGGCAAACATTCGTGTTATCCTTATCGATGTTCAACGGGACGGCACCTCACGCTCACGCGAGTCGCGGCCGGCTGACGTTCGTACTTACATCTCGAGCGAAATGTAGTCCTCCTCGATGTTTGGCGGAGTGGCCAACGGCAATGATACGCCTGCCTATGAAATTGCGGGCGTTTGGCAGCGAAAGCAATTTGCCGGGTGGACGCATCGGTGATCGGCAATTTGTCGTCACGCCTTGATTCGACGAAATTGATTTGATGATGCGAGATACATCGAATTAATCTTTTATTCATGGGACCGCACCGGTCAATTATGATAAATGAGGAAAACATTTTGCGAAAAGAACAGCTAAATAATTCACGTTGACTACGATAATGCAGACCGTCGAGGGAAATTTTACCGTTAAACGGAATATGTTATACATATGTAGCTGTTAATTAAACAAACTGCGTGTTTTAAATAGGGGGACCTTGCCGCGAGCGGCGGCAAGGTCGGGGCTTTTTCCAGATAAATACTCTTTGTACAACGGCGATATTAGGTCACCGGCGTTTGTTCTGCAACGACGATGTCATAAGCGACGATAATGATTATACACGGAGTGACGAGACGACGCGCTCTTTAAATACACACGTGATTCTATCGGCACAATTAACGGCGCGATATTACTCGCATGGAATTATGATATTCTGATAACAGTCAACTGTGATATTTTATAACGTTTTTTACGTTCCTATTTTGACATCGTATAATTAGTAATCGTATCGAATTGAATTCGTAGAGAAAATGTAGTGGATCTAGGCCAGCCGCCTGTAAGGCGATTAATTAACTCGGCGACATAAAAAAATATTAATTCTCATTTAAAATTAATTACGGTTTTTTTTCACATCACACTGTACATTCACAATGTATATTTATCTTGACGAAATCAAATTGACGCGTGAATCTTAGGTTATTAAATTTTATATCGTTAATTTTTACTTATTAATAAAATCATTCTGTCGTTTGCTACAGGCAAAATGTCGTGCAGGACTAGAAAGCGAAAAGAGGATGAGGAGCGAAAAGTAAACGATGGGGAGCAGGACAATTTCTTCACCGACCAGATGAGGGAGGAAATGGAAACGATGTGGGAGGTAATTAAGATTACTCAAAATTTTAGTGAATTTTTGATTATATAAAAAATATCACTTGTGACGCTCTTTCAGATACCACAAATTTTCCATTTCCTCCATTTAACGAAGGAATCTCTTAATATACCTCAGTTATCTTTATACGAAATGGAAAGGATGCTGTTGATACCGAGAGCCTCTAAACAACTAGCAAACATCATGACATGTTTGCTGAGGTATATTAAATTAAATTAAAACAAAATTTAATTGTGTGACAAAGAACATTATTATACAAAAATCGATTTTTAAATTGTAGTTCCCCGACCACCAAAGCAAAGCTGCGCAAGGTACCACCGATGCCGTATGAATTTTGGACCAATATTCTCACGTACAAAATGACGAGCTGGTTCAAAGTTTATCGCGCAAAGCACGAAGATGCGACCAAAGTATGTATTGTCGCAAGTTTGCGCTGTGAATCGATAATAATTTATAAATTTGCATCAAATATCTACAATACTTTAAACACATATACACGTTATACATATGTTATACACGTTACACATGATAACATGCATCACAATGACCAGAAATGTGATCAAAGATTTTTAGGTTCTAGAAACTATCGGCGTTGAGCCAGAATTCTGGAACATCCTTTCCGAGACTTCAATGCTCGATGGCAAAGACTTTGAAGATCTTAGCTTCAAACAAAGAGTCTGGTTGCTGAAAACCGTCTGTGATACAATCATGGTAAGTCCGCAATATCATCTTAATTAGAGAAACAAGACACTATCAAATAAAACTGTTATACTTTTTATAGCATACTAGAAAAACAGTTCAGGAAGATATAGTGAACCAACCTTGGGAAGACCAGTTTGAAACAGTTTTAGGAGTCGATCGCAACGGGGCGAGATACATTTACTTTCCTCAATTTATGCCGAACAATCTTAGAATTTACAGGCATTCCCTGGACAATAAGATCTTGTCGACTGTCAAGGTAATACATTTATTCTTCTACTTGATTGACATTACTTTCACATAAACTTAACATGTTCCTTGAAAAAAGAACAGAAGGAATATTATATATGCACAATAACTATAATTATGTATATTCGCTCTTGCAATAAGTAGATAATAATAGATATCCATTAGACTGAACATTGAGTTTTAACAATTTATTAAAACAAAGTGTTTTAATAATTGTTGTGGTGGTGGTGGTGTGTATGGACAGAAAATGGTGTAAGTTGGGATGTGTAAGGTTGTAAATAAGTTCACCCAAAAATACCAGTCGCGACTCTCTGCTAGTCGGATGGTGACTCCATGAGTGTGTGCCCAAATCAACTCTTGGTTGGAGCGTCGATCAGGGCGATGAGTATTTTTTGCTGAATTTGTTTATATACTTAGTCGGCGCGGCCTGGTGCTCGCGAGAAAGCGCGTTTGCCCGCGCGCGATTAATTAGTGTGGTGTCGCGCTGCCGTCCTGGTAGGGGCACACGCCGCCACCACAGGCATTTGAAAATTCTTTAAATAAATAGCCTTTTATATTTTTACTAATTAACAAAATAATGTTTTTATTATTCTTACTAATTATCCTTTAATGTGCATTATAGAGATAATTTTATTATCTAGTATGAACACATTATGAAATATAAAAATGATTTATTCGCTATAATATTTTATGTAAAAATATTTTATTTTTGTGAAAATTTTTTTTTTTTTCTAATCTTTAAATCACAATATACATATAATACAATGGTCAGTAAATTTTGAACATGAATACGATCTCGAAAATCTCGATATTTATTCAGATACTTGAACTCAGAAGGTTTTAAAACATAACTATGATATTTTATATAAGCTTCTTATATATTATATGCTATATAAACGATGAATTTTGCAGCCTGTCAGACAAGAGCGAGAAACGGAAAGGAGCAAATTTATTAGATACAGAAAGAGAAAATTGCAAATACACAATAACTTATCCGATCGCAGATCGAATATAAGTGAAAATAGAAATTATGATAAAGATTTTAGTAACAACGATAGTGCCACAAGTTCGTTTATCAGTGAGGATACGAATTTGAGTAGTACGAGCACGTACAGTAACAATAACAACAACATAAGCCTAGACGCCATAAGCAGGAAGCGTCGCAGGAGTTTGTCGAAAATGTCCGAGGAAAGTTTGCTGTCAAACGCGAGATCCAGCGGCTACGATACCAATACCTCTACCGATAACAAATCTGTCGATGACGAATCGTCGCAAATGTTCAAAGGTTTTACCAAAACTCAGAATGACAATTGCAATATAGAGATAATTAATGAGATGTTAGAAGATTTGAAAACGGAAATCGACGAAGAGAAGAGAATGAGTGAACACGAAAGCAGTAGCGGTGATGAATTAACATCGCCAGAAAACTTTGTCGAATTGTACAAAGATACTGCAGTATCCCGTAGTGAAACATTAGTTGCCGAAAAAGATGAGAACGAGAAATCGAGCGATAACTTATCCAACAGTTCAAAGACGGACGATGAAAAACTGAATGAGATAATTAATGCCGAGGTTTCAAAGTTACCTGAAGATGTATATTCCAAAAGTATTTCTGCTAGTGATAATGTAAGTGATATTTCAATATTGACGTCCAAATCGGATGACGAGAAACTGAATGAAACGAAAACTAGTAGTAGTAACATTAGCGTGAGTGAAAACAGTTTAAAGGGAAAAACAACTTTTAATACGTTGTTTTGTGCATCTTCCTCTATTAATAACACGTCATCAAGTGAAGAAGTATCTAGAGAGTACCTCAGTATCTCAAAAGTGCAATCGGTGATAGAAGCAGAATTGGACAACCCAATTCGAAAAAGAAATTTGAGAACAGGAATGAAATTGCGATCTCGAAATATAATAAAACAATACGATAAAAAAAGTAAAACTAAAGCGACGAAAGATGAGATAAAAGAGGGGCAGAGATCAGAAGAACGAGACGATCAAATGAACGAGACAGATGAGGAAAATTTCTCCGCAAGCGAGACGCGATTACAAACAAATATGGAATGCGATTTGGACGATTATACAAACAATACTGATACCGGTTACAGTTTGCGAAGATCCAAAGATCCGAAGACAGATGAATGTAAGCAACGTTTCGACAAGATGTTGTCCGATCTGAGCGTTTCCGATTTTTACCTTATAGCCGATAGTGTGGAAGAATTAAGGGATGTCATTGCTAGTTTTTCAACGACCGATTCGGAAAGCAATAATTCCAATAACGTAAGCTTGATATAATTATTGATAATGGCCGCGTTCAGCGGACAAAACAGATCAGTGAGCGCTTAGTGATTCTTTATTACGATTGGTTTCTATACTTACAATTAGATCCAGCGAAGAACTAAAGGCAAGAATCAATCACATTAAAGAATCACTGAGCGCTCACTGATCTGTTTTGTCTGCTGAATGCAGCTAATGATTTTATTGATAATATTTTGCTGCTTTGCTAAAAATTATGCTGCGTTTACAGGCGGAAATTATTCCTTTGTGTGAAGTAAAGTTGGTAAAGAAACTGACTGAATTATTAAATTCTGTGGAACCGATGGAGGCGACGATGAAAGATGCAATGCGAAAGGCGAAGGCAAAACTTCAAAGGGAATGGTTTAATTTTAAAGAAGGGTATGTACAACAACATATTTTTTTAATCGAATATTATTTCTCAAAATCTCATACATCGTCACACATCAAAACGATCACGGAAAAGTATTGTAATTCAAGATATTATGAAATGCCATCTCATTGCCATTCTGCTTTATTAACACACCTTATTAACGCACATTTGCGAAATTTCTTGGCTTTGATTGATAATGCGAATAGCAAAATAATGTAGCTTTATATTTTCATTTTCATTATATTATTTCATTTCATCTGAAGAATTTGAACTACCTGACGCCTTGAGATTGCTACAATCCATGTGTGATTTACGATGTGGTCGCTGTCGACACTTCTTCCAGTAACGTTAATCACTTTGTCGAGCATGTATGGTAGACAAACATGTGATGTGTTGTAGCAGTGTGGAGGATCAGAACTCATCCGGTGAGGGTGGTCTCAGCTCTAATTGGTGGGTTCTTGGATCGCAGGGCAAGGATCCACTCTCAACATCCGGAGACGCAACGTTACAAACGTTATCGCAATCTGCCCTATCCCCACTTGGCACCCAAAACACCCAAAACACCCAAAAACAATCACAACAGGTCGAGAGTGAACACGAAAGTACGATCAAAAATTCCGAGCAGAGTCACCACCAGGAATCGAGTGACGAAAGACAAAACGGAAGTGACGAGAAACAGCCGAACGTTGAAGCGCCGCCAGGAAGAAACCAAGTCGCGGAAGACGGAGAAAAACAGGAACACGGGGAAAATGAGAGCGTATCAAACGACGAAGGTATTCCTTTTCGTCGCCTTCGTCTTCCATCCAGGTGTTTTGTCCTTCTTTCATACTGAAAACGATACATCCTTTACAGATGCAGAGCAGGAAACGCAATACAGTAGACGAGTACTACGAGCGCGCGGCGTCTCTTCGTACACAGAACAGCTCTATTCGGACGACGAAAGCGACGAGAACGAGCTGGAAGAATGGACCGATGTTGAGGCAGTGTACGCGGCTCCCGGCACACAGGCCAATACATCCGCTTCTCACGTTGATCCGAAAGACCGAAACACTGACAACTGGTCGGAAGAGGAGGACTCAGACCAGGATTGGATTCTACCGAGCTCTCGCAAAAGGAAAAATAAACGTTCGTGTGAGTGTCCGATCTCCAAGAAAAGCTGTACCATCGTATCTTTTCTTTATTGATGCTAGATTTCTCATGGAATTTAAAATTTGTCTTTCATGATGGAATATCATTAATAGCAGTCAATTTAAAAAAAAAAAAAGAATAAAAAATACTGGTAGAAAAACTGAAAGTGCTATAAAATTATTAAATCTTGTATCACTAACACTTTCATAACTTTAATATTTGTATTGTTATAGCTACCAATCGAAGGTTAAAATCATTTGAGCATAAGCTGCAGAACATCAAAGAAAATACATTGCAGAGCAATGTAACGCAATCTGAAGTTCCTCATCCTGCCAATACAAAAATTATCAAAGATAAGCTGAAGGGTAAACTCAAAGATAACAGGATTAGAGAACCTGAAAAAGCAGCTAACTTGCGATTCTCTGGTGATAATGCATCTGCAGCGAACAAAAATCCTAACAGAGAAGTGCCTTCCACGGATACGATCTGCAAAATTGAATCTGTCAAGAGTGTGCACTCGGAACTTGACATTAAAGATGAAGGTCCGACGTACGAGTCCAATCCAACAAGCCATTACGAACAGAGCAACTACGAACCCGCAACTACGAATCCGCAACAACAAAACTATTATTACATGATGTCGCAGAATTCTGGAGTCATACCCCAGGGGGCAATCGTTCAGGGAGTCGTGCCGCAAGCTCCGCAAGCGGCTTACTACGTGCAACCTTATATGATGACTTCACAGACTCCACAGGGTAAGTTTCTGTCCGCCGGTCAGCAGCAACAGCAAGCTGTTTATCGACAGCAGAATCCGCAGATGATGGTGAACCAACCATATGTCAACAATGCGAGTTATGTGCCCTATGTAGCGACTCAGCCTCAGACAAGGTACATGGTTGCACCTGGGCCGATGACAAATCAGCCAAACCCGCAAAATCCGGTTTATTGTGCTCCCAGGCCGCAGAATAGATACAGCCAGAATAACAAATCTGCGATGCCGCGACAGAATCCTAACGGCGCGGCGACAAGAATAAATAGCACGCCTGTCAGAGGTAGTTGTCCAAGGCCCGCCAACCCGAAAACGGTAAGAGGCAATGTTCATCCACAATCTTTATCGAGAGCAAGGCGGAAAACATCACAGACATCCAGCACGGAGAACAGCGGACAGAAGGTCACATCCGTGATCATGCTCAGTGACAGCGACGACGAGATAGAAATGATCATCATGGAGAATACTCCCACCACTACCACAGGGAAAGCAACTCCAACCGACAGAACTAGGTCGTCAGAGTCTCAGAAAGTTGCTAATCAACCTAGACAGAAACCTACGATTACTTCGGACATCACTGTCCCTTCGACAAAAGGCATTCTCTCGCCGCAGATTATTCAGCGAATGAGCCAGGGCGGTATATCCATCACACCGGTAAAGAACAATCCGCCCCCGACGGCGAATGCTAACACTCAGCTGGTGGTGGTCGTTAACGAGACCGGAAGTCACTACGCCTTGGCATTACCCAACGGCAGCAAACTCATACTCACTCCGGAGCAGGTAGCGCAGATCAGAGCCTCGAACGGAGGGAAACTGATCTTATAGATCGTGTAATGACGATTACTTTGAATTACACAAACCATGCGTGTCTTTGCTTCGTTTCCTAATTTTTCCAATCGACAACATGTAAATGTGATACGCGCGCGATCCGATAAGTTTTATTTTTACATCTGCCGAATTAGTCATTAGTTAGATCCTAAAAACAGAGAAATTCATCGACAGGTGCATCTCATACGCCAGATACATCTTATACGATTGCGAACGTTTGAAGAGAATTAATTTAAGATTAATTATTAGACAATATATCTTCCGTTACATAATGTACAAAAAGTATTCTAATTAGTTTTTTTTTTCGCAATGTATAACTCATATGTCGACTTGTAAGTATAGTACAATATGAAATATGAATAATAGGTCCGGGGAACAACAGAGTTTCTGTTAAGGCTCCTGATAGCTCAATTGCCAAGTGTTGATGGTTCATACAGTCACAGTTGGTGAGTTGACAAAATTGTGAGCTACAAAGTGTGCAAGATAACGTTAAAAAGCTACAAAGTATTCTTGCAACTTACAGCGTCATTTTTCATTTCAGTACGGTGTTTTTATATTTAAAATAATTGTCATAGTATTAAAACATACCGAAGACTCCCATTTTGTTATAATTTTGTGTAATAATTTAATATGTATCCAATTTACATGAGAACTTCTTGAATATCATCGGAATAAATGTGCATTAATCTACATATTCTACGTGAACATATTGTCATAATATTAAATTATAACAAATATTTATTTAAATTCAGCAGCTGTCAAACAGCTTGTTTTCGTCTTTGATTAGATGCAATTCAATTTTACATACGTGATTTATTTGATTACCCAAACAAAAAGGGAGTTTTCGGTCTATTTTACAAGTATTTATATTCTATCGATTATAAAAGCTATTTTATTGAAAAAACATTTTTAATTTACGTTGCAAGAATTTCCATTATATATTTTATCGTTTTTGACGTCATTATGGCCACAGTGAGTGAACAGGAGTCTTAAAACTTCTTTGTATCTCTTTTTCATATTATTGAAATGATCACATATGTACATTGGGACATATTAAAATCTTCGCCGATAGAGCCGTGTTTATAATGAAAATTTCAAAAATTAGTGCAAAACATTGTTATAACATTTGTAAAAAATTTTTTTTTTAAATTTTTTTATGTAATAAATCGATTATTACGAGTCATAAATGCTTCATCGAATAGCGTTAGATACAAATCTAAAATAAAATTCGAATTAAATATAGAATCATACTTGAATTTAATTTTATATTACAATATGAACAGAAATAAAGTAATATTATATCAAAATATTATCGGACACTAGCATTTAAAGTTGTATAATGAAAGAATTTCCTATAAAAGAGAGACTATTAACTTCATAACGCTTAAGTAAGTTAATTAACTTTTACATGTAGAATAAGCTGCCATTGAAAATAACAAATTAGCAATTTTGCGCGTTGTTGAAAATTATAATTTTTTATGTATGTTTCCAATTATATATTATGTTAAATATTTGATAATTTTAAAGAAGGCAATTGGATTTTAATTTAAATACCTCTCGTTCACGTCTTTGTAATTATCCTTCATAAATTCTACTAGTACATATTTCTGTAATTAAATGCCGCGACATAAATGCATTTAATTTACATGGGAATTTCTTGAATATCATCGGAATAAATGTACATTGATCTACATAATCTACATGAACATATTGTCATAATATTGAATATTATTGGATATATTTCTCAAGTACTGATTACAGATAACAATGTATAAATATAGATGGAGAGATATTTCCCCTTAAATCTATTACTCTCTTTTCTATCTATATATATACGTAACTGAGCAACAAAGTGTTTTTTACGTATGTTACAAAAACAATCTCACTGCATTTCGTGAAGGAAGCATCGTGAAGGAAGGTCCCACTTGCGTTAAGCCGAGTAGGAACGTTAAATCATTTAACACAAGTATCACAAGTGAATGGTAACATGAATGAGCGATCAGTAGCTGGTCGACCGATGGATCCGATCGATTGTAAGAAAATGGAACGCAATTCTCGTTAATTGGATTACAGGAACTCAATGATTTTGTCCTTAGTTGCATTCTCAACATGAGTCATTCTTTTACAAATCGAACACCTAATATGGGATCACCTTTTGTAATTGCCTCAAAAATTTTTTACGCGTTTCTTATACAAAATAAACCGACACGTATTTCGGCATTATTTTTTTTCGTCAATATTTTCGAAAATACAGACTGTTAAAGTTTTGAAAACTCGCCAATTATGTACTTATTTAAATCGCGATAACTCCGCTTCTATTCATCGTATAGAGTTCAGTTTAGGCTCATTTTCAAGGTAATAGAATAATCTTTATTTTAATGTCGATTATTATTATATTTGTTAGCTTGTAATTATTATAAACAATTAAAATATTTAAAGTCATTTTAACCGATAGATTTTATTTCTTCAACGTAATCAACTACAAATAACGGCAATAACTGACAATCTTAATTTTTTTACAAAATTTGTTTAAACAATTAACAATTGTTATCAGGTATTACAGCATCGTAAATAATATTTAATGTTAAGCAATTTGTAGTCAATTTTGTTAAAAGAATGAAGTTTATAGAGTAAGAAATAGCTAAAATATGTATTTGTTCATTAGATCTGTTTATAACATTAACAATAGTTCTGGGCTTTTAACAAGTTATAATTAAGCGTTATTTTTAAGTTTATCCCGTACCAAAAATTTAAGAATAAAGTATCCAAGTATTTTTAATCCTGAAGAAACACTTTCACTAATTTATAAATTTGTTTATAAAAAATAAAAAAATTTATTTAAATGTTATAAACTGCTGGATATTATTTCTGGAGAGTGTCTTTACTGATTTCTTAATATTTCGAAAAAATCGGTCCATTAATGTGCGCCGCCGCGCGCCGCGTTCTCCCGTACAAATTAATTTATTCCATACAGATGGCATCAAATGACCATTCTAAAAAAATATGATTTTTATAGAAAATAAAACGAGGAATACAATGGTATTTTTTTTACATTTCTAAACTGATGGCCCCGAGTTGTAAAATGACTTTAAATATTTTAATTGTTTATAATAATTACAAGTTAACAACAAATATAATAATAATCGACATTAAAATGAAGATTATTCTATTACCTCGAAAATGAGCCTAAACTGAACTTTATACGATGAATAGAAGCGGAGTTATCGCGATTTAAATAAGTGCATAATCGGCGAGTTTTCAAAACTTTAACCGTCTGTATTTTCGAAAATATTGATGAAAAAAATAATGCCGAAATACGTGTCGGCTTATTTTGTATAAGAAACGAGTAAAAAATTTTTGAAGCAAATAGAAAAGGTGACCCCATATTTTTTACATAATCCGTTCGATTTGTAAAAGAATGTCTCACATGTAAGATTGATAACATAACTAACGTGTTCGTCGTGCGAACATTATCAGCTATCAGCTGTGTTAACATAAGACCCCCTTCCTTGGGTCATCCATGGACACAGTCGCTCTCCTCTACACTTGATTCTTCTTTCGCGCATACGGTAAATCTTTGTCGAAGGCCAGAAACTTGGACAGGCGTGTCCCGTTATAAGGCGTGTTACTTCCCGGTGGATGAAGCCTCATCTAAAACAAAGGCCAATGTCAGATAATCGTATGCATGATGATGGCATAAATAATCTATCCACAACGTAATTTACATTCCCCCTCCCCCCGCACTCGGCGTTGACGATTAATTATTTATCTGCACTCAATCTTGAAGGACTACGTACCACGTGCTCCTGACTTTCGATGTGTTCCTCGAGATATCGTGACACAAGTCGACAACAAAGTAATACAAAAAACAATATTTATTCTACCAATGCTTTATTCATGTATATATATATTATATGTATTATATATGCGACATGAAAGTAAAATCTTCATGTATTATACACACCGATAGATAAGGAAATTTATCAAATATTTCACATTTGCAGATTCATGAAAAGTCTTCAACAGTTTTGTTCAGGTGTTATGGAATTATCGAAAACTTTAGCCTTTTTGTGAATACTTTACAAAGTTCTATGGTTTTTTTTAATTATTACCATAAGTAGAAACGAGATAAAGTTTTTATAATAATAGATATCCGTGGCTAAAATCGTCTATAAGCATTACAAAGTAAATATTGGCAATATGATTGATAATATGGCTTACTAACATATGACTGATAAAGCTATGCTAGTTGAATCCTCATATAAAAGCAATAATTATACTTTCCAAAGCTCCGTCAAAGGGTTAATGATCAATCACCAAGCTCCGTTGCGGTTAGTTTTATTAATAATGTTATAAAAATAAATTCCCCCTTGACGAAGCTTAAAAATTAGAGAACCGATTTTATTGTTCCTTATCATATCTCGCGTTCTAAGATAAGTGGAAAAATGTATAATATTATAAAATATCTCGTTATTTTATGAGCATCTTACTTGTGTCTGTTAATTTTTTTTTTTGTTATCCACTTCTTCATCTTAATTATTCGATGTGGCAGTGATTTGATTATTTATGTTATTGTTCGCCCGAAGGCAAACGTAACGTAATATACCTAATATTACTATTTAATATTGTAATATGAAGAAATGGATAATTTATTTAAGGTCATAACTGCGAGTTTATCTACGTCGTCGTTATTATTTTATTATAAGTATTATTTGTGAATGGTTGAGCTCCCTCCGACGCAGCAGCAGCCCCGAGCATTAGTATGGTGTGACTTTGACTCTATTTGGGTTTTATGATTTGCGTGCGCGTGGATTGCGGCCGTGCAGCATCATTCCCGTTCTACTTCTCGGCGTCAATGACTCTCGAATTCCCATCTGGATTATTGAATCGCTTCTGTAACGAGAAAAAAGACCGACACCAATTCGTTACACGCGTTACGGCGTTTTTGATGTTACGACGCGACGACGACAAAGATCGAGCGAATTTGTTCTTTGTTTTAAAGTTAAATAGGATTAATTTATCGATGGCAAGCTCGTTGATCTTATTGACGTCGACATTATAACGCGATACACCTAATTTAATTGAAAATTAGATAAATTTAGAAACATTCGTGGAAGAGAATAGTGTTTTTAGATATACCAGTAGAAATATTGCTCTTCCATGAATTCCTTGAAAGAATATAAATTCTTTGGAATATTTCTTCAAGTTAATTTTGCCTTGGTCATACGTGTGCTATTTCTTTCAAAACCATATATAAACGGCGCGGGCGTGTTTTCACCATCAACTTTACTTTTCGCGTAATTTATCACGATCTCAAGTAAAACTCGACACTCACCATGATTCTGTACTTCTCCTTGCAAGCGTACTCGGTTTCGTCCACGTCGTTGTAACAGTCGCTCTTGTAATCTTCAGGTATCGGACGGCCCTCGAACTGACAGAGCCTGGAGAGCGGTCTCGCCTTGACCAGCATCTTCTCAAAACCGATCGGCTTGTGTTGCGGACAATAAAACACGTCCGGCGTATTTTTGTCAAAAACGATGCTCTTCCGCATTATGTCGCCACATTGCACCGCAACAAACAGCGTCTACGACACATAAAGAACAGACATGACCAAAAATCTTTTCTCTGAGATAACGCGTATATGATTTATAGGAGACTTAATTTTCAAAGAATTGAAATAGAAAAACTATAATTATCTTAATATCAAAATTAAAAATTTCAGATATTATTGTAAAATTATGAATTAATCTTCGCTGCTTTGCGTGATCCAGATATGTTTATAGAAAGATTTATGCTATAAATTATTTTGCTATCGTTAATTAGCACAAAATTGTTTAATAAGAAAATAAAGACTTCCAATTTTACGCCAGGAAGTTTCTCGCGCCCGTTACGAGAATTAGCTGGAACTAATTTATGTGCGAGCTCGGTTAATTAACCGCGTCTTATCATTCGCCTTCGCCCTTCTCATCCGCCGGTGTATTATTATACTTAATGTTGGCGTTTCGACTTTCGACGGCATCAGAAAATTCCGCGTGCCGACAACGTGCGCGCGGAAAGAACGATCGGGCTTCCGGGAGTAAGAACTTAAGAAGCGCAGGAAAATGCATTCGCAGGACCGCATGAGTCCCGCAACGGATGAAAGTCCGGCCACTTACAGCGATTGCGACGAGCAGGCTGCAGACGTAAATGTTCCCTGCAAAAGCAAAAAGGTGAGTCAGCGCGGAAAAATCAACTGCGCAACGTGTGGTGCACGTCGCAGAAAAAAAAAGCAAAGAAAAAAGATAGAGAAAGGATCTGGAATATTTACCAGCGGCGATCTACCTTGCGTAAATGTAAACGTCGCAATTCTGCCGTTAAAGACGATAGTATGCCGAGGACAAAAACGCAATATCGAGGCGATAATTCCTAGCGGTTTTTTTTTTCTCTTTTTACTAAATCGTATATTCCTAAGTACCGCAGTCTTTGAATTATCCTTTCTAAATTATCCTTCAATTAAGGCTCTTGTTCACTTTACCACTACTATATCAGATTGTGACGTCAGAAGCTAGAAAATAAACAATAAAAATTCTTGCTAAATATAATAAAATGGGAATATTCAAATATGTTTTAATAAGACCGTGATGCTTACAATCGATGGACCCCCGACTTAAAGATAAAGTATACCGAAAACTATCTTTTTGTTTCAGAGAGTAGAGGAATTAAATTATATTTATTTCTATATATTAATTTGACAGTTGTCATCAGTTGTAAACATAGCTTCATTTCGTTTTTAGTTATGCATAATTCATTTCCAGATATAGATATTTTTATTTATCTTTATTAATCAACGAAATTTTTTCGTTATTTATTAATTAACGAAACGAAAGGAGAGTTTTCGGTATATTTTACAGTCGGTTGTAAGTGTTGTTTTATTAAAACATATTTCGAAATAACCGCCATATATATCTGGAAATGAATTATGCATAACTAATTATGTCTACAGCTAATAATGACAACTGTCAAGTTAATAATATATAGAAAAAAATATAATTTAATTCCTCCTCGAAACAAAAAGATAGTTTTCGGTATATTTTATACAAGTCCGTTCTGTCGATTGTAAGTGTTGCTTTATTGAAACATATATATATTTCTATTTTAATATATTTAGCAAGAATTTTTATTGTATATTTTTTCGCTTCTGACGTCACAATCTGAGAAAGTAATGTGAGTAAACAGGATCCTTAATTACTTGAATAACATGTTGGTTCTTAATCAATTCATTCATAATTTGCTGGTTGAAAACCAACAAATTATTCAAGTAATTAATTAAATATAATTTTTTCTGAAATTATATAAGATATCCCGTTGAGACGTTCCTTATACAATTCGTTCACTATCGCAAAACCCGCCGGACATCCATTAACTAATGTAAGTATCCTATTCAAATTTAGATAATTTCTTCCAGTCACAGAGTCGTAATTACGATCACGGCTCCCGATAAGACACCTCTTTTCTTTTTCTTTTTTTTTTCTCTATCTGCAAGTCGATTAACGTACGCGCAATTTCCACACTTTTCGATTCTAGGTCAGCGTTCACTATCTTCTTCGCATCGCTCATGTATTTTTTTCACGGTCAACACAGCCAGAGGCAGAGCTCGGCCTCGGGATTCTCGGGAAGCGTCCGCGTCGCCGCGTGCGAAAGCTTCTCTCTCTCTCGTTCCCAGCGTCACTGACCCAAAATCAATCGAATCGCCTCGGCTTTTTGACATTATCACGGCCTACGAGACTTTCCCCGTCATTTACGCAACACACACCACGCATATAATACGATATATATCCCGGTCCGCGGGCAGTTGCATATATTGGCCAACGCATAAATTTGCGTCGCCGAACCGTCGCCGTCGCCGTCGCGGACGCGGACGCGAATAAATCTCCTTCACGGTGTGTGTAACGCACCTTCTTCCGCTCTAAAGAAAGGAATCTAAATATGACTCGATAAACGTAAACAGAGAAGAAATCATCACTTCTCGTACGATGATAGTCGTTGCATAACGTTCAACTGTACACACCAAGATGCATCTGATACATGACATTTTCACGACGAGACATTTATGTATCCATGACATTTCACCCAGCATCTAAGTAGATTGTTAATAGCTGCGTATGAATTGAAGTCAATTGCCGTAGTCTTTTCTCGTTTTCTTGTACATTCCAATATTTTTCGATACAGCTGTAATTACTTGACGGAAAGATATTTGTTCGTCACGTTATTTCTCATCTTTACAGCTCGAGAGAGGCGCATACTTATATAATTTTCATACTTGCAGCACACGCAGGAAGTTCATTGTCTCAAGTTCATTGTACTTCTAATTTGCAAACTTTCGCCGAATTGCACGAGAAACTACATAAGTGAACGAGAAGGTTTGCGATCATTTCAACGGGCGCTACTTTAAGAAAAATTTATATTTAATTAGCAAAATAACGAATATCGGATAGACATAATTATATAAACAACGTCGAAAGATCGTAAGACACTTAAAAGATACGTCGTTTTTTTGTTTATTTTCGTTTTTAACGTTTCTGAGATTCAAAATTATTATAATAGATTGTTGAAATTTATTCGATTACACACGATACGTTTCTTTAGAATATTTATGTTAATCGAGCGGTAACATCAAGATTAGAAGACAGAAAAGATATTCTGAAAGATATTCAGAAAACATTTAAACTTTAAAGAATAAAATATTTTTTCGATATTATTATACGTTCTTTAAACGTCCCGATATCCAAGAATAGATATCATCATTAATTAAAGTTAATTGCAAGAGCGTAATTTTCTGGAATTTATAATATATTAAAAAAGCAAAAAATTAAGACTTAAAACTATCTAAATTAAGGATATTTAATGAGCGTCTGAGAGATCTTCTTTTCACGCTTTTAAAAAAATTACGTATCCCTATATTTTTGGCATCCGGAAATTTTTCAACGGTTAAAATTGTTCAGCCGTGACGAAACCCGCTTAAAATTTACATCGAGATCGTGACGCGAGAGTTGCACGCGTTCGAGGAAGGGCCCAGGATCGTTTTTCGCGGACGGGCTCCGATGCCTTCGAGATTCCAGCGTGACGCGTCGACAGGTCGTGCGAGATTCGCGTGTCGCAGAGCGCAATATCCGACGCGCTCGCGACCCGCTTCGTCGGACAGGAACGGCATGTCAAGTCAAGGTGGAAGCAGACAAGTGCTCGACTTACCCATGCTTCTCGGGTGACGGGTTTTCGCTCGCACCTGTTGATCCTCGCGTCACAGCGTCTCCTCGTCGACTGAACTATCGCGTCCTCCCCGAGTCCCCGCTCGGGAACTGTCCGTTAGACAGCAGCGGATAGTATAGTCACCGACCCGCGCTGCGCGAACTCGCGAGAAGAATATTAATAGCAAAATATCGTAATTTCAGTATTTTGTAAATATACCTAATATGCGACGTATCGTGTGACAATTCACTTTAGAAGATCATAAAATTTGACATTCGATATATTATTATTGCAATTGCAGCTTACATTTTTTTTTTAATTTTTATACGTGAAACGGTAGCCGAATAAATAGCCTGGGTCTGCTAATATCAATAGCGCTTTCATTATCAATATAATACCTTGTTTAAATAAAATATTCCGATAATTAAATATTAAAATATTTCCTGAAATATAAAGCTACGCGAATAGGCACAGTTCCGTCACAAAATCATGTTACGTTCAAGGCTTTGAGGTGTCTTGATTCACCGCTGAGTACAGGACGCTTCAAATGTGAGAATTGTCGACGAGGAATCGCGCGTTTCACGGGCAATCGGCCTCGCGCCGTACCAGATCTCTTTCCTTTTATAGATACAGGATAGATCGATGAAGCGCCACGCATCATCCTCGCGAATCAAATCGATGAGATAATTGGAGAGCTATGTGGATCAAGAGAGAATAAATTATAGAAGCCAATCTGCAAAAGTATATTTTATACACATACCTGATACTTTTCGCGAATAAAATTTCAATTTCGCAAACGGTCATGTATAATGTTTATTAATGCACAAATCCAAAATTACCAATCTTTTTTTTAGCTTTTGGGTAAAAGCTATATTACGAGATATCGATAGGGCTTTAAAATCTACGTAAAAATCTTCACTCTTCTAGAATATTATATTGTCTCTGTCTATTAAGTAAATCTTTGATCAATTATTAAGCATAATGTATGCTATAATATTTAAGCGCTAACGCATTTTTGGTAAATTGAGGATAGAAATGTAGGCGTTATGTGGGTGGGTGGCCTCGTCTTTCTCTTATTCGGTCGATGATGGTATCATCATCACTTCTGGCATGAAAGGATATACCGAATAAAAACTACTACTCTGAAAAAGTAAATTCTATACACTTCTCACTACGATATTATATATATTATATAATTAACATTACATCTTTTTATTATTAATTGATTTCATTCAACATGTATGTAAAAAAATATATTAAATGGTTTTCAAGCCATTAATCATAGTGTGAATGAAGACATGATTCTCAAAAAATATAATTGCAAAAATGGTTACTGCCAGCAGCTTCTCATATATCAGCCTGCAACAATATTTATATTTTTAAAGAAGTCTTGCACATAAAAAAATCACATATCCAAAATTCAATAATGCGTTTACATGGAGTTTATATACTTACAATTTCATCAAAATTGAAATCGCACTCATCAAATAAAGCGTTATTTTTCGATTTATCATTATGGTCTTGTACAATATCTTTCTCCTCTTTTTTAGCTGTCTGCGTCATAAGCGCATCATTGTTAGCATCAGGTTTATTATCCTCCTCTTGTGATCTCCTACGCCTAAAAGAAGAAACAAACCGATAAAACCGATATATTCAGTTTAAATCCATTTCGAGCATAATCTTTAATCTTGTCTAAAAATATGCGCACTTTCTAAGAGGCTTCTTTTTCTCCAAGAGAAACAAGTTTTTGATTTTTTCAACCACTGGTTTGCATTTTTCTTTCACGAATTCGGGTTGCTCTAGAAGATTTAACACATCGTCGGCGACAAGCGGCAACGGTTTGTCCGGATTAAGCGCGCGAGCCGCTAATGTATCCCACATGTGTTGCGTTCCAGGATCCGGCATATATCCCGGTAAATATTTCTCACTACCGCCAGTCGCGTCATCGTCGGCACTGATGGAAAAATTCAATACGTAATTAATAATATTGTATAAATATTGTAAAAAATATAATATCTTTGTTCCTCGCATAATTTATTGAATATATTTTATGTTTATGTTAAATACATCATATACTTACATATCGGGCAATTCTAAGGACATTAACAAATCGTCTATGGCGTCATCCTGCTCCTTCGACAGTTGATTCATCACGAATTTCAACGGTTTCTGAGCTATTGCTCCATAATCTCGCTCGAATGGCAAACCGATCTCAATAAGACACTGTCACAAAAAGATATTTGTGATGTGATTAGCATTAACGAGATAAGAAATAATGGAGAAAATATACTAACCCATGGTTCATTTGGTACGTCGACACTTGGAAATAATGCCATCATGTTAGCTTCAGTGTTTCCTCTATAGATCTTCTCCACTATCGCGACGACATTTTTGTCAACCATGGCCTGCACCAGACTGTAAAACGGTGCGCTAGCCAACTGTAAGAAATTTTTCGTTCATTTCTATTGCTACGTCATTGAACTTTACGGCTATTAAATGACAGAGAAACCTATGCTATCGTACCTCGTTAGCAGGTACAATAACGTAGGAACCATCCGACAACCAATATTCCATAGGAACGTTTTCTCTCGCAGTAAAACCGTGGATTTTATAACATTTCTCATTATCTTTGGGAGTCATGGCTTTCTGAGCTTCATCTGCAATCGGCATATTATAGACATCGGTCATCTGAATTATGTAGAGCAAAATTGAGTATACAATTAAACATAAGTTACCTGAAACAGGAATAGTCTTTCCACCGTACACATAACCACGTATAATATCCTCTTTCATGTGAATAGTCCTATTGTTGTCTGTCCATTGTGCGACATTCTTAATTGGTATTTCTTGATCAGACTTGTCAGATGTACTTGTTTTAGCCATCACTAGCAATTCCGGTAACTTCACCTCATTCGGCATCTTACGACGTAAATAATATGTGACGATACATATACAAAAAACGTGTAATTGTTTTATGTGTATTAGAGCTTTACTTTAGAAATTCCGCGAATTGGTATGCGGAAGTCACCTAATTCCAATTGGCAGGACCATGGATTCGGCCTAGTCGACGGCCGTTTGTAAAAGCGTACATCCGACATAGCTTGTTCAAAAGTGAGATACTGACCGCCAGTCTGCAAAATATTATGTAATAATTATTACGATTAATAATATATTTATTATATTATGTATTATTCTATCTTTCTAAAATTAAATAATTTATCTTTTTATATATCAACTGTCCGCATTTGCTTAAATTACCTGTTGTAGAACGTCCATGAGCAACGCTTCACTGGCTGTTTGAGAATACTCATCTATATTATACGATGCTCTCTCTCCGCTGCAACATGTAATTTTTTTCATTCTATTTTATATTTTTATTCGAATTCATACCATGACGCATTTATTCTAATTTGTTATTACTAATATTAATGACAAAGTTAAGAGAGTCAATACATTGCTATGAGAGAGATTTCTTCTGAACTTAATATCTCTGCAATATCCTCTGCACGAAATTGGTCAACAGTCTCCTCCTCCTCGTTGAAAGTAGACAGCAAGATTATTTTCTTGTCGCATGGATCTCTGAAATAAGAAGCGTAGTAAATGTATAAATATATATTGACCAAAAATTAATAATATACTGTGTTTAAACGCACTTACATGCATTCGTGCCTGATATATTCGACCGCTGCATAAATTGCATCCATCCAAGAGCAAATCTGATTTGTGGTTTGCAATTTCTCGATGCTTTTTACCAAATCCCAGGTTCCAACTTGCATGTGACCCAGTTCTCGTACGTAGTCCAATCCTGTAACACTGTCGCTTGTACTACTATCCGAGCCCATTAGTAACACTCCTATCTCATCCTTGGGACGTAGAAATATCTGCGCAGGATTGACAGAAACAGAGATTAACAGAAACAGAGATACGAGAGACTGTTATTAACAGTGCGACAAAGAGAAACACACCTTCTTTTGAATAATATGTTTAAGAATAAACTTCTCCTTATCCAACAACTGCGAGCTGCTTTGTGTGTCATGACGGTCGGTTCCGATGTTCACCAGAAAAGTTAGACTCTCCTGCATAAAATACAATAAGATTCAATTAAGCGTTTCGCAATTCCAATAAACGCCAGGATATCGCATCATCAACATGTACAATTTATTAAATAGAAATTTCCTTAAAAAGATGTATATATATTTTCCAATTTGTCTTATTGCGCTGTATTTTAACTTTCAGACCACCTTAGCAATCTTAGCATCACCTTATCGTCCCATCGAATGAGACTCTTTAACGAATATTATGAGGGAAGCATTAGAATACAACCTTTAATTTCTTCGGCGGCATTTTTCGCGTTATCGAAGCAACTCGGGGTTTCCAGCAAGAATTGGTAAAGAATAGTCCTCTATCGCTATCGGTCTATCCGTCTATCGACACAGTCACAGCAAGTCACAGTGGACACTGGTGACTGGACGGACTGGACCGAGTGGACACAGTTCCCGGAATCTCTGTAGTCTGTTGACTGTTCTCGATGTACCGGCAGTACCGACCACAGAACATATGGTACCGACTACCGGACGGCTTCATTCAAATCAAACGTCAAAGTCGAACATAACCTGACAGTAACACGACCCCGTGCAACACCCGCCGTGGGCCCTGTTCGTGTATTAATTGCATATACGGTGCTTTGAATACAAACAGACACGGTCTTACATTTGCACCAATTTGCACACGTGACACACGACACACGTCAGTTCAAGCTTGCATCAGCTTGCATCTTGCATCTGCTTACATCGGCTGGATCGTGTTGCGTGGCTCGTGCAATCGTTTCTGCATAAAAATGGTACTTTCGAACGCACAATTTATTCTGTTAATAAGTCTGAGCCTACTGTCGGTCCATACTAGCGTAGGAGAGAATAAATACTCCGCCGAGGCGAACAAGGCTAAAAATGCAGATTCCTCGCAATTACCGACTTCTCTCAGAGACTTGGATAAGCCGTTCAGGATGGCAAAGTTGAATGTGCTCTGGGCTAAGGCCAAAAACGTGAGTAACATATTTTGCATATAAAACATAATTAAAAAGAAGTACATATATCTTTTTTTCTCTTTTACATAAAAATATATGTATAGTCGCTGTTTCTAATTTTAAATATACGTAAATATTTGTTTCAGCGTCTGACAGATACCAAGCTGCAGTCGATTTTCAGTGATCTGAAGATTCATGACAAAGAAGAGATCGCGTACAAGCATTTCAAGTCTGATGGAAAGGATCCCGACGGTTTGGAAGAGGCGCGTCTGAGACAGAAGCTCATCGGTAAATTTTGTATCATCCGACTACTTGTATTTCTTTTGCCGTGCTAAGCCCTATAATCTCGTGTAATTTTATCTCGTAAAGGAATAATGAGCACATATGGCCTACTGGAACACTTTGCTGAGACCGAAGATCCGAAGTTACTTAAAATGCACAAAGCGCTGAACGACGGTAGCAATTATGTTGCTAAGGATGTATTCAAGGATATAAGGCTCAACAAATTGTGGGCTAAAGCTGAAATGGCTGGTTTTACTGGTATGCATAATTTATATCAATGTTCATAAAAAGGTTGGGAAAAAAGTTCATATGTATAAACTTATGTCCGAAGATATTTTATTAAAGTTACAAGTGTTCAAAGATTCACGAGCAGATTCTTATAATTTGTTAAACGGAGTTGTTGACTTATTGTCAAAAACAAATGGCTCTCGAGTATTGTTTACATGTCTTGATTTAGTACACTGCATCTAGATTTGTATTCTATTATATATATTTTTATTTATTCAAGTTACACATTCTGGTGTTTGATCCAATTTAGCCTCCTAGATCATCGGATTTAATGCTCCTTGATTTCTATTTATGGGGCCATGCAAAACAGTTGGTTTATGAGAAATTGATAGGACTAGCTTTGGGAATGTATTCAAGTCATTAATTCAACGAATGGAAGCCTGCATTCTTGCAGAAGGAAGAAATTTCGAACATTGTTGTAATTATTGTAACAACTTATAATATCTGTATGGGTCAAGACATGTAAAGAATAACTGAAAGTCATTTGTTTTTCAGTCAGAAATTCCAACAAGTTATAAGAACAGTTTTTCCCGTGAGTCTTTGAACGCTTATAACTTTTCAATAAAGCATTTTTGGGCATAAATTAGTATACTTTTTTCACTTACTTGACCCCATTAAAACAGCTTGTGTAAATTTGGTCCCAACCTTTACGGGCATCCTGTATATTATAAGAATTGACTTATGATATTGTTGAGACGCCCGGTAGATGCCTTCGAGAAAAAGATGCGAAGCGTTCCTTGACAAGCCGTTGTTTAACAAACGCTATGTCGCTATGGAGATTGGAGATTCTGAGCTGAGTCATCGAATCGTACCGATCGTACGGACGTGCTCGCTACGCTGAGAGAATCTTGTAATCGCCACGCTAATAAATAAGTTGTTATGAGTCGTTGTTGTTATGAGTTGTTGCTGTTATGAGTTGTTGTTTTCCTTCTTTTGCGGAAAGTGCGCGGACGCGGACGTGGTCGCAAGTGAGAGAGTGGTGCGTGCGAGAGCCACGGCCGCAACATTTTTGGGGGTTCGTCCGGGATCTGAATGATGACGGCGCCCACGAGAAAGAGGGCCCGGGCAGACACCCTGGAGCCGGAGCCCACGACGGAGGCGGCAACTCTCCAAGCCATGCTCCAAGAGATGCAGCTGCTGCGGGAGGAGCAGTCACGCAAGGAAGCGGAATTTACGGCTATGCTGCAACAACGTGACGACAAGAAAGAAAGTCTCCCACAAACCCTGCAGCTAAGCTTTCCGTTATTAAAGCTTCCGGGGATTCAAGCTCTAAATGCGAACGCGGAGAAAGTGACGCGCGCGCGAAATTAGGCTTCAAATTGAAGCCCAATACATTAAACTGTTTATATCGTCAAGAAACGCTTTGCATCTTCTTCTTGAAGGCACGTACCGGGCGTCTCAGCGCGGACGTAACACTATAATTTATACTACAACTTTTTTTATTTTAGATGAAGAACTTGAGACTTTAAAACAAGAGTTCCACCATCATCAAGAAAAAGTGGACGAGTATACGAGTTTATTGAAAGAGGAATCTAAAGATGCAGAGAAAGCTGAAAGTTAGTCTTTTATATCCGTATATGGTATATACAGTTTTAAAAATGTTATTTTCATTTTATACTTATATATTGTATCATATCTCTAGATGTCTTACATCTTAAACCAGAAAGCTGGAACGAGTTAGAAGAACAGGAGGAATTGTCTAACAATATTCCAAACCAGAAATTGAATCACATGGAAAAGGCAAATTTACTTAGGTATATACGTATATGTTGTAAAAGATTTATGTACATACATAGATGGATGTATGAATTAGCTTTTATCACTGTTTCTGTTTCAGAGAGAAACATTTAGAGCTGAGAAATGGATTCGATCGTTTAGACAGACTCACCGCAAAGGGACCAAACCATAAAGAATTTGTAGAACCTAAAGTACAAAGATTATGGATGATTGCATTGGAAGTGAAATTCTCTCCCGAAGAGTTATCATCCTTAAAGGTATAATAATATTAATAATAATAGCACACACAGACACACACACACATAATCCCAATTTAATCTCAATGTTTTCTTCTCATACACATGTGAGAATAATGGTTGAATACTAAGCTGCTATTTATAAGCTTATTTTTGTAAATGTTAAAAAAGCCATTAGCAAAATTTTCATAATTTAAATTGTTAATAAACTGAACACATTTCAATTGTATTTGCATTAAAATGGATATACATTGCATAGGAGGAACTTTTGCACTATGAATCGAGACTACTTAAGCTGAGACATCTACATGCAGAAGGAGCACTGGAAGCAGCACAGAAAGGTCAACTCCACGATTTAGAAAATTCAACTGCAGAACAGCACATAAAGAAACATGTAAGGACTGTACAAAAACTTCATATGGATATAGAAACCAAAATCATGCAGAGGCACACAGAATTTTAAGAAATTTATTTTTTATTTTTTTTTTAAATTATAAGAAAATTATGTAAGAATTATATAAGAAAAAATAAACCATTGCCATTTACAAAATATCAAATATATAAATACGTATAATATGATTAATATATACAGAGCAGTTAGAAATAAATTATCATTTATCATGAAATAAATGATGAAGTAATCATCTATAGAAATGTTTATATTCAAATAATTTGTCAACTTACATTCTTAGCAACAATTTTTGTTGAGTAATCTTGATGATTTTCGAACAAAACTCTAATAGATTTGTACTATATAAAGCATTTAAAATATATATATAAATAATTTGTACTATGAGTAGAATCTCCTATGTGAACAATATATGAACACACTGTAGGGAACTATTTTATTTTTATCTAATTGTAAGTCGAATACATAAAAAATGGAAGAATGCGAAGGTTGTTTTTGAGTACATTTATAATATCTTGAACAATTAAATTACTAAGATTATAATTACAAGCCAGTGGCGAGTTTACTATTGTTAGTCTTCTTTTTCTCTTTCGATCTCCCTTGATCCTTTGATCCGACTAGTTTCTCACATTCGCACCAAGGTGTGCTCGATTTATCACACAGCAAGGAGATGTTAATCACCGTTAGGGAAGTATCTGATATAGTCATCTTGATTGTATCCAGTATTTTATACGCGACGTTGTTCAAGCCAGTTTGCCGGTCTCGTTTCCTAGTAACTTCTCGTTGATTATAACACTTCGTCATGTCTCTCTTTCTATGATTCCTATCATGTATATGCCTGTAATACATATTCCACGTGTAACAATTGGTAAAATCAAGCGTTGCAACTTCTATCTAGTTTTATTCTACATCTTACGATGAATGTAGAAATTGGCATAGTTTCATAAAATAACACTCACTTAAATGTATTATGCGTTCCCGTTGATATATTTTGCGGCCGACTGACGCTTAAGCCAGCCTCTTTCAATCTAACATAAAATTCGTCGTCTTCGAGACCCCATCCCCAATATTTATTGGACATTCCATTTACCTGTACGAAATGCTCTCTGCGAAAATGCATATAGTCAACAGTAAGTTATATAGTAAACAGATCAATATGTTATCTCTTCATGGTTTATTATCCCAGTTTAGGGCATACCTTTTAATGAGTAGGATGCCACCGATAAAGGTAAAATAATGATATCGGGGATGTAAGTCTGGTGACGATATATGATGAGGTCCTGTACTTGGATATGCATATGATAACTGATCGTTCATAGGCAACAGATCTACATCGTGCATCGCAATATAATCAAACGCTTTCTCTGTTTCGAGGAAGCCTACGTTTATGAGAGATGCTCGATTGAATCTGTACCTGTCCACCTGGGGAAAATATTACATGTGAGATTCAAACATTGTATTTCAATCACTCGCAAACCTCTCTAGTACTACAATACCTGATTTAATACAAATATATGATAATCAATGTTCTGCTTGTCCAGGAATTTCTGCATGTGTGGTACGAATATCAGTAATTCCTCAAAGCGATCCCTAAATGGCACTAGTATGGCCAATCGACGCTCAGCCCTCTTTTTGTGTCCATTAATCTCGTCGGTCACTTGCTTGAGGTGTTGACTTGACTGAGCGTTTGCTTCGCACTTGCACTCGTCTGATGAAGTAAAAAATTACGTTTGAAGAAGCCATTATTGCCCTGGGCTATGTTTTTTTTCAATATATCAATGACTAACCGATACTGATGGGAGATATGCTGATTATACATGATGTGACGAAGGTAATCAAGATGCAAGCAAAGATATATTTAAACCTCATACTTTTCCAAATGTTATCCATGCTGAACAATGTTTACGGAAGGATTATCTCATATAATAAATACAGACTGCAAGTGTTAATTAACAGAGAAGCACCGCTTTAATTAATGCCAATGATATATCTTTCAGTGGCATCTCTTTCTCCCTGGAAAAGAAAAGCCGTTTTCTTCTCCGTCGTTATTCTTAGAGAATTTTAAATGCTCGATCGTAACGGAGGAACAGCATAAAGGTGATGGTAACTCTCAGCGTAATCCTTAAAATTACTTCTGCAGCTGCCGATTGACAATGCAAGCTCGAATGAACATTCCGACGTGAAATTATTGCAAAGTACTTCGTGAGGAGCGCATCCCTTTGGAAGGGTTATCGATAAACGCCGAAAATCCTCTCTTGTCCTCGTTCCAGAGTTCATACACGATGAGCTGTCAGCTGCCTACTCAGCAACGTTTCTTCGTCGGGGCACGCGGTACCTCTCGTCGCACTAGGTCGAACGGCCGGATCGCTCCGCGAGCGTCGTGTCCGTGCAAGGAGCACACGTCCCTCGCGAACTCGCGAGCATCATGTAGGAATCCGACCAGTGTGCGCGACTCGTGCATCGTCGTGTTCTAACGTTGCTCGCCCGTACATTGTCCAACGCACGCTATTTATTTTATGTCATCTCGCGGCAAGACTCACTGCCGCAACTCGACTCTAGACACTTTTGACAGATACGGACTCCTCCGACTCCGACCCCGACCGTGCAGTGCGCATGCGATCACAGATTAAATAGAAAAGACGAGTCGAAAGATTAAAATAAGACTGGTTCTTTGTAGCTGAATTTTTAAATTTTTTATACCTTTCTTTTGTCTTCCTTTTTAAACGTATATAGTATATTATTGTATAAGTGCGAAAAGAGAAAGAACAAAAAGTTCACGCGCAAAGAACAAAATCTTAGGTTTGTTCTTTCTCTTATTTTTTCTTTTTTTTTTTTCTCTCGAACGTCTAATAATGTGCAGAAAGTGTAACATAATAATACAGCTGCAAAGAACAAATCTATATTTTTCCTACCTGAAGTTTTTACCGTTTTTTTTTTTTTTAAATACAATATGCTTCTTTTTTCACTCTTCTTCTGCATTTCGAGAGTAGATCTTTTTTTTTTTCTCCAAATATACGCATTATCTTATTACATACGTACGAAATGCAGAATGCAAGAGCGAGCGCAGATAAAACGAACAGAACACCCGTAGCGTCAATTATCGTTCTATCCTCGTTCGATGAATAGTTTACGTCACGTGTTGTTGTAGGGTTGGGTGTAGCCCGTGTAGTTTGTTAAGGTGCGTTTAAATGGGAGCGTCGAAAATCGAGCCGGTTGAGCTGGGTTGAGCGTCAAGCGTCAAACACGCGCGCATCAGTACGCTTGCGCGGAATACAAAAACGTGACGTTCTCGTTATTTGTTCAGAGTTCTGGCAGATCTCCGAGGACTCCGAGCAGATCCTTTTACAAGAGTGCTCGCAGTGAAGTTTTGTCTGTCATTATTTAAGTAGGTATTTACCCGGACGGCTTTTCAACCATGGCATTACATGATCCAATAAGTGAGTTTAATTTAATTTAAATAGATCATTTCATAGGCCGGTATTCATAGTCGGTTTTTATATTTAAGACCGTCTTAGGTTCAATCTTAAGATGTCATGACCCAATCAAAGGGCCGTATTAGCGTCTTAAGACATTACTTAAGACGGTCTTGAAATAAGATCCGACTATGAATACCGGCCATAGAATCCTGTCATAAACAAGGAAATAAAACAGCCGATGAAAGCGAGAAAAACAAATACGTTTGACATTGCTCCGGGTACATCATAGGTCAATCGATAAACACGTGAGAAAACGATCGAACGCGAATCAACCATACCTACTTTTATTCAGCAATCTATATGTAACACTCAAAGCATCATTTAGGACTAAAGTGAAAAACGAGACACAAATGGATGACACAGGCCGAAAAACTTATTTTGGCTTGGTCCTAATATTAAGTATTCAAAATAAAGTAAAGATGTTTACGATGCACAAGTTAAATAAATCACCCTACACATATGATCAATTTTTGTTTTACGAATTATCTAGCGTTGAAATTTATATATACCTACACATATACAGGGTGTTTCGAAAGGTAAGGTTAATCGACTAGGAGGTGAAAGAGAAGTAGCATGAGTAGAATAATGTATAAGTAAAATTTGTTCGTATTCGCTAAGGTTTAGAAAACATAGCGCTTTATAGGGGTGTATAAAAAGTGTTGAAACCCCTTAATATTTCAAAAAATACGCATTTAAAACTACAATTTTTGTATAAACCCTACATTTTTTCGAAAATGCGTATTTTTCTAAATATTAAAGGGGTTTCAACACTTTTTACAGACCCCTATAAAACGCTGTATTTTCTAAATCATAGCGAATACAAAGAAATTTTATTTACATTATGATATTCTACTCATGCTCCTCTTTTACCTCCCAGTCGATTTTGACCTTATCTTTCGAGACACCCTGTCTACTAATGTCTCAATAAGAATATCGAGCTTTAACAACTCGGCACAGGCTACAGATCTTGGCAGTTGTGTATAACGCGATGATTATGCTTTATTAATTAATATAGAGATGGGTCTCGGCCAGGGCCGGCGACTATTATCTGGTGGATATGCGAGTATACTCCATACGCAAGCATTTCCGGGTATGGAAACTCCATACCCGAACGCGAGCACTCCGGGTATGGAAACACCATACCCGAAAACCCGAAAAAAAATTTGTTTATCAAAAAAATATAAGAAAATTAAGCAAATATTGAGCGCCGAGAGACTGTGTGTTCATGACAATTCATTCGAACCAGAAAATAAGCGCGTTTAACAGTGCAAATGTATTCTTTTTTACTGCATATGAGATACTGCTAATGAGATACTCGGATGAGTTTATATAGAAAAATGCAATAAGAAGGAATACATTTGCACTGTCAAACCAAATAAAAAAAAAGAAGATAGCTTTATACGTCTCGTTTGTTTTTTTTTTTTTTTCAGTGGTAATCCCCCCATCCCCACCACCCCGACCCGTTCCTTCTACTACATACCCGACAATACCAAAAGTCGTCGGCTCTGGTCTCGGCATGCTCGTGGCGATCAATTTCGATAACGTCATCTGCGAGGACAACACCGACGTGTTAGTGGTAGATTCGTTCATAGAAACAATACCCAATGGCAAGCACTATGAGCAGAATATGCGTGAGGTGCGGAATACCGACATCCTGGCCTACATGAACAAAATGTTCGAGTTTCTGCACGACAACTCCGTGAACGCGAGTCAAATCGAGGAAATTATCGTCGGTATACCCGCGGTTGAGGGGATGACGGAGCTTCTCACTACCCTGCACGGCAACGGTCACGAGATCATCATTATCAGCGACACCTCCAACAGCGTGTTCATAGACTGCTGGCTGAGAAGCAAACAGCTCGAACATGTGGTGTCGCGCGTCTTCACAAACCCAGCCCGATACGACGACGACGGCAGGCTGAGGGTTGACCCGTATCACATACAGCGCACGTGTAGCATGAGCGTCGTCAATCTCTGCAAGGGCCAGGTCCTGATGAGCTATATTCAAGATAGACACAATGAAGGCAAGAGCTACGAGAGAATTGTCTTCATCGGCAACGAGTGGGAGGATCTCTGTCCGATTATGCGTCTCTCAGAAGCCGATCTGGCATGTTCGCGTAACAATTTTTTTCTCGAGGATCGGCTCAATTTACCTTCTACCATCGAGTCCGGGTTGTTGAAGGCGAAAATTGTGCAGTGGGAGAATGGTACGGATCTACGACACAAGTTAGGACTGATCATATTAGGTCTTCCCTATATATCATCTCGCTAGTCAACTGAAATCGAACCGGATAGTCTGCACGCGCGACTATATTCGCTCTTTTCATTTTGTATTTGACTTTTTGTACAATTTGACTTATCCTGACCTTGCGTTTTGAATATATCGTATAAATAATTATTTCTTTTTGTTTTATACTGTATGATGTATTACAGAATGTTCATTTAACTACATATGGTGTACGCATTACATCAAATTATTATAATCCATGCAGAGATAATAACCTGCCACAGTACAATGATGATAATAATGAATTTCATATCGCTTCGTCCAATAATTGAAATTGCAATATTGCTGATTTACTGGGATACCTATACACATAATCACAGGGTATCTCAGAACTAATGGTACAAGCGAAAAAGAGGGTGTTCTGGTTTGTATTACTAGTTCTGGGGCACACACACACGCACACATATACATACATACATGTATATAACAAGTAAATTTGTGTAACACTATATTTTTAAAATAAAATCTGCCTTGCTTATAATTAATTAAATTATATTATTATATAAATCCTGACGTTTAAAATGCGCCTGCGACATTTAAAGCTGTTACCGAGTTTTTAATTAATTTTATTAAATTTCGTTTACCAAACTCTATCAAATTTAGTAATATAAATTTATATTTAACATTAAAAAGGTGCGTTTAGAGCGTCAAGCGTCAAACGCGCGCGCAGCACCCTTGCGCCTCAGTGGTCTTGACGCTAATTCTAGTCAGTAGCCATTTTATCCGCGTGTTTGACGCTCGACGCTCCCATCTAAACGCACCTTTACAGTTTGGTTTGGAGCATAAGTCATGTCATGGGTGTTGTCCGTGTGTGATTGACTCGGAAGGAATGCCTAAAGGAAAGATGTGGCTCCAATATAACGCATTATTATTATCCCTGTGCTGTTTTGCGCTACGTCAAATTCACGGTAGTGTACTCCTCCTTGCGACGAACCTCGCAGAAACGCGATTAATAAAATCGCCTCATAGAACGTGGTCCTTAATTCGCAATGCACGTCAAATTATGAATAGTTATCCCCAAAACAATCATATTTTGCATCAAATTAACGTATTAATTCAATCTGAGCGGTCTGACAACGATAATATATCCTATCCTTTTGCTTTACGACTGATATTTGAAATTTGCATCACCTTTACTTGCATTATGGAGAGCACGAAATGTTGGAATGTATAAGAATCCCAGACAGCACCGTGTCCAAAATCAGGACATAGACGTCTAAAAGAGGTCTTAAAGATGTCTTTAATACGTCTTATGTCCCGATTTTGGACATGCCTGTTGTCCGGGATGCTATATCGCATGTTAACCACTTGTAACGATTGCTGTATTAATTAATGAATCATCGACAGGTCAGCATTTCAACAACACGGTCATGTGGTGTACGGTCTCCGACGGCGAGCAGAACAAATGTCAAGCTTTCGCCAGGGCGGTCGACCGCGAGATAGGTGCCTTCGGTTTCAATTATTTCTCGGTACGATGCAAGCAGGCTTTCAACAAGGAGGAATGTATGGCCGTGCTAGACCATGAGAAGGCACAGATAACAACGTTGGACGCTGGAGAGGTCTTCATAGCTGGACGATACCACAGTCTTGTACCAATAATGCAGGAAATATATGAAAGTGGCGTAAATTATCAATACGCCGTTGCGGTGATTAAGAGGGGCTCTCTGCCTGATGTAAACAGTTTGTACGATCTCAGAGGCAAGAAGGGCTGCTTTGCTGGCGTCGGGACACTAGCTGGTTGGGTTATTCCTATTAGCAATGTGAGTAAAATTCGTAGATATATTACAATATGAACATAATATAAACGCAATATAATTGTAATTGTTTTAATACATTTGTATATATATAAAATTACGTTACAACAAAATGTATATTTTCATTCAGCTTATGAGGTATGGAGGAATGGAAGTTATCGATTGTAACAATCATGTAAAGTCAACGATTAAATTCTTTGGACCTAGTTGTGCAGTGAACTCGTTAATTGATAAATACAATCCCCTTGGTGAGTTCAATGTAAGAATATATAGATTGCATTTCTATCCTACTGTCGTTATAATCTAGGAAATCAATTGCAGGTGATAATTCTGACCAGTTGTGCAGCCTGTGCATCGGAAAGATACCCGGCGGCAAATGTACGAATCAAGATCCTTACTCAGGATACGAGGGAGCTTTCCGCTGCTTGGTTGAAGCGGGTGAAATTGCTTTTCTGGTGCATACAACTGTGCAGGAAATGACTTCGACAACATTCGACTTTAGTACGTAGCCTTATAATTTAAATTTTTTGAGAAAAGGAATCGACAAAGTACTCATGTTGTGATTCTCGCTATTAGGTTCTGTGAAAAAGGAGCAATTCGAACTGCTGTGCAAGGATGGTACTCGCAGACCCGTGGACGATTACAGGACCTGCAATTGGGGCACCGTGCCGTCCCGCGCAATAGTCACGTCTTCGGCGACCAACTTCGAGATTCGTCGAAAGTATCAAAGATTTTTAGAGAGAGCCGTTAGAATACTGCACAAAAACAGAAATGACACTACAGGCTTCAGTCATTTTGACAACAATCAAGGGAATTTCGACAACAATCAAGGGAGTTTCGACAATAATCAAAGGGGTTTCGACAACAACCAAAGAGATTTCGAGAATCGTTCGGGTTACAACAACAGATTGGGCGAGAGTGACTTTAACAGAGGCGGATTTAGGAATCCGAACGAATATAGCACAGACAATTGGGATCGTAACGGATACGATCGAAGCTTCGGCGGTGGTGGCGGAAGAGGAGGAGCAGAGGGAGGATTGAACTCGTGGGATAGGCCCGGGTTCAACGATACATTCGATTATTATAACAGAGACAGAGACCATACTGAACCTGCGAATGTGCAACCAATAGAAGTGTTTGATTTATATGAATCGGCGCCTAGATACGGAATGCAACATAATTTAATATTCTCTGTAAGTCTTGATACTCTCATGTTTCATTTATCTGCTAATTGAGTTTTAGCGCTTATCCGTAACGCATTTTATTTTTCTAGGACTCCGCTCGCGATTTCGTACAACTGCCCGAAAAAGATCAAACGTACACCGGGTATTTAGGAAGATCTTTAGATCATATATTAGGGGTGCGTCATTGTCCCGTAAATCGAATGACATTATGCGTTACATCCGATCCAGAAATGGAAAAATGCGTAAAGATGAAGGTACAGTTCAGACTACATACTTAACAAAATGACTACGTTACTTCACAAATTATTTAAACATTATTAATTTTAATATCTTTGCTATCTGCTGTAGATCGCCTTAAAAGCCCAGCTCTTGAAACCAGAATTACTTTGTCACAGAGGTCATAGCCAAATAAATTGTATGCAGTTGATACAAAGCGGGTACATACTAAATATGTTTAAACATACATATATCCTAAAATAGAATTACGGACGTATAGTTTTATCTTCTTTATCGTAGGATTGCTGATGTAACTGTACTAGATGCCAGTGACGTCTACACCGCTGGACTGCGGTTCGAACTGATTCCATTTATATCCGAGGTGTACAATTTGGGTACACCAGACTATTACGTTGTCGCCGTCGCGAAGGAGGAGGACGACAACACAGACCTAACATATCTCAAGAACAAATACACTTGCCACACTGGAATCAATATGGCCGCGGGATGGGTTTACCCGCTGGCGTATCTCATCTCTAACAAGTGGATCAGAGGATATGGTTGCGATTCCGTGCGTGCCGCCGCCGAATACTTCAGCAAGTCTTGCGTGCCGGGTGCACTTAGCACTGAATACAATACAGGTAGTTGAAAAAGAATTCTAACTAAAAAAAAAAATTCCAAATTGGTAATTTTTCAAAGTTGGCAATTTGAAAATTAATAGAGCAAAGTAAAATAAGGTGATAAAGACAGCAGACTCTTTCATAAAATAATTGCTTCTGCGAGACTTTTCTTGTTTGTGATATTTGATTAATTATTTATTGTTTATAGGTGTGCCTTACGATAACATGTGCGATTTGTGCCACGGGGTGAGCTACCGATATTGCCGAAGAGACGCTTCCGAGGATTACTTCGGATACACAGGTGCCTTTAGATGTCTGGTGGAGGGTGGCGGCGACGTGTCCTTCGTGAAACATACGACAGTTGCAGAGAATACCGACGGCAAGCGCAGGGAGTTCTGGGCGCGCAACACTTTCACGAAAGACTTTGAGTTGCTCTGCCCAGATGGTACGCGCCGCCCGACTTCAGATTACGTGAACTGCAACTTGGGAAAAGTTGCCGCCAATGCTGTAGTCACGCGCGGCGGTTATTACGGCTACAATGAGACGCAAATAAATGCGTACATCAATCTATTTATATACGCACAACAATTTTATGGCCGAAAGGAGCAGGACGAGTTCAGCTTCAGCATGTATTACAGTCCATCGCCTTACAGCGATCTCATCTTTCAAGATGCCACTCAGCAGCTGGTGGTGATCCCGCCGAACAAGCGGGAGTACAGCACGTATCTCGGGCCAGATTTTATGAGAGCCAGGAGAATAGTAGATTGTAATGCAGGCGCGTCAGCGATAAGTTACTCGTTATTCGCTACGGTAGTTATGATCGCATTTACTTTTGCATTTGGTAGATAAGTATTGCGATTTGCATGCTTTGCACGAATGCTCGAATAAAAATTCGTGTCCAGATCACGTACGAAGATCGGAGATCTGACAAACGAATCTGATATAGCACATTTTATTAATTGACAATATAGATATACAGGGTGTAACATAAATATGGCCGCTACTTCAGGGGTGTATTCTACTCGTCAAAATAAGCAAAAAGGTTCATGTAAACATATTCCCAAAAATGTCCAAATATCATTTTCATGTTTTCAAAAATGATTTTACAATCATGTTTAAAGGGACATGAAGAATGGTTCACCAGTCGTTCCTTTATGTCCTTATGTTTTTGGGGACATCTCAAACAAATTGTTTACTTCCGGTCTGTTGACAACATTAATGATCTTCGTCAGCGCATTGAAAACGGGCAAGAAATACGCAACACACGGTGTTTGTAAAAGGGTGAGAAGATCGCTAAGAAGACGAGCAAAGCAGTGTATTTTGACAGGATGTGGTTACTTTAAACATTTGCTTTAAGATTTGTTTTATTTTACTTTTATTTTCTATTGTTTTGTATTATTTTGTATTAGAAATAAAATAATGTTTTGTAATTCTCTTAAGTTTCAACTCAAACATGACTGTAACGTGAAAACGATGCATTTTTGGACATAGGTTTATATGAACTTATTTGCTCATTTTGATGAGTAGAATACATCCCTGAAGTAGCAGCCCACATTTGTTACACGCTGTATATTATATTTAGCAATATAGTATAGTTATAGTATATTTTATCGCTGCTACGTATCACTAATATTATCAAAGATACATTCTAAATATCAGTCAAATTGTTTTATACATACTTTACACGTATATTTTTACAAAAGTACAAATGACTGAGAGATAGAGTTGAATATATAAATTTAAGCGTGATTGCTGCCTTTGCGTCCGTCCAACGGAGCCATATCTCTAAGTGTATCCGTCCAAATACAAGAAACTTATGTACGATCTGGTAATTTTAAGAATTATTGTATTTAATAATTTGATATATGTATATTTTATACCGTCCACTAATGTTTTTGTAATAATAAATTAATCTTTATAAGGTTTCCCATGTATTTTCAAATTATTTTATGCGTTTCTATTCTACTCTATAAAATATCCAGCATATCTAACAAAAAGATCAACGGAGTACGCGAAATAAAATAAAACTTGTTTGTGCAAATATCCAGATTTCATAAAAAGTATTAAAGCTTGTTTTTTAAATGGCGAAACCACCGGAAATAGAATGACGCGCGATAACAGGAAAAATTGAAATTACAATTGAATAACGAACGGGAAAAAGAGACCATTGCTTTGGCTATCAAAAATTCAACACGCAAATCTTAAGTTTGGGTCAAAATTTCTAAAGTCACCGATTCTCAATCTGCCTCTATAAATAATTCGAATGACGTAATTTTAACAAAAGTCTCCACGTTGCACATTAAAGTACCCCTATTAATCGGAAAAAAGATTGTTCCTGCAGAAGATAGTCCACGATAGAGCGATATGAATAGTGACATTCAATCAATGAATGCGTGTAAATACGAAAAACTGGTAAAAGGACCTAACACACAAATCAATAGGCACAACAATCCAGACAATCAGGTAATATTCTCGTGAAGAATCAGAAATATATATATATAATATATAGTAGTATAACGTTAAAATGTACATTCAGGTAACCAATGCTCGCCAAATATTTGACAATCTGAATCAATCTACTCAACAAAAACAGAAACCGGATTCTATAAGTTTAACATCCTATACCTCGCCTTCATCTACCAAGAATATCAATTCCATACACACAGGTGAGATCTTGCAAATTATAATTTGGATCTTTATCTAAATTGACACATGCATGGAATAAATATTATATAGTTGCTTCGATTTACTTATCAATAGCTTATCATTAATTTTGTTCTACGATTTCTTTTTAATTCTCAGCTGTATAAATTCCAAATTTTCAGGTAAATACCAAACCCATAAATTAGTGGACAGCAAACAAGTTTCCGGGCCATTTCATCAATTTGACAAAAAGACATATCTTCTTGATACGTATGCTCGTATCGTTGCTAACAATAACAGACGTTGCCCCAAGAGATTGCGTGAACTTGCTAAACCCAAGAGACAAGCACGTAGCGATCAGAATGACTATGCTGCGAATTTCGATTTAAACTATGGCCATGCAACTAAAACTTACCGTATGGAAGACAAACACAACTTAAAAGAGTCAAAAAAGAAATAGTTCGTAATATAGCTCGATCATTAAATTGTAACAGAATATTCTAAATAATTTCTCATGCAACAATTTAGCGTGACTACTGCAGTTTCAAACAATAACATAATAAACCCAAGCGATATCCAAAACAATATCTAAAAAATATCCAAAAGATTAAAAAATTTTTTAGATCATTATTTTTGAGCATCTGCATTTTTCTAGGATATAAAATAAAAATCTTTCTCCTCTTAATAAAAAATAAATTATAAGAAAAGCTAATGCAATAAAGTAATTGGATTTTATGTCACTTTCCTGTAGTATGATTTTTATAATATCTTTCCTGTAAGACTCATTATATAATATTCCTCATGTTGAGGAAAATATAATCAACATCAACATTCGACGCAATCACATTATCATTATCAGTTGTATCATTATTTGAAAAATGTACCCAAGAGAAAAAAACGATGATGTTACGAACCGTGACTGTTATAGATTGGAGATAGATAATTTTTGCGAATCGCGAATTTATATCGGCGCCTCGTCGAGTAATCGCATTAATTCTCGCTTCGTCTTGGTTCAAAATTCCATGCGCGATTACAAAACCGTGTGTGACCTCATGTACGCCTGATTATCTGTGGGAAATACTCTCGTACGATAGACTCAGTTTCCCAGAAAGACAATTGCGATTCACGCGCGCGTCTTCCTCCTCGCTGTTGGATATATAAAAGGCCTCGCATTGCCCTTGAGATGTTTTTAGTGCTCGCTGGTGCGGCACTTAACGTGCCTAACCGGTTTCACGTGCGTGAGTTTCCTGCTCGTATTAAACTTGGCAGTACACATTGCACTAGTCTTCCTTTGTGAAAACATCATGAAACGCTTGTTTGCTATTCTCCTATGCATCGTTGTTGCGCACGCCGATGAAAATCTCACCGACGAACAACATGAGGTCACTGCCCCAGTTGGAAAAATTCGTGGTTCCACCATGACCTCCAGACTTGGCAGAAAAATCTATTCTTTTCGCGGTGTGAGATATGCCGAACCACCGACCGGACAGCAACGTTTTCAAGTAAGGCATCAGATATATCACACAACTAGATAAATAATAAAAACGTTATTGTTTTAACACAATAAAAACACATTTACTTCGCCAGTACCCGCGAAAAAAAGTTATATGTATAGTTTCAATTAGATTGAAATTTAAATTGAATATATTAGCTAATTAAATCCTTATATTAAGCCAAATTAAATACGAATATTTTGATGATGAAATAATACTATAAGAAGTACGTATATATACTTACTTTGTATACTACAAAACATATGTACGAGTATACACGTCGATTAAGAATATACGACATGTATACATATGTTCGAGATTTTTAATCGAAATGTATATCGGCATTTCTTCTTATATTCTTAATTAAGTTTTATATATAGAACAAATATGAGCCATATTAATGCAGTTATTCAGCATTAATTTAAATCAAATAAAATTTAAACACGATAAGATACATTTACTTCGCCAGTGTATAAATAACCGAAAAATTTTCTTAAGCGACGAAACTGGCAATCACTCCTGACAATCGTCAGGCCACTTTAGACCGAGATCCGGTCCTTTCCATCTAAACGCTTAAATTTAAGCAACTTAGATGGAGAAATTCCCTCACCCTTCCCTTAATTAAATCGATATCGATTTAATATTAAAATCACTGTAAAAACTTATTGCGAAAAATATTACCCCAGCCAGGGTTCGAACCTGGAATCTCCCGCATTCCGTTCGGGTGTCTTTACCAATTCGACTACCGGGGCATGTGGTAATATTTATCGCAATAGTACATCTAAACAATCATAAGATGGAACACCGATATTTACGTCGACGGTGTATATTACCACATGCCCCGGTAGTCGAATTGGTAAAGACACCCGAACGGAATGCGGGAGATTCCAGGTTCGAACCCTGGCTGGGGTAATATTTTTCGCAATAAGTTTTTACAGTGATTTTAATATTAAATCGATATCGTTTTAATTAAGGGAAAGGTAAGGGAATTTCTCCATCTAAGTTGCTTAAATTTAAGCGTTTAGATGGAAAGGACCGGATCTCGGTCTAAAGTGGCCTGACGATTGTCAGGAGTGATTGCCAGTTTCGTCGCTTAAGAAAATTTTTCGGTTAAATAAAATTTAAATGGAGATTTTATTAAGGTCCATATAAAGTTCATATTTAACTTTTTTTCGCGGGTATATATGATTAACCGAATTAAAATCATTTTAAATCGACGTAACTGTACGGCGCGATCACCCTGACGGTCATAATCGTCAGGACATTTCAGACCATCAAGGATTTTGGTTCTCCTATCTTAACGCTTATAATATAAGCATCTTATCTTAAATAATTTAATTTTATTGCGAAATATTACCTCTCAACCAGGGTTAGAACCTGGAACCTCCCGACAATCCGTGCGGGTGTCGTGTTATACCAATTCGACCACTGAAGCATGTGGTAATATTTATTGCATTTTTATTGTTTTAAAATTATGTAAAATAATAGATTAATAGAGTTATTTACATTTGATAGGCACGTTCAGCAGACTAAAATGATACGAATCTCGCACAATTTTTCAAAAGCGCAAAACAAGTTTGTGGCATGCAGTGCAAACCTGTTCGTTTTAGCTGAGCTTCTTGCACAGTCCATCTTTTCTCTTTTTCTCTCCAATGTAAAAAGAGAAAGAGAAAAAGATGAGCCGTGCAAGAAGCTCAGCTAGAACGAACAGGCCAAGTATTACATGAGTGTTATTTGGTTATTTCGTAAACGATCCGTCCACAATACAAAAATAAAGAATAAAGACAAAAGCTTCGAATCAAACCTGGCAGAATATCATTTTTGTTTTTTTTTTATTCTATTTTTCTTAGGTCGCAATTCCAGCAGCGGATTGGAACGACGTTTTCGATGCGACCAAAGAAGGACCCTCCTGTCCAGCAATACAAGAACAAAATATAATGGAAGATTGTCTCCGTTTGAATGTCTACACCACGAAAGTAATAATGCCAACATACATTCTCACTAAAAAAAAGTATGAAATCACTAATTGAACTATTATCTTGATCGCAGTTACCATCAAAGGACGATCCCGTGAAAAGACCCGTATTGGTATTCTTCCATCCCGGTGGTTTTTACTTATACTCGGGTAAAAGCTCTAACTTCGGACCTCAGTATCTGCTAGACAAAGACGTCGTTCTTGTCACCATCAATTATCGTCTCGCGACACTAGGTAAAAAAAGTCCCGCGTTTTATTACTTTTCAGATATACCTATAATTTCAACTGTAAGCAATAAAACTGAAGAAAAACATTCATAAAATTTATTATGTCGGGATTTTATCGCTTGTGGTTCAAAGATAATAGAATTTTTTTCTTTCAAAACCTATTTATGCTTACCCGTATAAGGATTTTTGAGCACCGGCGATTCGAAGGCACCGGGTAATTTGGGCCTGAAGGATCAAGTCGTGGCGCTTCGATGGATCCAGAGAAACATAGCCGCCTTCGGCGGTGACCCCGACAGCGTCACTATATCCGGCTGCAGCGTCGGTGGATCGAGCGTGATGTTGCACATGGTCTCGCCGATGTCCAAGGGATTGTTCCATCGGGCGATCGCGATGAGCGGCTCATTGAAGATGGAACCGTACCCGACTGAACAGCTGCACCTGGCAAAGAAGCAAGCCGAATTACTAGATTGTCCCACCGACACCACTGGCTCTATGCTGATCTGTTTGATCTCCAAACCAGTGGAGAACTTCACAGAGACCATACCCAAGTTCTTTGTAAGGAAGATTACATATACAGGACGAAATTAATAAATATAGGAATTAGTATAATAAGATTAAATAATTTTTCTACCAAACGATAGGAAATACAATAGAGATACAATATAATGCCGTAGAAAAATCAAAAACTAAAAAACGTAAAGATTTGTTTTATTTTTAAGCGATTAGATAAAAGAAGAAAACGTAAATAAGAGTAAAAAATCTTTAGCATACTATATACGACACATTCTAGGAATGGTACGCTTATCCAATGTTAATATGGAAACCTGTAGTAGAACCTGAGGTTCACGGCGTAGAAAGATTCTTGCCCGAACAACCCTTTGAACTTTTTAAGAAGGGGAAGTTCCACAAGGTTCCGCTGATCGCAGGAGTTACTAAAAACGAGTTTGACGGTGTGGTTGCCTGTAAGAATCTTGTATTTGTATCTTCTTGTCATTTCCATTCAATTCTCAAGTTACAAATAGTAGCTAAAATCACAGAAATTAATAAACATGTATAAATAATACTAATATATTCCGTTGGTTTTTAGTTGTCGTCAAGCAACACGAACTCGGGAATGATTCGTTCGTGAACGATTTGAACAATGACTGGTACAGAGTCGCACCGCTTAATTTCTTGTATGAGCGAGATACACCTCGGTCTAGATACATAAGTACCGAATTGCGCCGATTTTATTTTGGCGACAAACCGATTGGTCCAGACACTTACGATAGTCTGGCACATGTAAGTAAACTGTTAAGAAAAGAAAATATATTATGAAATAGTAGCATGTTTAGGACAATATCAAATATATTGTTGTAAATATACCTATAGCACAAATATGAATAAAATTAATATATAGCTATATGAATAAAATTAATCGCAATTAACTCATATATAATTGTTTTGTATTTCAGATCAACTCCGACAGCATAATTACATATCCAATGCATCGTTCTATAAACTTAATCGCCGAATACACCGACCAACCCATCTACCTTTATGTGAATTCTTACCAAGGACGATACAGTTTTGTCATGTGGAACGAAACCACACCATACGGTATTATTTTTATTCTTGTATTTTACTTTTTGATTCAAATTGTTCAAATTATTTTATAGCATTTCACGATTTGATCTTTATAACTTATTCTGTATAAATTATATGTAACTAAATTTGTTATTTATTTTATCATTCAAGGTGTGGCGCATCATGACGATTTGCAATATTTGTTTTCCATGGAATTCAAATTTCCATTCTTCGAAAACGATGACCCGGAAATCCCTACAGTGGAACTTATGACAAACATGTGGTCGAATTTCGCTCAAACTGGACAGCCAGTATCTCCAGCTTTGGCTAAAAACGTTACATGGGAGCCATACTCACCAGAAAAAGACAACTATCTAGAAATCTCTGAGGAACCAAGAATGAAGACAGGACTTTATCCTGACAGAATGCAAAAATGGGACAGTTTGTTTCCTTTGAATTTGAAATAGAAGACATCTAAAGCCGATTTCGTAATGTGCAACAAATATACTGACCTGCTGTACATACATCAATCTTATTAGATACTCAACAAATGCAAATACAGTTGCATCATCTTTTTATTAAGAAAAAGTTTCTTTTCTAATAAAAGTTATTTCTGCAAAACTATAATATTTGCAAAATTATTTTTTAGTATAAAAAGTATCATTAATGAAGTTTCGATACTTCACTGTGAGGCAAGTTATATACTGGCAAGTTATAAAATCATTATTAAAATCTTAAATACAAACGATCGTCACATATAATAAATGACAAAAATTGTATATAAATTTACAAAAAAACACGTTTAAATCTTCGGGTCTGATAATTGCAATCTCACCAGAGGCTCGCTTAATTCCCACAATTTCTTGCCTTTAGCAGGATCCTTCACAGCGTTCGATAATCCATGTTCCTAAAATATATTTAGTGTTTTAAGAAGAATTTAAAGAAAGATTATTTTTAACGTTGAATTAACAGAATCAAAGAGTTATGATAATCTATATATATTGTTAAAATTTTAAAGCATTTTTGAAAAAAGATTAAGCTTCAGAAGATCCACAACAATTCTTACGGCACAATCCATAAAGTATTTTCCCGAAACTCCTTTAAGTTCGTCAGAAACTGCGAGATGAATAGTCGTCTGTGCGCCTTGCTTGGGTGTTTTGAAGAAAGCCTTAACTATTAATTTCAAACCCCAAGATAACGGAGCGGGTACGCTTCGCCAGATTCCGCTGTCTATCATCCCGGGATGTAAGCAATTTGCCGTCACTCCCGAGCCCTCCAAACGTCGCGCCAGCTCCAATGTGAAGACTATATCCGCATACTTTGATACGTAATACAAATACGCCGGCAAGGTCGACGTTGGATTAATATTGTCAAGATTTAAACGCGCAAATCGATAGAGTTCTGACGCAACCACTACGATACGACTTGGTTTCGATTGTTTCAATAAATCTGTAAATAATGAGATTTCCTCGTAATGAAAATAATTCACGTAATTATAAAGAAAAATACTTAATCTACCAGATCGATGACGTTAATAATAATAATGTAGATATCATAATAACGCTTTTTATTATTTCTAAAGACTTCGCGTAAATTGTGAAAAAAAACCGGCATTGTCATGCAACTATGATTTCCCATTAGTCACTTTTTATCATTTATAAATAAATAATAAAAAGTGACTATAATCGGAAATATATACATATATATATAAGCGTAGATATAACACACACATAATATTTGCGTAGTAAATTGTTATTTTACAATTTAAAATCATTCAAAATAATTAAACACAATGTGCAACAGACAACGAAGAAATATTCTACCTTTGTTTCACACGAAATAAATGCGTCAGCGCAATAGGCCAATTAGTATAAACATGTTTTTGCGTTATAAAGAGTATAGCAGGATAAGGGGGAAGCTAGCGACCCCCAAACAAAATTAATTTGGATTAGGGGCAACTTGAAGGTATCATTGAAAACATTATCAGTGGAGAATTCCATATCTCTATCTCGCCCCATTGCCGGAATATCATAAAATACGTATTTCTCACATTTTATTTTTTTTTCTCTGCTGCTATTACACCGTACGTGTAACACGATTTTTGTGTCAACTTAATGACTATGTTAGTCGTATTTCTTGTGCCTAAAGATGACGGAAAATCATTGGATTTTTGCAAAAAGATTGTTTCTGTGACCAGGACATCGTATTTTTAAAATTTCAATATTTTTCCAGGATTGGAGATAAATTTGACTCTGGGTGTGCTTTGATTAACAGGTAAAAATATTTTTGGCTATGGGGGATTGCCTAGACCTCCCCTGAACTGAGAAATGTGTGGCATAGGTGTGCCAAAAAGAAAAAACATTTTTATGGTCACATCTTTTTTAAATCAACGTTTTTTTATTTAATTGTTTATATTATAAAAAATGTTTTTTTCTATTCGACACACCTACCACACATTTCTTAGTTCAGGGGATGTCTAGGCAACCCCCCAAAGTCAAAAATATTTTTACCTGTTAATCAAAGCACACCCAAAGTCAAATTTTTCTCCAATTTTGGAAAAATGCAATATTTCTTCCAAGATTGAAGATAAATTTGACTCTGGGTGTACTTTGATTAACAGGTAAAAATATTTTTGGCTTTGGGGGGTTGCCTAGACTTCCCCTGAACTGAGAAATGTATGGTAGATGTGTCGAATAGAAAAAACATTTTTTATAAATAATTAAATCGAAAAACGTTAATTTTTTGAAAAAATGTGGCCATAAAACATGTTTTTTTCTATTCGACACACCTACCACACATTCTCAGTTCAAGGGAGGTCTAGGCTACCCCCCCAAAGCCAAAAATATTTTTACCTGTTAATCAAAGCACACCCAGAGTCAAATTTATCTCCAATCCTGGAAAAATATTGAAATTTTAAAAAAAAGGACGTCCTGGTCACAAAAACAATCTTTTTGCAAAAATCCAATGATTTTCCGTCATTATTAGGCACAAGAAATACGACTAACAAGTCATTAAGTTGACACAAAAATCGTGTTACACGGTGTAATAGCGGCAGAGAAAAAAAATAAAATGTGAGAAATACGTATTTTATGATATTCCGACAATGGGGCGAGATAGAGATATGGAATTCTCCACAGATAATGTTTTCAATGATACATTCAAGTTGCCCCTAATCCAAATTAATTTTGTTTGGGGGCCGCTAGCTCCCCCCTTATCCTGCTATACCCTTTCTTACCGATTAAAAGATGCGTCAGCAAAAATGGCCCAAAGTAATTGGTAGCCATAGTCTGTTCTAATCCGTCTTCCGTAACTATTTTCCTGAAAGTCTCTGCAGTCCCAGCATTATGGATCAACACGTCCAATCTGTTTTCCTCTTGATTTATCTGCGACGCAAACTTTCTGATCGATTGCAACGATGACAAATCCAATTTGCAAACTGCGATATTGCCATTGTTTGATTCTTTCACAATCTCGTCTGCATATAAAATATATACATATGTGTATATCAGACACATTATTTATTACAGAACATATATATCGAAAAGTAGATATATATATCCCCACGAAAAATGTAGAGTACACATTGCTTTATATTGCAATACCGCTTTTAATATTTGAATTTAAAAGCGATTAAAAATAAATGAATTTTTGTCCCAAGAATGAAATAATAAGAAGAGATCTTATTTTTTGCTTTTGTTTCAACTTTGCAAATATGAAATTTTTGTATGTATGTGTATCTATTTATCTCAATTTTTATTTACTATTCGGCTTGTATGATTATATTATATCGTTATAACATTGCGAAATAAATTAATGACAAACCACACGAGGAAATGCACTGTCCAGAGAATTATGCAAGTAGCCTAAATACATTTACATAATAAATGTATGTGTAACGATAGAAACGAGCCTTGCTCAGTGACCACGTTTTGATTTGCAATTATAAGCGACATTATCTCTAATTATAAGTTAACGTGCGCATTGCTCATTCGTAGACAATTCAGTCGCAATAATACCGTAATTGAAACATTAAATTACAATCAATTAAGTTCAGTAAATTGTACATACATAGATAGTAACCCGTAGTGTTTTTTACGCCTACATAAATCTGCGTAACTTTCCGGAAGAATAATCGAAAGAAATTTTTGCAACAATGATGATTTTCAAAGAAGATAAGGAGTTAACTAGAATAATTGTCTCATTTTTATCGTGGCTACTTCCATTCAACAATGACTACGTTTACACGGCGGCTTATAAGCCGGTTTTATAACTACCGCGTATACTATCCGATCCAAAGCTTTTCTTCGTTTTATCAATGTGATCACTTAAATATGATCCTCTTTCATACTCTAAACATTTGCATTAATCTCTTTTGATATATACATACTAGAAATTGTAGTTTAAGTATCAAAAGAAGCTCTTATGTAAATGATCATTATGATCAAAAGAAAAAAAGTTTTGGATCGGATATAGTATACGGTAGTTATAAAACCGCAGCTTATAAGCCGCCGTGTAAACGTAGTCAATAATGTTATTAGAATAATCATTTTAATTACGAAACCTTTTAACTGATTAGCAATATCCGTGTTTCTGCATGCCATAATGATCCTCGCGCCTCTCTTAGCGAGATCCCTCGCTGTCTCCTTACCAATACCGGAGGTACATCCGGTGATTATTACCGTTTTACCATCCATTCGGTTTTCACTCTTGCAAATGCCCAAAATGCAGAAAACGTACAGACGGAGGCCCACCAGAAGCAATATCGCACCACCCGACACAATAGCCGCAATCCAATAAAGCAGCGTCGTGCAAGGAATGATATTCAATATCATGTTATCTTATAAACAAAATTGTACAAAAATATTATATTAAAATTGAACGTTAATTTATGTACTTACTGCACATGACATTACTTATAAATGATATTATATTTTATACTAAAAATAACAAAAAAAGAAATAATAAAAAAAGGGAAAATATATTATATACCCTTCTAAAATATACTTCTTATAAAATACACTTCTAAAATAGCAACGCTAATAAAGCAATTGGAGTGAGTTAAAAACTTATGCTACCTTCAGCAATATTAATTTCTATAATAGTAAATCTTATTACCGGTTTTTAGAGAAAGAGAAAGTGCGTCAAGATGCGTCTCCTTGAATGCGAATTTTTTATTCCAAGGAGGCACATCTTCGCATTTACATTTTTATAGCTTGGTCGGTACCGTCGGGACAGCTCGAAAGTTTATCCGGATTCTACGCGACTGCAGCGTACGGAAGGTCATTGACCATCATATGTACCGTTTCACAGATACCGAATTTATTCTTCAGTATGACTTCATTCAGTGTGCTTCGTTAAAAACCAAATAAATCAATAAAATAGTTGTTTAAGATGCATAATATCAAAAATAACTTTTCGTGAAATAATGAATATAATATAGATATCTTATTAAGAAAACCAATCGATTAATCAATTAATAATATAAATTAAATTTTGAAATAAAACAGGATCAATTAATTTATAAAATTATTTGAAGTAAAAACATATAATGTAAGATAATAGATTATAGATAGATATATGAATGATAAGTGTTTATGTAAGATAATAGATAATAGATAGATATATGAATGAGATGTGTTTATGTTTTTATGAGAAATAATGGTAACAAGAAATAAAAATAATAATCACGATAGATAAAAACGTGTTACTTGTAACAATGGTTGCTAATCATGTTGAATGTTTAATATTAATGAGCCAATTTTTTTCCTCGAATAATGAAATCATGTTTACGGATATTTTATTTTTAGAATATATTAATCAATACCGTAACATAGGAAATTATCTTTTTTGAAAAAATAATCTTATTATATTCCCTTTTACCCCTTCATTATGCAACAAAGTTACTCAGTTAATGAACTAAACTCGATTTTTCTAAACTTGACTAAAAATAACCCACTTGAGCTCACTTGTTCTTTTCTCTCTTTTTGATGTCTCCCCCTTTCTGTTTAAAATTAATTGCCATCATCATGTCACGAATATAGTTGTATTCCTTTAAATCCACTGCAGCAAACCGTATTAAAATCTGTAGATTACTTTCTGGTGGAAGATCTTTTTCTATGCGTGATATCATGCATCTGTATTGTAACAACTAATTTGTCGATATAGCTGTCGATATCTCAATATTTTGTACAATTTCTTATTTTTTAAATTTACGATCAAAAATATCTAAAGTATCTTTCAACATTTCTACCGTTGTAATATCCTCGATTAAAGCTGCAGATAAAAAATATTTGTATTTGTTTATAATGTTTATATTTTCTATAAAAACAGAATTTCGCGTAGACTTAGTCCCCAATAAACCCCGTAATGGATGTACGCAAGAATGTACTGCAACAAAAGGTACGTTAATCGAATTTACATAATCGTACTCACATCCGCGCTATATCAGAATTCTCATTAAAGCTCTCCAGTATTTCGTGTGCCGTTACGATCCAAGAGCCGGTGGTATACTACTATTGACTACCACCGAGACCCCCTTTCAGGTATAGGTGAGCGGACAATATCGGCATCCCCACTTCTCGCGGTGAGAAACGATGATGAGAAAATGGCCTTGATGCAACTTTCCTAGTGCGACTTTGAACAGTCCAATTTCACGTATTCTTCTCTCGACGAATGAACTCGACATTATTTCGAACACAATCTTCGCCTTCTTGCAAAGAACATTTCTTTAATAAAGCTTAAACTATATATTCTTGTATAATTTTGATACATCATAATCTTTAGATATACGAAGGATATATGAAATAAATTTGATTTACATGATACAAAGATAAAAATAAGTAAAGAATTTTAAAATATAGTCGAACATATTATCGCTTGCACAGTTCTCTTTCAACTGAAAAAATTGATTAATTAACCCATTCAAACTATTAAGACGAGTCGAAACAAAACAATTCGATACACGGCAAAAAAATTACGATATAATGCTTCTGTAACATTAAAAAACGGAAGCTCTGATTAACTGGAGCATGGTTTATTTATCTAGAAAGCGACTGTTTGGTCAACCGACAAATTGAATTATATACGAGTGAAATTCGACTTCTTAATTCTTACATGGCCTAATTTGAGTTAAAAGAAGGCTGGGTCAGTTACGATATGTTAAACAGACTAATCCTCTCTGTGCAATCCTCTCTTACATGCAATATAATAAATAATGTAGTAAATCTCATTAATTTTTTATTTCTGATTTCACAGCTAAGCCTGCAACTTCGCATTGTTATGGATTTCTAATTCGCTTTGGTTTCGTGAAAATTGTGCGATCGCGAACGTAATTTAGCGCGTACGCCGTCGATCGATTGCGACTTCGCCGACTGATCCATTTCGACAGCGTTCTGCAGAATCTGTGCCGCCAGACTGGAGATGCGCAGATCCTTGAGTTTCATTGAACTCTCCAGATACGCGATTTTGTGGTTCAAAGTGCTTATCACTTCCTCCTTTTCGCGCAGCTCCTTCTTCAAATCTGCATAAATCGTACGTTGCACACTTTCGTCGTTTGCATCTTCAATTCGCTCCGTCGTGACGTCCACGAGCGCGTCGCCTTTAAACGCATTTGAAAATTTATCAATTGTTATGAATCGCACAAATTTTCTTATTTATTTATTTATTAAATATCTCACGCCTGCGAAAACGAGAAGGTATGCAATAGCTAAAGATGTTCCATATACGGAAGAGACAGATAATCCAACTGAAGACAACAAAGATTCTTCGTTTGAGACACGTAAATTTCGACAGCTTAATTTCAGGAGTTTCGTTATCGATATTGAACTTATTTGAACTTTCTACTGGGGATTTCAGGTAACCATCGTTGTCCGGCGAGCCATCTCCAATCTTCTCTCCTGTGGATTCGAGAGTACGTTCAATTTAAAACTGAACAAGATAGTTAGCCAAAACATTTATTGTTAAGCAAATGTGATTATTTGATATCTGCGGGACCTTCTACATCTTTGAGCTTCGGCCTGTGCATTTCTACACCGTCCTTCAAAACTTTCATTCTTAGCTTGGTCAAGAGTTTCTCGATTGCACCTTGCGACCCATTTGCCAATTGATGGATCGTATCGCTGCTCAATTTCATGTCAAGTTTCACGAGCACCTTTCGATTCAACATTTTCCAGTTCTCCCTCTTTGTGTTTACACTATTCGCCGGGACATAATTGTGAAGCTCCACGTGCCGGGGATAATACAATTTGAGAACCTCCGCCGTGAGAACTGTCAAAGGACAGTGATATAGCGTTCAAATTCTGATTAATTTAACCCGGCATTACAAAAATAAAAAGACAGGGTACAACAAACTCAAGATATTGTAAGCATAACATTGTTACAACTGTTGTATTGTTTTAAAGTTTTAAAATAATTTTAATAATTTTATTGATATCATACAATTTGAATCCAAGAGAAGTGAATCTAGATATTCTAAGAATTTTATGTTCTTACAACTTAAGCTTTTAAATTAGCTGGAATTTAACAAATCCCCTACCTTAATATTCTTAATAATTGTACTACATATTTTTATTTTAAGGCTCCTGTTCACTTACCACTTGCACAACTATCTCAGATTGTGACGTCAGAAGCGAGAAAATATACAATAAAGATTCTTATATATTAAAATGGAAATATGTTTTAATAAAACAACACTTACAATCGATAAAACCGACTTGTAAAATATACCGAAAACTCTCCTTTTGTTGCGTCAATTAATAAATAACCATATCTAGAAATAAATTATGCATACCCAAAAACAAAGTAAGCTATATGTTTACAGCTAATAACAACTGTCAAATTAATAATATATAGAAATATGTATAGGTAACTTATTAATTCCACCCCAAAACAAAAAGGTAGTTTTCGGTATACTTTACTTATTCAAGTCGGTTTTATCGATTGTAAGTGCTGTTTTATTAAAACATATTTCCATTTTAATATTCAGCAAGAATTTTTATTATATTGTCTTGCTTCTGACGTCACAATCTAAGATAGTATAGTAGGGAGTGAACGGGAGCCTTAATAACACTGACAATGAGTTAAACAATGATAAACTTCAAGTAATATCTATATACCACTTTGTTTTGATAGAAAATTATCAATTTTCCATTATTTAACACAGGAAAAAGTTCTATCATTATATAGTTAGAAATTTTGTTTTAAGCAGATCTGTCGGTTGAATTGCCGATTAAATTAATCAAAGTTTAGTCGAAATAACCCTTAAATTTGTCTGCAAAGAAAAGAAAAACGCTCCTAATGTGAGGACTGGTTCGAAATCGGATATTTTACCGGCATCCGAGAAGTCTCTCGTCAAGTTTCTCGCGGGTTTCGAAAACGGGATGCCATCGATCCATTCGACGAGCTCCCTGTCGATCTGCGCCGTGTCGCCGATCATCTTTCTTTCCTCTTATCGATCGATCAATTCATACTCGGATATTCACCATGTTTCGGTTTATCGCGTGAACAATCAACCAGGAAACTCTGGGTCATGCTGTCATTCCTCGGTTTCCCTCACGGCGCAGAGCAAAGCGGAATCAGCGGAATCGCTCCTCGCTCGTCGAAATGACACGATACGTCGACAACCGAGTGCGCGATTTTCCTCTATTTCAAATCAATTCCGAAGATAGTCGATAAAATAAAGAAGAGAAAGTATCTTGAAAATGTCAAACTTCAAGTTGAACGCTATATTGCCGCGCTTTTTATATATATTATTATAACGCTTCCTTTGCAGAATATGTTTACTAGTAATAATAAACATATTTATCTTTCTTTAAAATCTTAGTTCTTTATTTTCTTTAAAATTTTATAATAATTATATTTACATTTACACGAGTAGGTAAGTGTACCTACTATGTTACACATATTGTAAAAATGACAAAGAAAATTAAGAAAAATATTTTAAAAAAATGGTTTCACTGCGCTTCTCTCTGCCTATTGTAATTTCCCGGAACCCGAGATCACGGGACTTTCTTCAGGACTACGTTTCTTCAAGATAGAAGGCAATTCTTGGGGCTTTTTATTAATAGTAGGATTCACATTTTAATTGCTTATGCCCGGTTTCTTCACCGTCGGATAACTTTATCCTTAGGTTAAATTCACTCTTCGTCTCTTTCTAAGAGTTAGGTTAGAAAAAGACGAAGAGTGAGTTTATCCTAAGAATAAAGTTATCCGACGGTGAAGAAACCGGGCATTAGACGGCACAGTTTGCGGACGATTTTACCAAACCAAATACGTCTGTGAAGTTGGCCCCACTTTTACAAAATTTGAAAAAATCATTAGAGTTCTGGATGCCCCAGCAAGAGTTCTAGAGTGGCCAAGTCTTGCACCTCAAAAAGCAACGAAACTTGGTACATAACGATACGATCCGACATAACGATACGATCGTTATTTACCAGCGTCAGTACCTTAAAACGCAATGTTTTTATTTTCAGGAAACACGCCATGCAGTTAGCCTTATGCAATTTCATCTCAAGGAGAAGCAAAGGATGGATGAAGTATACCTTGTTGTCATCCATGACACTGTTCATGTTCTCAATCCATTCAACGTCCACAGGTCCATCAAAGAAGATCCACTTTTCGGCGGTATCCTCTATCAAAAGAGCTTTAGAGTAGCATGTTTTCCAGGCATAAATCGCGTTAGCGAGAGAGAAACAGGTTACCGTTCTAATAATCTTACTCATATTCTACCTTTCTTTCAATTTTACTTATTATTCATCATTATCAAACCGCGGTTAATATTTTCATATCGTCTAATTGGTCCCAGTGAGAAATGATACATCGAAAAGACGTCGATTCGATATCGATTCATCGAAATCTCATCGAAGCGGTTCTGTCAAGTTGTTGAACGTCGATAATTTCAAAATTTCGAGATTATTTCGATGTTATGATAACTTTGCAAAAAATATCTGTTGGTAGCAGTAGCAATATAATATAATACTTCCTTTCAAGATTTTCAATGTTTCCACGTTTGTCCATCATCAACGATTTCGATATCGATTTGATAACAATTCGACTTATGAGATAAAAAGAACTAAATTGTTTCCTAAATCAAAGAAAACTGAAAATTATTGTGTTTTAAATTACATTAACTAATAAATGCGGCCTAATACATATTACAAAAGTTGGTCTATACATGGAATAGTGCTTTTGCAGATGTTTATAAATTTTAAACCCTTGCAATCCCCTAATTTCTTCTACTTAATAAACTTCTGATCAAAATATATTTTGATACTCTAAACATTTCAATCAATTTCTTTTAATATATATATATAATATATATGTACGTTTTATGCACTATATTTAGTTGTATACATACATTAAAATAATACATAATATCGCAGCAATAAGTACTTTGAAAACAATAACTACAAATAAAGAATAAAGGAATTCAATAAAAACGATATATTGATAGACTTTTATTCGATTTTTACCTCAAAATAATGATTTTGCAAACTATAAATTGTCACAAGAGGTTAGCATTAATTTCTTCTATTTCATATATATATATATATAATACTTACTTTTATAAATTTTTTGTCTTATATATTTTTTGACTTACACATTGGATACATTCAATAATTAACAAAATAACTCATTGAGCGCTCGCAGCTGAACGCGACTGTCAAAGCTGGAACCGGTATTCATAGTCAGATCTTATATATATACAAAAGCTTAGCGCGCCCGTTTTGAAACACGGAAGTGACCCTCGAATGGCGGCGACCAATCCGCAGCCAGTTGACCTGTTTGCTCATCCCTGACTAGAGGGTCCCTACTCATTCCTACTGTTCGTACTTCGTAGTGTTCGTACTGTTGCAAACGCAAAGTGATTGTCATGGCTTCGGAGCGATACAGTTTTTCGTTAACGACCTTTAGGTAAATACATTTACAGTAACGCAATAATTGCGTACGAAACAATGTGTTTCAAGCGAATATTCTGTGTTTGCGGTGAGAGATGGATACCATTGGAAATAGATTGAACGTAACCTAACGTATCCTAACCTCTAAATCGGGCGGGCCTACACTCAGCACATTCTCTAATTATCGTGAATGAAAATTTTTAGCTTAATTAACGGTGTCTTATTCATATCGGCAATTTGTTGACAAATGCATAAATAATTACTTTATTCAATCATACTTTATTTGAAAATGCCAAACATAACGTATGACAGGATGACTCGTCAAATTCCCTGGAGTATATGTGTTAAATCTAAAAGTACAAGATCATGTCATAACATTATTTACAATCATTTATATATTATGTAATTCATACGATTAATGATATTGTGTTTTACAGTCCATCGGGCAAATTAGTGCAAATAGAATATGCCTTGGCCGCCGTAGCCGCCGGTGCGCCGAGCGTCGGCATCAAGGCGTTAAACGGCGTCGTTCTCGCTACGGAAAACAAGCACAAGTCCATCCTCTACGATGAACATAGTGTCAGCAAGGTCGAAATGATCACGAAACACATCGGCATGGTCTATAGTGGCATGGGTCCAGATTACCGATTACTGGTGAAGCAAGCACGTAAAATGGCACAACAGTATCTCCTAGTGTATCGAGAACCTATCCCAACCGCGCAACTCGTGCAACGCGTTGCAATGGTCATGCAAGAGTACACGCAATCTGGGTGAGCTATTCTATTAGTTTTCGACCACTGTGATTTGTATTTTCACTCAAATTTTAAATTAAAAATTATATGTTTTCAAATATGGAAAAGTTATCTGACCGAATGTAGATTGTAGATCTACAGTCTCTGATTATAGTAAGAGATAATTATAGTCAAGTGATAGTATTAAATTGTTGTCACTGCCAATTTGTAGAGGTGTTAGACCGTTTGGAGTGTCACTTCTGATCTGCGGTTGGGACAATGACAGGCCCTATCTGTTCCAATGCGATCCGTCCGGCACATATTTCGCATGGAAGGCAACCGCGATGGGTAAAAATTTCATTAACGGCAAAACGTTCCTCGAAAAGAGGTACAGCGAGGATCTGGAATTGGACGATGCCGTTCACACTGCCATTCTGACGCTAAAGGAAGGCTTCGAGGGGCAGATGACTGCGGATAATATCGAAGTTGGCATTTGCGACGCGAACGGATTCAGAAAATTGGATCCATCCAACGTTAAGGATTATCTCGCGAATATTCCTTAAGCTTATGAAAATTCCCTTCTTTTTAATATATTCCCAGAGTAAGACGTTCATAATCGTTAATAAATTTCACAATCAGCTTCTTGCAATAAACATCCTATCCAAAGTAAAACAATCAATTCGTACTTTTTTTCGTAAGAATCTAAATTGTGTTAAACAAATTATAACAATTGTCGCTTTGCGGGAACGAGTCGTGGTGGTGTGATGTGATGGAGAGTATGGTGGATGCAATTCGCGACTTTTTTGAGTCGAATGGTAACTCCGCGAGTATGTACTTAATTCGTACTTGGTCGTAGCCACGATCGGCCGATGAGACCAATGAATATTTTTGCTGAATTTGTTTACAAACTTAGTTGGTGCGGCTAGGCGCTCGCGAGAAAACGCGTTTGCCCGCGCGCGGCTAATTAATGTGGTACCGGGTTGGCGTCTTGATAGGGGCACACCTCACTACATATGTATTTAGTAAGATATACAGGGTGTTTTAAAACATGTGGGACGAACTTCTCAGGGGCGGATGCAGGACTAAAAAACAATTAAAAAAAGTTTATAGAAACATATGTCCGGAATTGCCTCGTTCACAAATCACAAGTTACACACGTCATTTGTCGTTTGTTATCACTTTGCTGATTTTAAAGAAAATGTTGAAAATGACTTCCTTGTGCTTCGATACAAGCCCGGTAATGTCTGCTCATACGAACTTTTTTGATTATTTTTTAGTCCTGCATTCGCCCCTCATGTGCGTTTCACATGTGAAACGACTTGTTTACATCTTATAACCACTTATAACTATATATACGTATATATGTAAATATATATATCTAAGAAATATTATATTTCTTAAAATTAGTAGAAGATGCTTCTAAAGATTGGAAACTTGATTAACCAATAACTGTTCTTTTTAGCGAAATTTGATATATACATATATACATATATATATATATATATATACACACACATCGTTTATAGCATCTTTTACCGTTGTCTAATGCTCAGTTTTTCTGGGCTTTTTAGTAAGTTTGGTTTTTACAAGTGCGAGCTCATTAGTCTTACGCTTCAATCCCTTATAAAATGTGAATGAGGTGAGACTTGAGGATTGAAGATTGAAGTATATGTGTAACGAGAATCGGGATGTGCCGACTAAAGTCGATTGCTCTCACACGAAATCACGCGTCACCACGTGAAATATAATAATTTATTAAAATTCTACATACATAAATTCACGTAAAAAAATATTATTAGGCACAAAAGATCCAGTCCGATCGTATATTGGCACATTTTCTATTTACTTGATTGTTGTTATAGCCGTTATGACTTACTTAATATGGTATTAAAATTCCATTCTATTCGTCATTACTATCATTAATGGCATTACAGCTCAAGAATTGAGTCTGAGTTCTTAGAGAAAAGCAATTCTACGATGGGGAGCCATTCAGTACTCCTTATATTTATCAGATTTATATAAATATCAAACAGAATGTTTGCATACGTTACAATTGATTTTTTATTTGTATCTCGTATTCTCACATCTCGTTTCTACGCGTATCATGGTCTTAAATATTTTGAAGGATATTTTAACGCAAGCAATTAAATAAGTTTCGGACTCTATTTTTCTATAGCATTCTATTTTTCTCTGCATTTTAATTACATTTTCGATATTGGAGATTATATTAAATAAATCATTATAAATTATAGCTGTCTCGAAAACTTATATAGACTCATTTATATACTTATATAAGTCTGTATGGTCTCGACTATGTCTGGTATTTATTAAACCATTTCAAATTTGATTTTTCATGCGTTAAGCAATTACTGTGATTGGCTGCTTTGACCAATAGATTTCGAATCGCGAATCAGCTATTGAACGCGAACGCGTCACGTTCGAACCGCGCCGGGTTTTTTGCAATTATTCCTGTGTATAAAGATGAATCTCGCGCCCGAAGGATTATCGAAGGCGTCTCGTAAAATATGCGTCGTAACGTGGATGCCCCGTGCACAATCGCGATTATACGCTGCAGATCGTTATTTCGGTATTGATGACTCGCTTCTGCGGTCAGGATCAACCGAGATATATTCGCCACGTTTCGTTTTATATATAGTGCAAGTGCATCGATAATACAACGAGTCCGCGATTATTATCAGGTATGTAGATGTATATGTACATGCGCGCCGTTATTCTATATATAGTTAAATAAAAACATCTTGAATATTCATATCCTTCTTGTATCGAGCAACTACCGCGTTCGGTTCACGCTACATCAATGGTATCGATACTTGGAGAATCACGATATCGTTATTCGATAAATTTAAAACCGCGCTCAATTGCGGAACGCGTCGCAACGACCGCGGAGAGTCGCATTCGAATCGCTCCGTGTTTCTCTTTCTACCATGATTGTCACCATTTAAAAACGCATGTTGCGCGCGGGCGGGAAAAATTATCGCAAGTGTCTTGGCGCGGCATTTGTCGTCGCATTTGTCATCGCACGCGTTGCTCATTCGTGTGCCGGGAAATTATCAATCCCTCCGGAGAGGGACCGAGAAATCGCCAACGAGGACGCAATCGGCGGCCAGGTGGGTACGCATCCACGTTATTCTGCATTTAATTCCGCTCTACATTCGTCCTTTTTTTAATTTAGAAATATATGTGGCACGAGTACCAAGCTGGTCCCGCCTTTAGCGCATATTCCGCATATATACAGAGAGTTTTTAAATCAATCGCAATTCAACGCTATACTCCTCGCATTCCTGCGGCTACCAGGGGCTACCTTCGCTATAGGGTACACACCGAGAAAACAACGACGTTCACGCGTCGAACTGTTGGTAATTAGCGACGCGCAGCGCGGGCCGTCCAGTCCCAGTGTTCGGTTACTGATCGTGGCCGGCCGAGACCGCCACGCGGCGAGTGGCAAACGGCGAGGGCAAGGGTGAGGGTGAGGGTGAGGGCGAGGGCGAGGAGAGGAGACGGAGCACGGAACCACAGAACGGAGCATGGAGCATTGGAGCGGCTCGCTGGAGTCGCTGCCGCGCGCGCGCGCGTATCGATCGCTTGGCCGGCCAGTGGCAGCGGCATAAGCATAATCAGACGAGGCGCGACGTCGCAAGTCGCGAGGATGCCGCCGCGCCGCCGCTTCCGCGCGGCTTTTTCAGTTGGTGCGCGGCTGGCTGGCCTACCGGCAGGTACCGACTCGTCTCCACTACTCCGCTCAGGTCGCCACTCACCCCCGCGCCGTCGTCGTCGTCGTCAGGCTACTCAGACTCAGGCTATTATGTCGCCGCCGGTCCCCCTCGTAGTGATCGTTTAGCTGTCGTCGCGGGGGCCAGTCTCGACGGGCGACTCACGCCCACCACGGCAACGGATTCTTCCGCGCCGCCTCCTCCTCCCCCATCATCCTTCAATCCCCTGAGAGACGAATGTCCGCAGGTAAGGCGATCATCCCCATTGCTGCCTATTGCTGCCGTAGGCGCTCGCGCCTCCGTTCCGCTCGCGCGGTTCCACCGCGTTTTCGACACGCGAAGCGCGTCTCGCGGGACTTGCGAGAGCGTGAGCGAGAGAGAGAAGAGAGAAGAGAGAAGAGAGACGAAATGTCGAGAAGCTGTAATTGAAACGAGCAGGTTCGATCGTCGCTGCGCGCGACGTTTATAACCTGTCGCGAACGCATTGGCAGTCAATCGCCATCGACTTGCCAATTATACGCGACGACGAGCCTATGTCCCGTGACAAAATTCTGAATTTGCTAATTTAGTTCGGTTTATTGACCGTTTGGCTGTCGGAGACAACGTCACGGAGAGTTGAAACCGCCGAAATACGTCAATCGTTTTTATCACCTTTACTTGCTGTCCGTTTTTCTTCGCGTTTTTTAAATAACAGCTAAACTGAAACATATAATTTTGTATGGGTGTATATATCAATATATTCGTGCATTGACATTTACTTTTTGCTATACGTACTTTTTATAATTACATTTTTAAATATTTTTCCTGCAAAGAACATGATATTATATGATATTCCCGCATATTTAATCAAATAAAAGGTATTAATGTATCTACACACACATACACACCTTAACAATAACGCAAATTAATTAATGAAATTAACGACTTTTTTTTGCCTTTTTCGGTTCAAATCCACAGACAAAAAATCAATTAATTTCGGGATAAAATTAACCTAATCATTACGATTTCAATAGTCATTGAATTGTTAAGTTAATATATTGTATATATAAATTACGTCTCATATAGGTAATTCAGCCAATAAATAATTCAAAGAGCGATTATTATTTCCCGATCGAAATGAAACGTTGGTCATGAACGGATTTGTTACAATAAGCGCTCGCATACACATGCACCCGCACACGTGCACGCACACGCACATATATATGTATATATAATATATGAACACCCATATCCACACCCACCACCGCGACGCAAAAGGATATGATTTGTTTATGCGCGCGATCTCATCTTACTGTTTCGAATTTCGATGTTTCTCAGCGCGGAGACGTCCTACGTGTACGATACCGATACCGATACGACACGCGACGGCTCATGGCATTACGCGCGCAAATCGCGCAGCGGCCGTGCCGATCGATGCGGCTCAATTCTGAGCGTGCCATAAATTTCGATCTCCGATACTATCCGAAATGTCTGACGCGGCACGATCGACGCGACGACTCTTCGTTTCGGACCCGGTATGCCGGAACCGCCACGCGCGATCCGCCAAATTTCGACGATCTTTAAGTCCGATGCGAGGCGAGAAGCTTCCGAAAATCCGCGATTTTTATCGAGATTATATCGAGAACGCCGGTTTTTCCGAAAAATCATTAATTCATTTTGTCGAAATAGCGGAGGAAATGTCAAACCAGATTCTACATTTGACGAGGAAATCTGTTTTTAGAATTTTATGCACGCGAGGAAGACTTTTTATTTCCTCCGGGAAGAGTTAATAAACAATATAAATAGTTAAATATTGAATTTGTTTTAATAATTATTGTATCACAGACTATTTTTTTCATCTAATTATATTATGATTATTTTACATATTATTTTTGCGGTTTTCATTATTCAGGATCTGTACCTTCTACGTCTCTAACACTGGACTTAATCGTTTATAATACAACTTATAATTCTTTTGCTTTCTCATTTTTCTTATTTTAATTCTAATGCATGACTAATGTTTAATTATACATTTATAAGCATGAATTTTTACAGGCAGATAATACCGATTTATATTCGACAGCGAGTTTGGAGGGAAAAAAAAGTAGAGCAAGTCCATAATTTACTACGTCCACTTTGAATATGAAGATATATCTAAAGGAAATTTTACAAATTATGGACTTATTCTACTCTTGCTCCAACTCTCACCTTTCATTCTTCTTCTTATACCCTTCCGCTAGAAGTAACTTTTACTGAAAGTCTCGAACAGTCATTTACAACCACTCTCAGCTATTATAATCATTTCACTTCAGACTAACGTTAGATATATTTCAAACAATTCCCAAGGAAATCTCAAAGCGAAACTTTATTCCGCGAAGTAACGCTTCGTTCGCACCAGTTCGGTTTATCAGCCTTTTCGGCTTTATCGACTTATCGGTCTTACATTATCTTTATTATGCCCGAGTTTTCTCGCTTGTGCAAATCGGCGCGCGGAAGAAACGATTTTGCGAGTAAAAAAATATCCTTTCTAGGTCCCTCCTATCTCTATCCCGCTCATATATCCGGCATGCCATTGTCGAACAATGGTGGATTTTAATATAACGCATCCGCGAACGCAAACGCATCTTCACGACGACGAGTTTTTCATTTAGTGCTACTTGTCGAAGCGGGATCTCCGGGGACAATCACGAGCAATGTCGGGAGAGGGCTGAGAGAAAGAGAAGGATCGAAGAAAAGCTGGGCACAGGACGCTTCCTGTCTGCGCGCTTTGCAATTTTAATGTCGACATTGCGAGCGACGATTTTTTGTCCCCCTTCTATCCCTATGTTCGAATCGAGTTCGAACATCGGATTTACGTGTCCCGCTTAACGGAAATCCGCGAATGTCGATATCGCTTATTAAAAATTCTGAGAAGCACCGCGGGAGCTTGTCCTAATCCTCGTTTTCCCTAAAGACGCGGTAAACACTTCTTTATGCCACCCGTAATCGAAGCCCCGAAACGCCAAACAATTTTCATCCAGGAACTAAAGCACGAGAGAGGTAATAAAATTTTTATATCATATGCAGAGTGACATGACATATTGTACAAGCTAAAGAATGTCTCTGATATAAATTGAAGTGGAAAATGTTTTATAAACATGGGTATAGGTCCAATTCCAAACGGTTTTCCATCTACAAATGTTTAAAGATTATAAATAATAGCACAATTTTTTGGAACTTTTTTTATAAAAAATGGAAAATAAAAGGAAACAAAAATCGCAATAAATTATTCAAATTGGACATGCTTCGGTATTAATACGGTATGGCGCGATTTAAAATGGATTGAGTAGTCGCATGAAAAATAGATTATTGCTTACTTCTTCACACGCGTCATTAATATGCTGTATTAATTCAGTTCGAATATTAACTTTTCCATATGTTAATTTTTTCACGACCCCACAGATAAAAATCTTAAAGATGTGAGATCTCTGATGATCTCGGTGGCCAAGCAAGATTGATAATAACCATTTGTAGATGAATAATCGTTTCGAATTGGACCTATTTAGTATTTATAGTACATTTTTTACTTAAATTTACATTAGAAATATGCTGTTTTAGTTTGTACAGTACATCACGTAATCCCTAATAGGTATATAATAAGTAATATATAGAGCTATTTCAGAAAAAGCTATAAACTAACTGATATGACTCGCATGAAATATCAAAAATGGACTTGTGTAGCATTTCATGATTTTAACGCAGTATAAATGTTAAACCGTCGTTTACCGTTGCTCGAATACGGCGATGTGCGCATTACCGTGGTATGCGTTTATGATGCTAAAAAAATCGCGTCCGTCTAATATACGTACATCGCTCAAGTAAAATTACAGCGTACTTGCCTCCTTTTTCCGCCGTCTTCCTCGCTCTTTTCATTCTTTTTCTTTTTATTTTTTTTTTATTTTAGTCTACCATCTGGTCTTTATGCGCGCGTTACGCGAAGCGAAATTACAGGAGAGCTAATTACATGCTGGTCATGCGATTCGCGTACTCGGGGAATGCGTCGACGACGATTAAAAGGCTAAAGGAGCGTGTCGCCGGGTCGTTTTGATGACCGACCTAGCCTACGCAAATGCCTCGGACCTACGCTCATATTTGCAAGTCTTTGCGAAATTTTCTCATACTGTCGCATCAGTTTAATCGGTCAGATAAAAGAAAGTATATCTAATATGAGATATTTTTACGAAGTTCAAATAAAGAATTTTATTGCAAAAATGAATGATATACAATGTTAAACTATACAGTAGATAGATTCACATCCATGCTAAGAGATTTTACATTATCACCGCTAAAAGACAGAATTTCTATGCACAGCTGAGAAGTTCCCATTCTTCTACTGCATTGTAATAATCTTTGTAAAGAGAAAAGTATTCAATAGTAGCTGCAATAAATAGTAGCTGCAACTTTTCTTTCTTAGAAAGTTTACCTTTAACAATTTATACCTTCTCTGAAACAATTGATTCAATTATATATATATCAGGTATAGAGTAGGTATCTTGAAACCAACTGACATTTTCGCAGTCATGCGATTCGTGTACTCAAAGAATGCATTAGCAACGATTAAATGGCTAAAATAGCATGTCGCCGGATTGTTTTGATGACCAACCTACCCTATATGAATACTTTGAACCAATATTCATATTTGCAACTCTTTGCAAAATTTTCTCACCCTGTCGCTTCATTTAAATCGGCTAATTTAAGAAGATACAAGAACATTCTTTTATAATACAAAATTAAAAAGTTTTATTATCAAAATTAAAAATTAGAATAGCTTTATACACGCAAAAAGATTTGAAATTAATTAAATGGCTGAGAGACAGAATTTCTATGTAGCTTAAAACTTTTTATCCTTCCATAGCGTTGTAAAAAGGAGAAAGGATATATAGTAACAAATAATTATAGCTACGACTTCTCTTTCTTATCAAGTTTAACTTGACGCCTTTCCTGAGATAATCGATTCAATCAGATATGTAGGTAAATGGTATCTTGAAGCCAATGACATTTCCGCGGAAATCTGCCACGAATGCAGTCTCCGATTACTCACTCCGTGAATTTTGCGACCGCGAAACGACGTGCTGTTCGTTTTTGTTCGTAACTCGTGAAAGTTTTTTGATCGACTACGCGAGGAACATCTTTGCGTCCATCGCATCCGTCCTCGAACTCCTCCTATCTCTGGTTCTAATCATCCGAACGTCGCAAAAAGCGCAGTCACGGAAAATGATCCGCCGTTTCCACCGTTCTCGACCACAACGGCAAAAAGAGCCGCACGTGGAACAAGCAATTTATTGTAGGACGGGATCGCGACGTTTACTTTCAGTCATTAGTTATCACTCATGTTTCGCTTTATCTCCAAATCTATAAAGTCGATCCGTGAATTCGTCAGAGTCGATAAGAGAGAACGATAAAGCATGTAGACTCACGACTCTTGTTGTGCAAATGAGGTGTTCGAAGACGTCGATCGCAAAACCGTAAATATTTCTTTTCACGTAGAATCGACCATTTTCACAGTTCTTTTTTCTACGGTTCTTCTCGTGAAAAAATCTGCAAAAATTAATCGAATGAAGCATAACGCGGTGATATTTATATGGAGAGATTATTTAAAGAATTTTCATTCCACATTCGAAATTTCGCGTTTGACATGCTCGCGCAGACACATGACCGACGACAATGTTACGTACGCGCGAAACATCTCTTTGTCTCTCTTCGATGAGAGATGGCGTCCGGCCGAGCGATCAAAGCTTTCTAGAGGCCTAACGAGCCTCGGATGACGTCGATCGCTTCTGTTTTCCGTCGTCGCAAGCTTCGATGAGCAGCTTTTTCCATCCCGCTGTGGGCAGATCGCGCAAAAGCTCGGTTTTCCCTTTTAACGGTATAGGAAAGAGAGAGAGAAAGAGAGTCCTCCCTCTTCGGGTTCGGTCCACCGTGACACGGATAAAATTAGATCGACGACACTGCCGATCCGATCTATTCATCTTTCTCTCTCTCTCTCTCCCTCTCTCTATATATGTCTATCTCTCTTTCTCTTTCTACTTGTCATTTTTCTAGCCCTACCTTCCTCCTTTTTTACGCTATCAGGCAATTTTCGGCGAAGCGCGCGCAACGACTAAGGCTTTCGTGACATTTTTTTAATCAAACTTACTAAACTAAATTATGGTATCCTACATGTTGAAGGAAATTGAATATTTTCGCACCAATCGATATTTCTTTCCTTCACACTGTCGTTCATTGTGTCAGAATTCATCACAAATGAGGAAAGGAAACTAGCTCTGTATCAGTTTTACTCAATTCCGTATATAGTATTTCTCTTGCAGGCGAATCGTGCGCCTTTTGAACTATCGAAATTAGAACCATTTATATTGATACAATGGAACAATACATTCATGATAAAAACGCTAGATTCTATGGTGTTCGTTATGATTTATTATATTTAGGAATGCTGGATATCAGAAAAGTCACACGTAGTTTTGCCATGTATTCGTTTGTTACGCAATCCTAATCTAAAACGAGATGAGAATCCATTAGCTTTTGCTATTCTTAGAGGTACAAGCTTAATTCGTAGTGACGTACTGCGTTTCTTAAGGACACTTTAACTTTAACTTGTATCTAACTAACGAGTTTTAGATGTATACACGCGTCTCTAGCACTGCCGTCTCTAGCTCTGCCAAGTAATTCGTTTAGATTTTCCCGTTTGGACGCTATATCTATCTTGGGTCCACACGCGCGTCATTGTCGCGTCGTGGTGTCGGTGACGTTGTTGGAAACATAACTCCGTCCAAGAATACAATAAGCGGCCAGCATTGTGGAATGTAATTAAGCTAGCGTCGCTGATGGAAGACAGCTAATGTCAAATTACAAGGAGCGTTAATGGCCACCACTTTCTCTCTCCCTCTCTCCTTCTCTCTTTCCCACTCCCTCTCACTCGCTCACTCTCTTGCGCTTCCTCGTCGCTTGTCGCTCTTGTCAAACGATTTACCTGCCACCATTCAATCTTGCTACGACCTAGGCTCCAGCTGACTTATTACCTTATTGATGAATATATGGGTGTAGTATATTAAAGGAAGAGAAATTGTAGCCAAAGATGACTAAGTACGTTAATTTGTTACTCGATGAAAATTTACGTTGCGCGATTTTAACTGGCGATTATCCCGCGTGTCCGTTATTGAATTACAGAGCGTGCGGCGCGTGCTGTCAGAAGAGAGCGCAATCGATTTTTCGCTACATACTGATGGGCGGCGGGAAGTCCGCGTGCCGGTAAACTGCTCCGCGGTTCTAAATTATAGTAGTTTCAGGTCGAAAGTTCGGCCTGAACGCCGAGCCCCGTTCGCGGACAATGCGTTCTCGTTCTCGATGCTCACATATGAAGGTGTGTGGGAATCCACGGCCGGTGAATTTCGCCGTTATACGCGTCGGCTATTGCCAAAGTTTTGAGATATAGGAATACTTGTTTTTACAAAAGCGAGAGGAGCAATCGCGTTAAAAGCAAGAGCAAAATCCAGCGTCGTTTAAGCACGTCGCTCGTGAATAATCTCAGATGGCATGACTGCGACTGTCTGTCGTCTGAAAGTATGACGTATATTCTATTATTTTATTCTCTCAATTCTCAATATAAATTTTCAGTAGTTAATCATATAACGGATATATATTTTAGACTATTATACTATTATAATAGTTATACTATTTCGGAATTGACGATAAACACACAATGTTGTGGACCATAGCGTCTGAAAATAACGTTGAAAATTATAATACATTCAAATTTTCGTCGAGAGTCTTAGATTTAGATAATTAATTCTAAATTTCCTAAATTTCAACATCTTATTCATTAACTTGGATTAGATTTTAAGAAAATCTCTAACGAATTAAACCTTAATTCTAAAAGCTCTTGATTCTCAATAAATTATAATCAGAAGCTATTAATGCTACTTTCACTGGTAAAAACAGACTTCGGATGTCACGGAGTATAACTCTACGTGCTCACGATTCTGGGACGTTATATTTATATACATATATTGCGGTTGCACTCCGTTATTCGGCACGTTGCTGCATCATACGGCATCAGTGCATTATCTCGTTTCCGCACCAAGTATGGTATAGTCGCGTAGAAGCGATTAGTTGGCTACTTTATTGTTTAGAGAACCGCGTACAATGATGCGACGGGGCGAAAGGTCGGCTATGCTAAAGTCAAACCCTTTAGTAACTCGAGCTGTCGTTAAAACCATCTGCCATGATGCCACTTGCGCACCTCGTTTCCTTGGCGACAACGCCAGGCCTGTCGCCTATAAATGTATAGCAAAACGGTCGAATATCAAACATATGGTTACGTCTCGTCCTCTTGGCGTTTTGGTATTTGTACTCGCTGACAGGTTTATCGATACTTAAACAAATAAACGTAGATTAAATTTAAAACATTTCGCCTCGTTGATTTTATTCCGACTCGTTACCTCGTCAGATATATTTATTTTGTTTTTTCAAGGCAAAATAACAAGTTTATCGAATAATCGATGCCACGTCGGCATTTAATGTAAATAAATTGGATTTGATTTGCGCTTAAAATATTTCAAAATATCCAAATTTATCTTCTGTCAAACTTAAATAATCAACATTTTCCGTTCGATCGGAAATGTAATTTACTGTCGCGCCACGCTGATCGGCACGCTCACTTTCGACAGGACAGATTTTTCTTTTCCAAGTTAGCCGCAAAGTATCGCTTACAATTTTACGGAAGCTTTCTGTCGGATTGTGCCAGGATAAGGAAGAAGATTCAATTGGCGGGAAACAATTTGCAGGCGGACTCGATCGTGACATATTCGTCCGATCACCCCCTATGGGACTTCTCGAGCTTGACCCTCGTAATTGTGTCGAGCTTCCTTCCCTATCGCCCACGTGGTGTGCGAGATTAATTTTCCGCTGCTCGTTGTAGTCTTTATGGGCCGACGGACACCTCCAGGCATTCTTAATCAGTTATCAAGGCCCGCTCTCACCTCCAATACAAATCTTGCCAATAACTGTTCCGATTCATCATTATATCCACTTTCTTACGCTAAAGATAAGATGGTGATTAAAGTCTTGTTAATCTAACGAAAATATTCTCTACTACTTGAAAGAAAAGAGAAAGGGAGAATTTCTTGCAAAAAATAAAAAAAATATAACGAATTAAGAGAAAAAGAAAAAAAAATTTGCAAAATGTTCTTTGTATCAACCTACTATGACAATTAATGTTCAGTATACATATATGTCGCAATCACGACAGAACTCTAGACGCATTTTATCGAGATGTAACCAGATATTCCGATATAACATGTTACTCGTCGGTGTATCAAGGTAAACAGCACGCTGGGAGGTATATGTATTTTTACACAATGGGATAACACGATATTTTTTTCCTCTTTTGCGTATAATAGAATTACATTTTCCTTGATTCCTCATCTTGATTGTACCTTATTCCGCTTGAGTATCGGCCGACCTGTTTATTGCGGAAAACGAGAAGCCAGGAGCATCTGGAAACGAAATCGAACAAAAAGGAGGACCGGGCGAAGAAAGAGAGAGAACAGGGACGAGGAGAAGAGAGACCCCAAAATAACATACGAGGCTAGCGTTCAAATCCTCTGACACTGCGTGCCCCGACTGTCCCACATATGGTTTACACATATATATTTCCTTCTCGCCTTCGATTCTCCAGGGTATTACGAAGGGATCTCACCGGCTCCGATCCGCGAATCCTCGCGGAATCGTGAGTTACGGTCGCGCCGGCGTCGCCTAGGACCTAGGACGCCACTACCTCTACGCCGTTATTTCGCCGTTGACGTGTTTCTCCCGCGCCAGATGGAAGCCACGGATACGCGTTTCGGGGAAAAATAGCGTCGCGAGGCTCACACGTCGCCTGTAAACCGCGCTCAGTGACGTAACGTCAATATAAAACGTAATGGTGCGGCAAGAGATGATAGAAACGGAAGGTAGGTTTGGTGCTAAGACGCGAGGCAAGATCCGGCTAGGTCGAGGAAACACAAGGTGGCGAACGCAGAGCGTAAAGACGAAGAATGTCCGTTGTAAGTTGTAAGTCTCGCGCGGAGCTTGGCAAAGTACCGAGGGTTTACTCTCTCTCTCTCTCTCTCTCTCTCCCTCTCCCTCTCTCTTGGCGCTTTAGGGAGCTAAAATCAGGACAAACTTGTTTGACGTTAATACCCGGGAGGCAGGATACAATGTGTCAAGTAGTTACTGCATACTTCTTGGACGGGTAGCGCTTACTTTGACGCAGCGACGAGGAGAACACGCTGCATATAGCGATATAGCATCTCGATAAAATGTATGCGCAGGATTACTTCGTCACGATGTATAACAGATTCGGTATCGGGTGTCCTTCTTTTTCATTTCCGGCGTTGCTCATGGCGAATAACGTGAACTCTTGCCGATAAATTCCACACGATTTTCCGAGTTTACGTTCTCCGCCTTCTCCGTGCATCTTGGGAACGTTCTCCGTATATATTCACTAACGTGGATATTATGCATCTCGATTGTTCTCGAGCGAAAGTTCCGGAAAGTTTTCACCGTTTACCGAAGGTACCCAGGTGTCTTTGGCCGCTACTCTCTATATAAGCTATGGAAAATTGAGAATCACCAAGTTTCCGGCCGCTCGCTCTATCCTTTTTCCCCTCCTTTAATTTATATTCATCCCTCCGCCCTCCGGTCGATGCAGCGATGAAGAATCTCGAAGCAACCGTGCTTTAACAAATCGCTATCGAGTAACATGGAGCGGGGGTAATTGTATTCTTGCGACAATGCGTGCGACATGCGATTTCATGCAAGAGAGATTAGCGAGCGAGATTAGCATAATCGACGCGTAATCAGCCTGCAGACTCAATTTACACGCGAACTTGCGACAGCAAGTACTCATTGGCAAATGGCAGCATCGATGTCGATTGAGCTTGCCATATCTTGCCGCGGGGTGTGTGAAGTTGGCACCCTTACTTTAAAATTCGATAATTCTGATTAGAGTCCCAGCTTCTTTTCGAAGAGTATAAGCATTTAATTAATTAAAGGGACCTTTACCTATCCGCTTTTTCGTTCTCTTGATCGTTGCTTTTGTTCGCGGCTGATTCCTTCTTTGCGAACAGATTGTTGTTGTATCTCGATCTCAGCTTCTTTTCGGAGAGTATAAGAGTTCTTTTATGTTTTTAAAAAGAGTTCCGGCGATTAACACTATGAAAATGGCAATTAAATAATGGGGTGCTAACTTCACACACAACTTTAACCCTTAATGGTCACACTGGGTAAAATACACCCCAGCGTTTTCTTGACTTCGAAAACGACCCAGTAAACCAATGGAAATGGGCTATTTTTTTACATATGTTAAATTAATTTTTTGGAAATCAAACCTATACAGTCTTTTTAAGGAAGACTTAAAGTACAACAGGATATTTTTTTTTTTTTTAAAGGTCACCTACAATTTTTTATACACGTGCAAACACGCTGGGGTGTATTTCACCCCGTGTGATTATTACGGGATTTTCCGGAGGTGTGACCATTAAGGGTTAAGACCGAATAGTTCTAAATAGCCCATTTGAAGCATTTTGACGAATACTAAAGTTCCTAATAGAAAAAAAATTTTTGTTTTTTAAAAACCAAAAAAAATTGAAAGTCTAATTTCAAGCCAGAATAGTTCTGAATAGCTCATTTGATTCCTTTCGAAAAGATCTAGTTCCTGATAAGTAAAAAATTGCAAAACCTTAGAATTGTTTAAAAAAATTATCATCAAAAGTTACACACAAATGGGATGCTAACTTTTTATCGAAATTTGAGCGAATAGTTCTGAATGGCCTAAACGTTTCAATTTGCGATTATCTAGAGTTCCTAATACATAAAAAAATTTTCGATTAATTAAACAAAAATTAAAAATTTTTGAAAATTTGATTTTGAGATACAATAGTTCTAAGATAGTTCTATAGTCATTTTACTTATTACGAAGAATTCTCAAAAACCAATAAAAAATGACCGTATCTCCTTATCTCGTCACCCGATCGCTTTGTCTTATAAGACTTTTCGTCAGAACTTGTCGAGAACTACCCAGAACTGTAGTCAGAACTACTCGGAACTCTTCGACCTTGGGATTTAAAAAATTTTTGCGATCATTGTTTAAATTTCTGGTATTTTGCAAACCGTTGGTCCGATCGCTTTGTCTTATAAGACTTTTCGTCAGAACTTATCGAGAACTATCCAGAACTGTAGTCAGAACTACTCGAAACTCTCTCTGAAAAAATTTTCGACCTCGGCACTTAGAAAATGTTCGCGATTATCGTTAAAATTAAAATATCTGGTATCTTGCAAACTGTTGGTCCGATTGCTTTGTCTCATAAGACTTTTCGTCAGAACTCGTCGAGAACTACCCAGAACTCGTCAGAATTACTCAAAACTCTGAAAAGATTTTCGATCTCAGGTCTTAGAAAACTTTCGCGATCATCGTTCAAATATCTAAGCGATCCGGCCACTTCTCCCTTAAGGGGATCATTTTTGACATTTTTCCCCTAAGTCCGCATAGAAATTTTTTTTACGAGTTCCAGGCTTTCTGATAAGAGTTTTGGGTAGAGCTGTAAGAATTTTGAAAGAAATTATTATGGTCGAAAGCGATCCGGCCACTAGTTAGGAAGATATTCGACTTCGAAGGTGCAACGCGTGAAATTCGACTGACAATAAGTTCGTATAAAATATTTTTAGGAGTTCCAGGCGTTCTGATGAAAGTTTTGGATAGAACTGTACGAACTGTTCTAAAAGAAATTGTTATGGCCGAAAACGATCCGACCACTGATTGAGAAGTTATTCAATCTCGAAGATCTGCCGTGAACGTCATTTGTATAACTTTTGATGATAATTTTTTTCAACAATTCTAAGGTTTTGCAATTTTTTACTTATCAGGAACTAGAATTTTTCGAAAGGAATCAAATGAGCTAATCAGAACTATTTTGGCTTGAAATCAGACTTTTTAAATTTTTAGGGGTTTTTGAAAAAAATAAAAATATTTTTTTTCTATCAGGAACTCTAGTATTCGTCAAAATGCTTCAAATGAGCTATTCAGAACTATTCGGTCTTAAAGTTGAGTGTGAAGTTAGCACCCCATTTTTTAATTGCCATTTTCATAGTGTTAATCGCCGGAACTCTTTTTAAAAACATAAAAGAACTCTTAGGTCCGAATTAATAGACGTTTCTCAGTTGTCAAGATCAGTCTGTCTTTGTCTCGCGTATACCGTTTTATGATACGCGAGACAAAAACAGACTGATCTTGACAATTGAGAAACTTCTATTAATTCGGACCTTAGACTTTTCGAAAAGAAGCTGGAACTCTAATCAGAACTATCGAATTTTAATGTATGGGTGCCAACTTCACACACCCATATTGCGCATACTCGTATGTTAAACGATATATTTTTTATATCTTTGCGATAGTAGATCAGCGATAAATTAATTGAAAAATTATTATTTTGTTTTATATCGCGGTGAGAGAAGATGTGACAAGGCTGCAAAAGGCAACAACAAAACAAAGTGATCACACGAAACATCCGATTGTTCTTGTTTGGACAAAGAATTGGCGCGGGTCGATATACCTCATAATTAATATAACAATTTATCGTGTGCGGCCGTATATATATATATATATATATGTATATAAAAGACCTACGACTTACTTTCATAAAAATTCCAGAACCGTTGGAAAAATATGTAAAAAGTGGGGAAGCGGTTGGAGGGAAGTGGCGGGTATACCGACCCCATATTCAGGGAAAAATGTTATTAAAAGTACCGAACGGCCATACGCGATTATAACGGTCCGCAAGATAACTTCGATTTTCGAAAAATATTTCAGCAGCTTCGTCGAGTTAAGTTCCGTCGTTTAAATTTACTTCTAATAAATTGATAGCGTCCACGCTTTAACATATAGGTATATACGCATCTACGTTTTAGTATAATTCAATAACTGCGATTAGGTCAGAATTTCCATTTCGAGCTATTTACCAATTTACCAGGGTGCTGCTAGTGGACTGTACAAATTTCTATTCATGCACAGTGCCGTATATAATAAGCACAATGGAATGTATTATTTAGTCCCTTTGTTATTGCTCTGAATGCTTGTAATTATCGATAATTTTATCGGTTAACGGTTCGATAAATCAAAATAGTAAAACAAAGTTTTCACTTTTCTGGAACGGCGAAAAAAATAAGGAAACTATCGGAAGCATGATCACAATTGCGCGGAATATCTCTGGAGTTTCGCGCTTCTTTCTTTACGGTCCAACCGTCAGCGATAGAAGGGGAAAGGCATAAATGGGTAAAGTCGCTGCCTAAAGCTTACGACTTAGTATAGAAAGTTAGCAGGCCAATGGAGTCGAGTAAATTCGCCGAACGCGGACGTTTTTATAGCGTGTCGTAAATATCCCGCGATGCGTGTTAGTCACGCACTATCGCGCAATACCGGAAAAATTTCAGATAAATTGCTACAGAGAGAATACGATCTCGATAACAAGCGACAGTCGACATTGTCTCCGGTTTATGGTAATTGTGATAATGTGCTGATAATACCGCAACAAGATTGATATCGATGATCTCGTTATCTAACGATCGTGATGAATAATTAATTGCGCTTGATGAATCTGTCACTCTCTCGACCGCCTTGACGAGCACGCAAAATTGCGGTATGTAATGTGGACGTTACGATAGACATCAATTTTCTGGCTTACCATGTTTATTGGCGCCGCTACTTCGAGATATATCACAAACGATCGTGCGTACGATCTGTTTGCGAAGTTTATCGCCGCCCCTTTCGCATTCGACGTCCACTCGACGACAGAAAAAGCAACACAGAAGGAGAATTTATATGAATCGCGCGCGTGTGCGCGCGAACCCTTTGCCTCTCTCCACTTCTCGTCTTTTTCATCGAGTACTCTCGCTCTGTTCTCGTCACCCGATTTATCTTGACGAAAGTGTCCTCTGAATTCTGTTATATTCTGACTGAACGTTGATTGACGAATGTACCTAGTCTTTTTGAAAAGATCATATCTCCGAAACAGAATTTTGCAGATCTTATCTTTTCTATAATGAACCGAAGGAAAAACACAAAAACATGATTACTTATTACACAAATCTAAGAGCCGCTATTTTTTCGTAAGAAATGAATATCTCTTTTTTACAGAGATTAATACGAGATTTTTATGACTAGAAAAATAGTATAAATATAGCTTTTTCAATATAACATTTGTAGAAATCGATTTTAATACCATTTATTGCCATAATATTTAAAATGTGTTTAATTTTATAATTATAATAAAGAAATTCAATAATTCGTACAAATAAATATAACTTTGTGTCTTGTGACTTGTCGCGAAGCATAATAGTCGCTATTTTATGTCACATTTCTTTCTTGTAAGTTTCGTTTCTACTTATATTAGCGAATTGACGAAGTTTTTGTAACGAACAAAGTAGTGTATTTCTAATCGCGGTGCGTATTCGGCGAACGTTTCGCTCTTTCCCCCGTTCTTCCTACTTTGGAAAGTATCCGCAGGTGGTTCTGCCACTTTATCCTTGAGTTTGGTAAATCCGTCATACAATAGGCTTCGCCGTTTAATCCGGCTCGCGACTAATCCAGTTTGGAAACTTGTCTCGATGTAACTTCGTCTTCCTGCTTCCTGCGAGAACGGATAACCAGTTATGTCGCGAGCGGAAAAATATTCTGCGTATATAGATGAGAAACTTACGTCTCTTTGCGAGAACCTGAGATACCCGCTGTAAGAAGAGTGAAGCCTTTTTTTCGTCGGCCTTATCCTCTTTAAATATCAGATAGAGATAGATGTCTTGATGATCAATAGAAATAGGATTAAACGCGAACTTATGAATAAGAAGTTGATACGTTGGTTGAAATAAAATTTATAAAAATTTTTTCCCAAAATAATTTTCAAAGTCGCACGATATGATGGAGCTGACTCACACCGTCCGACAGGCTTACTCACCGCGTTGAAGGACTCTTCAGTTTCAAATAAGTAATGCTGTAGCAGTAAAAACGCTGAGCTACGGGTTCCGTAGGTACCACATGCATTAGGGGAGATGCAAAGTGCTTAAATCTCGAAGGGTTCCATCGTTTCACGCGACTCCTTCTCTTTGATTTCCCTCAAACTTTCTATCATCGGCTATATCCTAAGTGTAAAATTTAATCGATCTTGCCGGGTCTGTAACGTGCGTAAAAAAATTTATCAACGTCACCGTGATGGATTTGATCACTGCGTGTGTGTTAAAGGGAAAAAACATTTTCAGACAAAGAGCTCGACCGAAAACTGATTTCGCAAAAAAAAATCCTCGCAATACCGCTATAAAGTTATTAAATACCTGGATTTGTTTCAAGCGTAAAACGTTCAGTCATATTTTAGCACATTTTAAAGTGAATGAGCCATCTGATATTATTAGTTGTTCGTACCGGAAGACCGCACAAATTATCTCTTCGAAGATGAGAAACCGAGGGAAACGCGGATCGTCATAATAAACGACTAAATAAATACCGCCGTCGTTATCTCGATTATCGATCAGCCGCGGCCGTATTACACCGTAAATCGAAATATGATGTGGCCGGGCACAGTGGGGGGGATGCGAAACGAAGAAAAGACGCATATCTTTCCGCGTGAGCACGCACGGGAAAATGCGAATCTCCGCTCAGCTTCCGTCTGCGCCCCTGCATACCGGCGCAAAGGGTACGCCCGTCCCCGTTAGACTACTTAGTCTAACGAGAATATAATCGATGATATACTACCTCGCGGCTTAATCACGCGAAGAGATAAAACCCCTCTCTCCCTCCCCCCCCCCCCCCCCCCCCCCCCCCCCCCCCCGCGTCGGCCCTTTATCTCCCGCCGGGAGAAGCGAGCGCGCGGGGCTAAATCTAATTCCCGGCCGTGTCATCCCCGTCTCTCGTCCTTTCTTACCCCGTAGCCGGAACGCCGCTCATTATACTCGAGGAGACAGGAAGATTTTATTACGTCATCCACAAAGACTCTTTACACGGTACTTTTTTCCTTTCGGCCGGCCGGGCCCTCGACCGGAGCGTCGTATTTCACCGCGACATGTTGAAGGAAGAAGGAAAAATGGAAAAGGAAAGAAGAAAAAGTGAACGTCGCAATGCAATGGCGCAATTTCGCGGAAATTGCTACGTTAGAATCGCGGGGCCAAATTAGCGCACTGCATCTTGAGACAGTCACATACTCGAATACGGCCCACTCAATGCTTTACATTTTTTTTATAAGATCTCCTTTTTAAGATGAAATAACCATTTCTATATCGAGGATACTTTTTTGAGTAGGACACGCAAATACTTGAAGAAACGTCAAGCTGATACGATTCCCCGCTAACATTTTTGTCGAAAGACAGGTTCAGTAGACAATTTTCAAAGTTTAAGTAAGGTAAGTGGGGTTAGTTTCTGACACTGTTAAAAAAAAGAGGTAGTTTCTGACACATAAAAAAAAAAGTAGTTTTTGACACATTTAAAAAAAAAGTGTCTGTGCAATAATCAACAGCAAAAAACGCTCTTTAATTTGCCTGTAATTTTTTTTATATTTGACGAAAACTATTTATTACAAATATAAATGTACCGTCAGTGTCAGGAACTGCAACAGTGTCATTAACTCCCCCCTTTACCTTAGTTGGGTTATATTAGAAATAACACCGTGTTTATTAGCATCCGTTTTCAGCAAAACTGAATTTTCAATCAAAGTATCGTAGAAAATCGCATTTCCCAGTTTCCGCTGTGTCTGAAATCTAATGTGTCGCATGTGTTGCATGCCGTAAAATTTTATGCTCGTAAAAGAACATCGCGGGAGTACGTAAATTCCGGCGGTACACAGCAAAACAGTCAATTTTTACGAGCAGTTTCACGAAGCTTTTCGGCGACAAGACGATCCGGCCTTCCTTCTCTTTTTCCTTTTTCGCTTCTTCATCTTCTTGCGCTCTTCCTCTTGCTCTCGGTATTCCCCGTCGTTCGTAAAGAACAGTTAGGTTCCGACGCAACCGATCTCTGTTTGCACTTCGTGAGCTTCTACGGGAATGGTCTCGGTTTTAAACATTCTTGACGTAGATTAGGCACGGTTTCGCCTCCTCCCTCTTTCCTTCCCACCCCCTTCTCTCTTTCTCTTTCTCTCTTTCTCCAACATTTTTGAATTTACTTGGCGAGTATAGAATTTTCGATGGCTTTTACTCGCTGCGTCGAATAAACGACCTCACTCGCTCAAAACCCTTTATTAGATTAACAAACGAAGTACTGTAGAATTATTCATCGCGATTTCTTTTTCCGTTGGAGAATACTCGAAATACTCGAAATTTCATACTAAATATTGTGTTTTTCATTTTCTACAGTAACAGTTTTTCTGTACAGATATAATTGACACAATTTATTTTAGAAAGAACTTTATTCTAAAAATGTAAAAAAATGTTGTTTCGCTCTAGTAACTTTTTTTATATAGTTCAGCTTTTTATATAAACTCCCGTTTGTATATAAAGGGGATTCTATTACAGTATTAATATAGAAACAATAATGGAATGGAGTGATAGTTGGAACGCGGAACGTTTTTATGAAGTCGAATTAATGTTATCGAATACGTTTTTAGTACTACCGGAAAAATATATCTAGATTTTTTTTTAAACTGGGAATGTGTGTGTTCTTCGAAACATAACTGATTTAATTGTTTGAAAGAGGAATCGATTGGTGACTGTTCGTATATGGCTCGGCCGAAAATTCTCCCACGTCAGTTTATTCGCGATACAACGTTAATTGATTCTTATTCCGTAATGAGGTATCGTTTCGATTGTTGGACCACCTAAATGTGATTCACCGAGCGATATGTGCGCGGGTTGTCGTACGTTTCGCACAACGGCGAACGCCATTTGCATAACTGCTGCAGCTTTGTGAGAGAACGTACGTCGGTGTGTCGGGCGAAGCTTGTTGAGCTTGCAGGGCTCGCTGGGCTCGTGGGGCCGCAGGCGGCTAAAAGAGGCAAATACAATGTTCTCGAATACCGAAAATACTCGCGTTACAAAGCTATCGTGCGGACGCGGGTTATTTGTTCCTAGCAAAGTTCCAATCCGAATACCGGCCCGATCGGACTTACAGCCCTTCACTCGAAAAAACAACAAAAAAAAAAAAAAATAGGTAGGATGGTTCTAATTTGTTCATGAATATCGTCGCGGTGGACACCGAAACATCTCGCTAGCGCAACGCGCGACGCAAATTTCGCAATTTCGTTCGTAATTTCCACGTGAAATTCCACGATGATTCTCATCCCGCAATGAAGAATTTAATAATAAAGTCCGTAACCGAGTGAAAACATTTACATTTGCAATAAACACGTGTAACGACCTGTTTTACAAAGCTTTGTACGGAGCGGAACGACGTTAAGCGTAAGTCGATTATAACAGAATTGAAAAATATTTGTTGGCTCGCGAATGTGAGCAAGCGAGCGAGCGTCAAGCGTATCGAAAATCGAAGTCTCTCCGCTACGTACGAGAGTGGCGAGAGTGCAACCATCTATCTACCTTGATACAGCTATTCCGACCGACCGGCCGATTCGATCCGGCCGATAAATTCGGCCTTCTGGCAACAATGAGCCACGCGGCCGGGAAAGGCGACGATAATTTTTGTGTCGTCCATTAAATCGGTCCTGGTCATCCGGCTCAATCAACCGTGCGAGAAAGCCGTCAAGCTCAGACGTTCCTTTTTTCTCCTTTTTTTTTCCTCCTTTTTCTTTTGTCACCGTCCGCGTCGTTTCACCCGTCCACGGATATTGGACACAGGGTCAAAGGTGGTCGTTACGACGCAGCGGCATGAAATATTGTAAGGGAAGCGAGAGAAGAGAGAAAGAGACCGATAATATATATGTTATGTATATATCGGTCTTTTTCCATATAGTATACATATAATATATCGGCTGACGTAAAAACGCGAAAAGCCGCTGGCCAATTTGCGGTTGACTTCGCGAATCACTAGATATTCCGAACAAGAATAATGTCTTTACCATATCCCTCGAGGCAACGATTCGAGGCATTACCTCGAGAAATCTTGCGATAGTAGCGGATTAAAGTTAAGACTTGTTTAGAGATTGGTATAGATTTTAGTGCTTTCAACGTGCTGAATTTTTTACGCGCAACATATGGTCGTGTGAAGCGAGAGTCCCTTTTCATTTTGCATGCGCGATTCTTTGAAAAATGCAACGAAAATATTCTCTTATCTAGAAGAGAATGTAATCCGCCTAACAGGCTATTCGGATAAATTACGGGAAATTCAGACAAATTGGATCGTTCCTAAATGATACTTTCTTCTTCGAATGTAGCGTTTTATGTGGGGTATTAAACGAATTTTAACGAGTACAATGATCGAGGCGAGAATAAAATTTTCTTCGCACCGTTACGAAGACCGTTACGGGAAACCGCAGCTTCGAGAAAAAATAAAAATTTTAAGAACAACATATTTCTTTTTAAGATCTTACATCAAAAATTAGGTTTACAATATTAATCAATATCCTATTGCATATTGGAAGTTAAGTTCGTGCTTATAATATGAATGGAAAAAAGGGAATTGCATCTCATCAGCCTTACCTATTGTGTACTATACGCTCGACTTTAAGTTAAAAAATTGTGCATTAGTTGTATTATCTCCTGATATAACAAAAATCGTAAATTCGGGACAGTAATACTATATATGACACGAGAGAATTACAATTGCAAAAATTATTCTACGCATAAAACGTGGACAGATAAATGAATATTTTAATTGTCTCAATACGAAAAACGCATATACAAATGGATATACTCGTATTCTCCCAATTTATTTCGTACAACTTTCGCTGCTGATTACCGTGGAAATATTAAATATATATCGAGGAGCACTAAACGGTGACATATATACGGTGGCCCCGATATGCACTCGCATCCAGATCCAATTCCATCCCGACGGAATTTCACGTAGCCGCAGGTGCTCGTTTTTCCATGGCAGGAGGCCGCAGCTTATATTAACCTCAGCGCAACCAAGCCCTTTGCCACAGAGTGGAAGGGGTTTCTAGCTTTTCGCTAGATTAATTTCGGTTATAGCCGGCCGATATATAAATCTCCCAATATCTACTAGGGAAACCGAGTGTTACGCGAAGACTAGTCAGTGAAACCAGCCGAAGGCACCAGGCACCATCGGGCCATCGCTTTGGCTAGTTGCCAAATACGTCATCTGAACGTCTATCGATTAAAAATTCCGCATAGTTACGCGAAAAGAGCTTTCCTTGTTGACGCAATCGCTCGCAGGCTCCTGGATAGTCGTCGCTTCTGTCCTTGTTTGATGACGTCAGAAACGAGAAATGAGCGGAAATGACACGCTGAGATGTGCGTGCCATTGCCAAATAAAAAGATATGTGCACAAAATAACACCACAGTTCACTTCAGCACACTTCAAAAATTTAACGAAAACTATTCCTTTCCATTGACAGTTAATAAACAGCCGTAAAATGAATGTAATACAAAACCTAACCGTGCCGGTTTATGCGCCTGTGTTTAATAACTGTCGAGGGAAAGGGATGCAGCCGGAGTATTTTTGAAGTGTGCTGAATTAAGTGATCTGTAGTGTTATTTTGTGCAAATATCTTTTTATCGATATTTGACAATAGCACGCACAACATCTCAGCGTGTCATTTCCACTCATTTCTCCGCTTCTGACGTCATCAAACAAGGATAGAAGCGACGACTATCCAGGTGCCTTAAACGCTCTTCTGCGAGCGAGTCGGTCGCTTTGTATAAGCAACGAGCAGAAAAAGGAAAAAAGAATTAAACCGATTAAGAGTTCGAATTATTATATGCAAATATAAAATCGTTGAACTCATATTCGAAGTGCATTTAAGAGTGAACGTAATATCGAGACGCGTACTCAACGGTTATTCCGCCTGAGATAGACGGCTTTATCCGACCGGGACCGATTTTCCTGTCGTCCTAATAATGTTCGTGAAATCGAGCGAGAATTCCCGTTGTTCTCCTCTCTTCTTTCGCCAGTTTCGCTGGAACTCTCCGCCGCGACGTTTTTTCCGGCGCGATGATTTTTCGTGGTAGGTGAATTACACGCCTGTCGGACGCAGCGCGCTATGCTTCGCCACACGACGCCGATGGAGAGGTCTCGTTGGAACTTGCAACGGGGCGAGTCGTGACGAACCGCAAAAAGAAGCAAGACGAAACGTAGCGGCGCGGGCGCGAGACGGCCGGTTTATCGCTTAACGTGGAATTAACGAAATCGAGCGTGATGCATGTCGCGATAATTGCATCACGACAAAATGTCTGTGTTATCAGTGTGCGCAAAAAATTTCTGACATTTCATGCATTGTTTTGTTCGCTCGAGACCATCATTCAATTCTCTCTCAATGATTAAAAAGTAGATTAGATTATTTATTTTGAACGAGTCACGAGTCACGAGCGTAACATTTTTAGACATAAAAATAACAATTAGGAAATTAAATAGCTGTTATTTTGTAGCGAGACTGAAAATATTAAACATTACTCACTGGAGAAAAATCTGTCGTTAGCACATAATGCCAAAACTTGTGTGAACATAGAATCTATGGCCCATATTCTCAACTCTCTTTTATCGATAAAAGCGCTCTTTTTTATTTCTGAGATTCTATAGTTCATGTTCACATATACTATAGCAGTAAAAGAGAGTTGAGAATATGGGCCCACATATCTTACTAATTGTAAGTAGATTCGAGATGACGCTCGTATATGCGATTTCGAGATGTAACGTTTGTCGTTAGAGAAAAGCGAGGATATAGATGCTCTTGGATTCTCGCGTTTTACGTTGGAAGCAGTTGGAAGGCGAAATGGAACGGGGTACTTGCATCGCGAGATTAAAGACGTCAGTCTGAAAGAGACAATCTTTTAAAATAACCGCGCGTCGCGTGTAATTTGCGAGAGGAGCTTGGACGTACCCATCGCTGCCGCGTTCTGCAAGTTGTTCACAATCGGATTGAAATGCTCGGCACGCAGCTCCGCTCCGACAAAGTCCGTCGCGTGGAAGGAAAGGAAAGGTCCCGCCCGACTCTCGCGTCGCAACTCCACGCGAAAGCGCAATTTTTATATTAAAGCTGTTGCCGTTATAGGCAAACGCGTTGCATCACAAAAAAAAATCTTATCTATCAAGTCGATGATATCCTCTTCTCTGCCTTGTATTATGTACCTACGCCGCGGCCGTTCCGAAGTTTTCATGTTTCAGATATAAATTCATTGATCAATCTTTCTCTTTCCTTTCCAGCAGAGTTATGGCACCTTTATGGCGTCTTTTGCGAATTAATATTTTTTTATTGTTTAGAAGTCATCTTAATATGTGTTATTGCGATGAATATTACCACATGCCCCGGTAGTCGAATTGGTTACGACACCCGAACGGAATGCGGGAGGTTCCAGGTTCGAACCCTGGCTGGGGTAATATTTTTCGCAATAAAAATTAAAATTAAATTAAACCATCTACATCAACGGACCAAATCCATGGTCGAATTTCATCATCTCGATTTGATCTGAAACGTGCTGTGTGAATCTGACAAATCTGGTCGGCTCGCAGTCTTTCAATAAAGTTCATTTCGATAAGATGATTGAATATTGCCAGTTTAGTCGATTAAAGATTCTGAATTTGTTTAATTATCACTGGCGAATTAAGTAATGTATTATTAATATTTTTTATTATAAATTCTTATTAATTAAAAAATAGTTTTCCATATTTTTGAATGAGGAAAGAGCGGTGGCTGCGGACACGAGTTCAGGAAGGGCTTTTGAATGGCGTAAAGTTCTCTCGAGTCTCGGGTTGCTTCGCACGTTTCGTTTTCTCCTTCCTTCGCCTCATAGCCGAGCCGGCGCGGCGCGGCGCGGCGGCATACGCGCGAGACGGAGTGCAGTTTACGGCCCTGTGCCTCATGTAGATGCATGTTTATTACCGCATTAGTAGCGGGCGACGCGTAGGGGAGCGCATCATACAGACACGCGTATACACACCCCCGGCGAAGACTGCTCGGGCTAGGATTCTGTTGGTTTACCAAGAAGGATTCTGTATTCTCCCTCCGCAAAATATCCCGCCTCGAGGATTTAGTCGTCGCGGTCGTTCCCGCTTTCACATTACCGGAAACGACCAAAACCCGTAGGCGGAATTTTCTTTTTTCTCATTCTTTCCAAGTTTGTTGCTCTTTTTCTCTTCTTCGTAATACTCGATATCTGCAGGAGAAATAAGAAGCGGCGATTACTCAACGTCTTCGTTTTTATGTAATTTTTAGAGACTAACAGTATTAAACTATATCAGAAACTCCTGCTCTATCGATACATGATGTTATCAACTTAATTATCTGAAAAAATTGGGTTATTCAAAATGAGAACAATGGAATTCTCCTGCTAAAATACACCGTTAAGATTATATTATTAAATTATTAAATATATTATTAAACAACGTTATTGTTTAATTTATAAAATACTTTAAACGAATAAAAAATTGTAGAATAATCGCTAGCATTTTTATTTCTGAAAATATAATTCAATTGCACTTTAAAAATACCAGATGAGAACATCATTAATAAAGAACATCAATTATCGAGGGTGAGTGTGCAAGGCGAATTATATGTATATTTATTTATGCACCTTTGTGAGAGGAAACATAATAAATATATAATAAAAAACTTTTTATATTTCCTTAGATTCTTAGAAGTACATTATAACATTCGTTTGTTAAGCTTCATAGAACATGTTATCCTTTCGTAAGCCACGCACGACCGCGACGGTCAAATCCCGTTTTCAATCCCGATCTCAATTCTACTTTCATTTTTTACGTAACTCACATCGCACGAATGAAAGCCGCGACGCAATTTCCCGAACGAGACAAAATGATTTTCAGGCGGCGTTCTCGCGGACAGCAATGCACAAAATGACGCACGAGCGCGCGTCGATTATACCTGACGCGAGGACGAATAATATGGGGAAGAGCAAAAGGACCATCGCGCGCAAGTATATTATTCCGTAATGGTGAAACGATTAGTCAGATCACCCTCCGAACCCTACCCAGCGCTGACAGTTGCACGCGCAACCTGCACATGATTAATAATCACGCGTCGGCCGTCGTTATCGGCGCGCGACCGTTATCGCTATCTTCCGCTTATCTGCTTTCCCCGCACTTTGACGCGCCATTGTCGGAAATTAATCCGTTCGGTGGTGGAGAAAAGGACGCAAGTGTGGTTCTGTACGCCTGAGAATCTATTCGAGTCACGTACACCTCCGCCATTGAAACTATTGAAAGTTAGACAGTCAAAAGTCTGGCACATTTAGTCCACAGAACGAGGAATTAAGATTTCCTATCTGTCGGCCCCTTAACACGTGAAATTAAATTAGCCGCCGCCATTCGGCGTTCTACACGAATTTTGATCAGCCACCGGCCGCGGCGTGAGATCTATTTTCTCGCAAAGTGTGAGACGAATGAAATATGGCTAACGAGAATAAATAAATCGAGATAAGAGACTTCTTAATCAAACGGAATTAGAAAATGCACCATTTGCTTTTTTTCTATTTTTTTATCAATAAACCACCTCTCACAAAGTTGTATCAGTTTATCCCACGCTTTTCGGAGGAAAAACTCCTGTCTTCCGACACTTGATTAAAATTCCACGTAAAACGTTGCGAATCGCGGCGACTGATTGTACTTTAATACGGTGACACGCGATGCACACGCCGTGATGGACATCGCGGCGGCGGCGGCCGCGGCCGCGGCGGCGCGGCGGCATGTGCAGCACATTTTTCGAGACAAAGAGACGACAGAGGGGTGGGAGGAAGAGTGGCGGGGTTGAGCGGGGCGAGACCAGGGCAAGGGATGAATTATTCGTTGTCTCTTGCACTCTGCACCCTCGGACACTGACGCCACGTTATCCTGTCTACCGTGTCGACCCTCTGTCGCTGACAGTGTCATCCATAATGTCCGTAGTGAGCGCGAGTGACATTTGCACCCCGGTGCTCTTTCCGCGGAAGAATTTTACCGCGCCTTTTTCCGGGAATACTTTTTACGAGTTCTTCCGTCGGGCAACGTGAAAATACGTTAACCCTTTCGCGTGAAGATGTAACGAGTGAGCAGGGAATTGAAACAGAGACACAGAGAGACACGTTCGACTGCAAAAAAAAAAAAAAAACAGCCTGGATTAAATGCGACCGTCTGTGTCGGAATCCATCCGTCTCTTTTTCTTGATTGTTGCTTCACTTAAGAGACACACACAGCAGGAAAAGAAAATTAATCAAAGTTTATTGCAAAAGCGATGTTGGCGTAAGTCGTCCGAGCGAACGACGAGAGCAGCGATTATGTACCTACAGAGCTTTTTTCTGATATTCCCCCCCCCCCCTCTCCCTCCCCTTAGAAACTTTCACAGTTACTGGCCGATATATCCTGAAGTCGATATTATATCCTACACTCCTACAGTATATAAAATATCGCCAACGCAGATTTCGACGAAAATACAATCTCGCCCATTCGCGCGCGTGGGTATCACGCGGGCGTATATGCCATGGGTATGCGCGTTCACCAAATATCTCAGCACGGCGGCAGCGCTAATTAATTGGCTCGTAAATTAACGCGGCAACAATACGCGGGCGCGGGTGGGCTCCCTGTGCCGCAGGCCGCCGTCGAATCACGGAATTACCGGCACGCGTTGCGAACGTAAGAATATGCGTGATGTATGCGGTATTCCGGCCGACCGCCCTCTCGGCCTGTTCCCGCATACAACGCGCCACCCTCGCCCGCCCTTCGCATCTACGCTGTTCTCCCGCATCTTTGCAAGGATTTTAACGCTGTGTCGACCGGGGTGCTTTGTGTAATACGACAATTCGACGCCTAAGCTTGCGCTTTGTCAATGACAGCTGGTTGGCCCTTGAAGCAACGTATAAGCAAGTTTTATAAGAAGGAAAGAGAAAGAGAGAGAATCGTAAGGCTGTTATTTGCGATTTTGTGAAAATACGCAAGGCTAGCTTGGCATTCTTAACGCGACGAGTGTCACATAGAAGCTATATCGTATCGCATAAAAGCAGGTCGCGAAGGGTCACAAATTGAGTGCACCTGTTGCAACAACGCGGCAACTTATGTACACGCCTCGTAGGTACTTCACACGGCCGTCAAGTCGAGGAAAGTACTCACCTTTATTGTGCCATCGCGCTCGAGAGGTCCAGAATTTTGCAATCTCCTGTAAAAAATTTCGTCATGCGTCGAGCGTTGAACGTATATCCGCGCACGCACGCAAGTTGCACAATCAATTGTATGAAACGCATTGATTGCCTCTATTATCTAGTTATAATATAGAAATAAAACATTTAACACTTTTCCAAAACTTTTCGATAAAGTTGAAAACGTTCTCATACCTATCATGTATTATAAGTTTAAAAATTTAAAATTAATTAAAACTAGTTTTAATGTAATTATTTTGGCACTTTCAATATTTATTTTTTGCCTGCTACAGTAATTATTTTACTTAATAAAATTTTAGGAAAAAATTTTTTAAAAATAAAACTCATTTAATCAGAGTAGCTTGCCTGCATGTTCCTTTATTTACGATTTACGCCTGATGTAAACGATAAAATAAATAAAAATCAAATAAAATCGCATTGACGCAATATGTATTATTAGAAATTAAAGAACGTGGGTTTTGCTTTCATATTCCCCACTTGTGTTCACATTTTGAAAATTTTATTAAAACATAATCAGCAGCGTCACAGGAAGCGGAGGAAGAGATCGATCATGCAACAATACCGTCTAACCGAGACGAGAAGATATAGCAAGTGTCCATGGAATATCCGGCGTGTCGTATTTCCGTGCATCGATCCGCCCCCTCCCCTCCCCCCCCCCCCCCCCGTCGTTCATCGACACCGACATTGTGACGACCTGCGGTTTTTTGTCGCGATGATCGTTAAGTGCGTAACAGCCATCGCGCAGCAGATAAGCCTTTTAACACTTCACGGGACTCAGCACTGCATAATGCCGCATGCACGCAATGCGCGATTCGTCGTCGCGCGGCTCCGCTCCGCGTTGTGTGTTATTGAGTGGAAGACTGATAACGGCGGCAGAGAGAAGCCGGCCCTCGACGTAACATCGTGGCTGCAGCGACGAAATGCAACCGCGATAACAGCGTAATCGAGAACGTAGCGGACATAGCGCGCAGGGATGTTATTGACGTGATCGACGTTGCGTGAGAGGCAACGCACTCGGGGTCCCTCGGGGAGCGAAGGGAAGCGGGACGAACATTTTCTCGGCAATACATATTTCTCGCCTACAATTTTATCCCAACATTTTTAATCGCCACGGCGATCTTGTATACAAGTTGCAGCTGCGTTTTCGTGGAAACCGTTGAATTCGTTTATGATCAAGATTCACTTTTCGATTCCCCTATGCTAGAACGATGAATTGAATACGAATGCGAGTTGGAGGGAAATACGTATTCTTTTAAACTGTAAGTCAGTGAAGATTTCAATGACAAAATAAAGATTAGTATTTCGTTTATCTTCAATGTAAACGTTCACACTTTGCTCTTTCGTCTTACATATGTATATCTCACTGATTGTAGCCAGTGTGGAAACAGAATGTAAAATATAGTGATAATCGTACAGATTTGCAAGATATAACTTGAAAAGTTTTCTAAATTTTAAACTGATATTTTTTTTACAGAAATCTTCATATATCTATGGAATAAAATTCATATAACTATTTAAATTCAAAAAGTCATATAGGTATTACATTTTTTACACTTAAGCTTACTGTTCACAATCAGTAGTTTAATATTGATTAAAATAGTACCTAATTTGTTAGTGATTTATGAGATTTTACTATCAAATCATACATATTTGCAAAATATAATTTTGAAACTTTTTATATTTTGGATCGATATTTTTTGGGGAAAATTCTTCATATCTGTGAAATAAAACTAACGTAACTATTCAACGTCAGAAGCATATGTCATAGTTTTTTACTCTTGAGCTTCCCGTTAATCTAGCAGTCTCTTCGCTTTGTTTTTTAACCATAATATAATACATCGTTTTTGTTTAACCTATTTTGTCTGTCTAAAGAATTTTACACCGTATACGCCAGAATTTTCATTATTATAAGCATTTTATAGTGACACAATATTGTTTAATATGATCAAATAAGACTATATTTTCATCTGTGTTGAATTGCACACTTTTTACTTTGCATCGTTATCTACCTATTTATCACTAAAAATTTTATATTCCATCCATCCAATTACAATTCAAGGGTGTTGGTCAGGTTCTGGCTTCACTTATTACATTAGATGTCGCCCTCAGTCCAAATTTTATATTAGACATTTATTTTTTACAAGCATTTAAAAAAACAAAAAGAAAACTAAAATCTCAGTATGCAAGGGACGCGAAAATAGAGTTAAAGCTAAAATACAAATCGAAAACGAGGAATTGGAAGAAGTCGTGGATTTCTGTTATCCGGGAAGTCAAATAATTTGGGAATCTTGGGATGGTAGGAGCGGTAGGAACATAAAACAAAGAATAGCGTACGGCCGAGTCGCATTTAACAAAAAGAAATCATTATATTATTATACTCGAGAACGGTAGGTCTAGATACCCGGAAAGGACTTTTAAAAACGTACGTATAAAGCACGGCACTGTACGTTTGCGAAACGTGGACAGGCGGTGGCAGAAGCGGATAGGAAAAAATAAAAGCGTTCGAAATGTGCAGGTGCTACATGCGCATCCTGAGAATACCGTGGACGGATAGAGTTAGCAATAGGAAGTATTAGAAAGAATTAAGGAAAAGAGAAATACATGGAAAATAATAAAGAGTAGGAAAGATAGGATGGTAGGACACCTGCTGACAAGAGACATGAAGGATTAGTTCGCGATATATTAAAGGCCGAGATAGTAATGAAGAGAGGAAGAGGTAGACCCAGATTTATAGATTATTGTTCACAAATAGTCAAAGATGTATGTAGGATGATCTACTTTCAGAGAAATGCGTAGGTTAGCTCAGGACAGAAAAGAATGGAGATACGCGTCCAACCAGTCTTCGGACTGAAAACTTGATGATGATGAGAAAATTTCAATAGCGCTGGTCACCAGACGACTAGATTCAGGGCACCACTGAAAATTCAGATGCCGATTATGGCGTCCATGGCAATCGACGTGTTACGAGAGCAACCGTCGCTCGTGCACAGATACCGAAGAGACGCGTTGTTTGCGCGCGTATGACGCAGTAATTGGAGCGTTAATGTGTCCCGCGTATGCTCTTATTATTTACATGATCGCGACGACGTCGACGGCGGCGGTCATTTTTGCGTGCCAAGCCGGTTGATTCCGCATTAAGATCCACGTGTTGGCAACGTTATGCGTTCCCGCTTATCGTCGCTGTCGTTTTATCTGCTACTTTACGCAAGTCCGGCTCACATTCCTTTCATCGGTAACAAATGAGCCGGTGTGCGAAGCCGCCACGAAGCCGCGCACGCCGTTGGCAGCTGGACGGAGACAGCGCGCAAATCGATGCTCGCGCATTGATTTATTAAGCGCGATACGCCGCACCGTACAGTAACGTCACACTAGCTCGGTATTGTGATACACTGGCTCTGCCCGGTAATAAATGCAAAAGTTGAAATTACTTTTTTCTATTCACATTTTTCTCGATTCTATTTCTTAACCTTGGAATCCGCCGTTTCGCGTCTAACTTATTGATTTCCCTGACAACTTTTACTTCGAATCTCGATGAATAGTATTTTTATCTCGAATCAAAATTCTATTATAATAGACTCCACATTGAGATGACAATTGAAAAATCAGATGTTATTTCTGGGCATCTATACGATTCGCGCGATTCATCGAACCGTCTACTAATTTGATTTCATTTGTCAATATAATTACGATTGCAACTGAATGCTAAAAATAGCTGGTCTCGATGCGCCAATTTGCATATCGAAAAGAGAGCTTGCAGCACGGCTGTAATAGCGCGCAGCTTGACAGCGATGTAGATCGAAAATTCGAGCGCGGCGGCGGTACAAGCGACGGAGACAGGGTGGATAAGAAACTCGAGTTCCCCGAGAACGACGTTACCGAATAAAGGGTTAAGTAGTGGTGGCGTCTGGGGTGCGTCGTCAACGCGGCAGCGGCAGCCAGAACGCCAGAAGGAGACGACTAGACTAGACTAGACTAGACTAGACTAGACTCGACTCGACTCGCGGCTGTATCGGCTTGCGGCCGGGCCCATTAGCGTGACGCGATGCATCGTCTACATAAATACCCACCGACGCTGCGGCCGGTACCACCGGTTGCCACTTTGCGGCAACGCGAGCGAGCAAGCGAACGAGCGAGCGAACAAACGCAACGCACGAGCGCCGCGCCGGGCGCAAGCGCTCTGACGTAACGTTATATCACTCTCGAGGCTTTATACATACTCTATCGAGAGGAGGTCTCCCCCTACCCCAAGCCGCGGCTCCATGTGGCGCCTGAGCAGCGCCGGTGGGGGTAGAGCTCTCCTCTTCCGCGAGACACCCTCGGCCTCGCGGCCCTCGGCCGCGTCGGCGACGATGTCAAACTCAGTCGCGAGCCGAGTATCGTGTCGCTCGTGCGTGTGTCGTATCGTGTCGTGTCGTGCCATTGCGCGTATCCGTGTCCGCTGTATCGCGCGCGCGATACGATAAGACAAAGGGCCGCGTTATCTCGCGGCCTCTCTCGCACGTGAGCGAGAAAGAGGGAGAAAGACGGAGAAAGAGAGAGAGATAGACCGAGAGCACGTCAGGTTCGTCTCTACAATTCTCACCCCACTCCTCTCTTTCTCTTTTTTTTTTCTCTCTCTTTGCCGTTGTCGTTTTGCGATAGTATAGGGTGGAAAAAGTAGTCGAGTGAATAAAATAGCGCGCCGCTTCCGCGCCAACTCGCGCCGATAACGTTCTCTCGCGGATCCTTGATACGGTGGATACCGCGATTTTCTCGTGCGCAACGTTCCACGGTGCGTCTCACCGCCGCGGCCGCCGGCGCGGCGGCGGTGGTTCACGAATTTCGCGAAATAGCCCGATATCAGGGCGATTCAAACCGCGCAAGCCACGACGGCGGATTCTCGTAAAGCGCTCTCGGGACTCGGTCCTTTTCCGAACGGGAATATCGGGTGCGGGAATGGATATCGGAAGATTTGGTATACGTGCGTGAACCAAAATCGATAACCGTGGGGCAGATACCTACACGAAACGTTCTGGCAGACGCGTCGCGACGCCGCGCCACGAGTCGCGACACTATATTGCACGTACACGTTTAACCCTTAAATTTCTCTCTGATGAGAATTTTCACATCGAGGATGCCAAGAATATCAGACAGGCCTGCACCTGCAGCGTATTTATGTGTTTCTCTACTTGTATTTCAGACTTTAAATAAAGATTATTACCTTACTTTATATCTTGCTTGCTTCAAGCGCGATTTTAATTACATCGAGATACAAAATCGAGTACCATTTAGATTTGTTAATATGAAATTATTGAAATTTTAATCATTTACTATATATAAGTACATAATTAACTTTATACCTATAAATGCAATGTACCGAAAACTCGACGAATACAATTGAATTAAGAATTTAAGGGTTAAACGTATGTATTTCATATTAGTACGCTTGCTGTATAACTTCATAACACGCGATAATTATTAAAAGATACAGAAATTAGCTCCTCGAGCCAGTTAATATGCATTTATATAGCGTCAACGTCAACGCTACATATAAATTCCGATTTCGCTGCGATACGCTAAGTCGCTCTCGTTTTTTGTTGCACTGAGACAGCCACGTGTCCCCGATCGATATAGGTTAACGAAGTTCGCACGTGCGATGATTATGTAGATCGTTAATCCGGTGGCAACGAGCTAGAAAAGTGACGGAGACCGGAAATATAAAACCGTGGGGGCAGGGGGTGAGGGAGAAGGAGGGTGGAAAGAACGGGACGAAATGAGGGAGAGATAAAAGGAAAGCGTGTGATTTCCCAGGGAATGCACACAGCGATCGCAGATACCGGTCCACACTAACTGAGGGAGAAGCATGCGGCGTGTACAGCGCACACAGAGATATACCCGTAACCCGGGTGCAATCCAAATTGTGCTGATGCATCCTGGCTCTCCGAGAATCGCCACCGATCGCGTTGTCCTAACATCGTGTCTCCATGTAGGTACATAATATAAGTACACAATACACCCTGTATTGCACTCTGCGCGCGCATATGGATTTTCGAGAGAAGGGATTTAAGTTTGGATTTTCGTTACAACATACCGCCTCGCGTTTCGTAATAAGGCGCTCAGCGAACAAAACAAATGCGCATACTTATGCAAAGAGCCACAGTTTTATTTGAAAGCTAGAACCACGTATTTCTGCGATGAGCAAGATAAAATGAATTTAAATTTTTGCCATCAAGCACTACACCGATCGGAAAGCGATGTGTGTTCTGGGTTTTCGATTAAGAGAATTGCGCCGTCTGTTGGGTCAAGATACGTCTTCCTGGTTCGGTATACAGACCGGCGAAATCGCGAGATACGCGAAGACGGGATGATAGTTATTTCGAATCCGATCGGTGCGGTGGTGCTTTGCCCGCCGAACCGGCGAAACAGACTGGACCAGATGTTGTCTAAATCCGTACCATCACGCCGACATGAACTTTTCTCCTTACCTCTCTCTTCTCCTTTGCTTCTCGGTACCTACTGTGCAGAGCCATTTTCCATCCTTACTACTACTAGCTGTCACCGTCAAGACTAACATCCGAAGATTCTTTATCTTTCTGTCTAAACGGTCTAAACTAAGATGTACACCGGCGAAACTTTCCACTTTTCACATTCCAAGATCCAAGGAAGAAAGGAAAGAAATAAGTAAAGTAAGAAATGGTTTAAGTTGAAGTTTCGATTAGTTATACCCGAGCATTTTTGCATTCAATTATTTGGCACGGAAACGGAAGGTAATGCGGAAGTTTTAGACGCGATCGATTGGGCACGCGCAATAAAGGGTAGTAAAGAGACAATAGCTATTAGGAATTTGGATGGATTTATCACGCCCCATCCCGTTACTCGCTCGCTGCATTCGCGCGCGGAGTCGCGCGCGTGCGGCGACGACGGACGGCGCGCGGCGCGTGTATTTCTGGCGGAACGTCAAGTGGGATAAGAAGAGTATTTCTCAAAGCAGTTGAGAGGTGTACCGGCCGACTCGCAAAGGTCGAGTTTCGAGGGACTCGAAACGCGAATCGAGTCGAGCGTCGTTTACACGTCCTAAATTCCTAACGTCTTTTCAAGGGAAAAGAAAACTTACACGGAATCGCGATTACAGTTGTCGACGCAATTGACGTATGTATGTGGACGTCGTTATTCTTGCCGAAAGGATTAATGCGACCCAAACGTCCAACTTTCGTAGGTTCGCTTCAGCGTCATTGGTCGGCCGAGCTGAGAGGATCGTTTAGTATAAGTCGCTGGTTTGGAGAGTTTTTCTTCAAAAAACTCTGAAATTTTATTTATTTACTTATTTAATGACACGAAAGTCCGAGATGATGTTTACTCAACGTCAACCGTGCGTAAATTTGCTTTCTTACGTGAAAACTTTCGTTTGCTGTTCCATTTATTCAACTGTTTATTTTTTGTTAAAAGACGAACCTTGTAAAGAGTAACAAAGGACGACGAAAAACTCGCGATTTTGTTTCTTAAGGAGGTTCGAGCATTACTTGTGAGTCAAAAATGCGATTGAAATAAATGTCATTACAGCGAAGTAGATGCTACTTACGTGCTATATCCTTCGTAAATTATTAGTGTATAGAATATTAACCCTTTTCGGTCACATTTCCCGAGAATCCCGTAACGGTCACACTGGGTGAAATACACCCCAGCGTGTTTGCACGTGTATAAAAAATTGTAGGTAACCTTTAAAAAAAAAAAAAAATATCCTGTTGTAGTTTAAATCTCCCTTAAAAAGACTGTATAGGTTTGATTTGCAAAAAAACTACCTGTAGATGACGGCAAAAGGCCCATTTCCACTGGTTTACTGGGTCGTCTTCGAAGTCAAAAAAACGCTGGGGTGATTTTACCCAGTGTGACCGTTAAGGGTTAACAAACATATACTGGGGTATGAGAGCGTCAACGACTCGGGAATCGCTTATTTGGCCAACATTATAGGTTAGAACCTGTCACTTTGTGACAATAAGCTTTCTATACTCGAAAGCCGACGAAAACCTTAATTTTTTTATATGATTTACATAAACACTTTACACAAATAATCGCAAAACATGAGCAATATTGACCGTATAGGTTTTTTGTAATATTATTCGGAAGTTGACCACTTTTAGTCTACCCTTATGGAGAAAGTCGCTCCGAGGTAGATTATCACTGGTTTAGTACACACTTAGCCACCTTAGGACTTTGAAAAACTAGCATTTGATAGATGAAACATCAAGGATTGTGTAAAGACTTTAAAAATCGGATTTTACCGTGTTGATTGAAGGCTATATTGTCACAAAGTTCAGGTCCTAGCGTAGAATGTTGGATGTTAAGCGATTCCCGAGTCGTTGACGCTTTCATACCCCGACATATATTTATTAATATTCTATACATTAATAATTGATGAAGAATATAGCACGTAAGTAGCAATTCTACAATTCATTATACTAATAAAGTAAATTCCTTTTCTTCGCCAGTGAATATTAATAATAAGAAAACTTTCTTTTCGACCAAAACTGGCAATATTTATTCATCAGTTAACACGACGTTTCGACTGAGAATCCAGTCCTTATCAAGTGTAAATGTATAATATACATACGCCTACGCAACACTTCATAATCTCAGATATTGTTCCAGCAATAAAATTAAATCTACAAACTGAAATATAACAATGACTAAAGAATATCGAGTAAAATTATAAAACGAGTTCATAAAAAGACAGAGCACTTACGTGTTTTGTGCGACGTTTGACATAAAAATTGTACATTTTTGTAACGCGAGGTGACAAATTAATATAAAAGCATGTCTAGACTGAACAGTAACGGACAACGTAATGACAAATATAAACAATGACGACAACGAAAATCATAAAGAATTTATTATTTTGTCATAGAGTTCGGAAAGGTTGTCTGTGTCCTTCTGTAGGTTAATCGAGTTATTTTCTTTTTTGATGAAAACCATCTCCGCGATTTCTCTTTTCTTAAAATGTTTCTCCTTATGTAGTATTTTGGGATTGGCAGAATCGAAATCGTGGTTAAGAGAAACCTTATGTTTGCTGACCACAGAGTGGTTATCAGGGTGTTTTTTGATGTTCGCTATATTTAGTTATTTGATGTTCGATTTCGATTGGGCCAATCCCAAAATACTACATAAGGAGAAACATTTTAAGAAAAGAGAAATCGCGGAGATGGTTTTCATCAAAAAAGAAAATAACTCGATTAACCTACAGAAGGACACAGACAACCTTTCCGAACTCTATGACAAAATAATAAATTCTTTATGATTTTCGTTGTCGTCATTGTTTATATTTGTCATTACGTTGTCCGTTACTGTTCAGTCTAGACATGCTTTTATATTAATTTGTCACCTCGCGTTACAAAAATGTACAATTTTTATGTCAAACGTCGCACAAAACACGTAAGTGCTCTGTCTTTTTATGGACTCGTTTTATAATTTTACTCGATATTCTTTAGTCATTGTTATATTTCAGTTTGTAGATTTAATTTTATTGCTGGAACAATATCTGAGATTATGAAGTGTTGCGTAGGCGTATGTATATTATACATTTACACTTGATAAGGACTGGATTCTCAGTCGAAACGTCGTGTTAACTGATGAATAAATATTGCCAGTTTTGGTCGAAAAGAAAGTTTTCTTATCATTATACTAATATTGCATATAATTCGGGATCGCTGTAATGACATTTATTTCAATCGCATTTTTGACTCACAAGTAATGCCCGAACCTCCTTAAAGATATTTATATGTCAGCAGATTGCCGAACCCGATATCACTATGGCTACATTCCGATATTTACTATCAGCAACTGTCAGTACTGAAAATCTATACTATATATGACGTAAAATATAGAAAAATATTGATTTTTAGTACTGACAGTAAATATCGGAATGCAGCCTATATTAACTCATTGCCGAGGCAATTGCCGACTTCAGTTGCATTGCTGGTTTCACCGTTTCGGTGATTTTACCGCGCACGCCATAAAACCGTACGAATCGAATGTCCAAGTTTACGGTTCGTAATGCAGAACGACAAATCACTTCAGACATCGTTGTTGATAGGCGAAACGATTACGTTGAAATCCTGTAATAAATCGCTCGCGTGACGCGTCGGCAAAACCGCATTTATTTCTCATATCGCTGCGTACGATTAAATGTGTTTATCTTCGCAATTGTCATACATGTACGAAGATGCTATTTATTATCAGATTATTGTACCTTTTTTCGATCTTAATCTATTTGTAAGTTCGTGACATTTGTTAGTATCCGTAATATTACATTGATTATCAATTTAATAATGTGATATTACGTTTCCCTGCCTTGTTATGATTTTTACGAAGGCAAACGTGTTTTCGGAAGGTGCATCATAAAATTTTCTGCGCGTGGAAAATTTGTAATATCTACAATAATATTTGCTCTCTAAATCTCGAGGTACGTGATTCTAAAGAGCAATGCATGCTGAACACGAATCCAGTGGTTTTTTCATAATCGTTGATGTCTAATATTTTGTGAGCGACCAAACTTGAAACTTGTGTTCGGGGCGAAGTGGTCACCAAGCCACAGGGGTGGACTTTTATAATATTGGAAAATTTCATATATAATTCTTTAATATTTGGTTGATTAGTTCTTGAGTTATAGAATCCGTACACACACACACAAACACAAAATAATGAAACATTTTAACACTTTAATTAATAAATGTTTACATTTTTCTGTTAACAAATAATTAATAAAATGTATCCTATCAATTTTCATAATCAGAATTATACATTTATGGAGTGACGACTCCGCCCCGGCATTTTTGAGATTTCAATATTTCCACCGTTGTCGTTTTTGCTCTATACCGGTTAAACAAAGCGACGTAGACCAAAATTTCTTATATAAATTTTGTAGATAAGGGTTCACTCTTTACAACGGTATACCACATTTAACTAAAATTATTTATTTTGTTGTTAAAAATCGGCACTAAAAAAAAACTGTCGACCTCGCCCCGGTCTCTCCTACATGCTTATGTGATGATGATGATTTATGTGATGGTAGATTTGCGGATATACAATAAACTTATCAAATTCTTATTGTTAGAACAAGTAATATTTACTTGCAGGTACTATATATTTTTCGGCGTGCTTGGTTTAAAAGCATAAAAGTGAAATAAAATAAAATTTCCAAAAATTATTGTAGATAAGGCTTAAGATCCTGCCTGATGATCTGAGGAAAATCAATATTTATTTATTCTATGTTATCTGTGTTGCCATATATATTTTCAATTTTTGAGATATTTCGCATACAAGTATACGTTGCATTCAAGTACGAATTTTTAAATGTTTGGCGAGGAACGGGCATTCCCGGTCATGGCATTGTGCTAAAATAAAATATCTTTCGCGTCAATTATACGTTTTTACGTCTCTTGCTAACCGCGCGCCATGGTAACACGCCGCGGTAGTTAGTTTCTTGCAGTTTTCAATGACGTGCACGATGGAAGTTGTCGGTTCGAGCACAAAAGCGACGCGAGAGAGCGAGAGAGCCGGTGTCTCCTGGCTGCAGGTGGATTCTCAAGTGAAAAAGTGGAAGCGCGGAAGGGAGAGAAAAAAAAGAGTAAAGAGAGCGGGAGTGAAGCAGTCTTCGACTGCGTGGCTTTCTCATTATCGCGATTGTTCCGCAATGAGTACCGACAATGGCCGATACAACGACGATTTTTTTTCGTCGCGACTTGAAAGAAGAAGAGTTCCCTACCACCTCCATCCGCACGTTCCCTGCTCCCCTGCTACCCCACCGCCCCTTCGCTTCGTCCGCGCCGGTCACATCTCTCTGTCGTGATTGAGCGTAACTGAAACGAGGTTACAGAGTGTCAATATTACGTCATCGGTTCCTGCCTTCTTGTTTCCTACCTTGGAACGGAGTTTCGTTGTTGCCTCGTCTTGACGCCGTACACAAAGATTCCGTGAGCCGATGAAGCCGAAATCAGGTTTAAATAAAATAATTAGCCAGGCAAGCCCGCGTGTTTTTTTTTTTATCTTTGCAGATAAACTTATAAGGGAAATATCTCGTTGGCGGAGCGATCTGTTTTTTTTAATCTATCGAAATTAGGCGCGCGTGTGCATCGGTCGAGAGGTTTGGCGAACATTCAAAAGTGCGGGTTCCAGCTGGACCTGGCATTTGAACGTCCAGACTTGTGCCAATTTTTTTTCTCCAGCGGCTCGTCATTCCTCGCGGTCGTGGGTTTACGATACTTCGTGGCGATAAATCCGTTCCAATTTCTTTATGCCGCTGAAACGAGAACTCGAGAAACGTATTCATGAACGGAGAACTTGATCCGAGCATGAATCGCGGGGGATATATCCGTAGGCACTAGGCACCATTTGGCGTCCGGAAGGCATTCCGATAGAAGGGAGACGCGAATACGCGGATCGATAGCCGGTGTCTTTCCCGATCGTGTGTAAAATGTCGCTCGTTTAATAATTATTATCCGCGCTTAGGCTAAGAGCTACTATTTGATGCATGATACGACGACGTAGGTTGCTGAGACGGGAAATTTATGGTGACGTTGCCGGCCTTGCCAATTTCTTATTTATCTCTATTTACGCGTCTACCCCCCGGTGTAACCGAGCTGTAACATTTCATAAGTTCAGTCTTTACTACTGCAGGCAATTACTTGGCGAGTGCCGCTTCGTGTTTCATGCTCCGCTTTTCCTCCGGGAGTAACGAAGATCGCCTAACGTTTGTCAAATTTATCGCTCTGTCGAATCTGTTACGAGGTCGATTAATTTCGTGAGTTCTACGAGAGAATCGACGTGTCAGTCAGGAAAAAGACTATCGATGTTTGGAATCTATAAAATTCACGGGAGTCCTCTCCCGGGTCTTCCTGACGCATATATCGCGTTAATTACTAACAAGACGAGAGAAGGAGAGATCTTGTTGGCAGTTCCTCGGCCAAGTTCTTTTCCTCGTCATTTATTTAAGCGTTCGTTAAACCATTTCAATCGCTCACCTTTAAAAGACTTCAGTTTAGCTAAGGGACCGCGTTGGATTAAAAAAGATTGCACAGCTCGCCGCTATTCCACCATCCGGTCTCTTTCTCGTCAAGCTACGTCCGTTTCGTTACAGCGGTGAATAATGTCGCGAAGACGACAGGTGGAACTCGGGGGGAACGCGGCCGGCCAAGGAGACTAACCTAATTTGCGGAGATAAAACGGTAGGCGAAAGTGCGCGCACCCGGGAAATCCATTAAAGTTTCTGCGGCTTTTCACGTTTTCTAAAATTAAGTATTACACGTGATTCCCGCGGTCCCTTGGTTAGCCACGAAATTCGCACTTACGCGATTATATCTTGTTTCAGAATTTATAAACAATTATCAACTCCTCTATGAGTGATGCATACCCATATATTTTTAGGTGCACTTTTCTCTTTGGTCTCTCAAATCGCAATTACAGAAGATTTCCTATAGGCATCCTATTATCACAAAACAATAAAACATAACAATTGTCTCAAATCAGTACACGGAAAGAACGGTTTTATTGAAGTAAAGTATATAAAAATTAGACCAGATATTGATCTGAAATTATGTTAAACCATCAAAATAGTTAGCAGGACGCTCAAGCATGACAATGCTATAAAAAGTTTTGACATTTTATCTTGAGCGTCCAATATAATTATTTAGATCGATGATCCAACATAATTATTTTCAGATCTACATTTAACCTTTTTATATAGGTACTTTGGAGTCAAACCGTTCTTCCAGTATACTATTTAATCAAAACAAATTCGAGACATTCGGCGAGCTACTCTTATATAGGTAACGTTAATTTACAAAAATTCAATGTAATTCAATGTATGTCAATTATCCAAGTTATCATTGCCTGGTATCAAAGCCTGAAAATCTACGTTACAACTGAGTAGAGATCAATATATTAGAAAAAAAATATATGGGAAGGGAGAGAAAGAGGAAGGGGGAAGGTTGAGCGAGAGAGCGTGTCTCTCCGACCGCGAGCGACGTTTAATCGGGCCGAGCGGTACGTGGACCATGACCAACGAGAAACCGTGCCCATTCTGGTTCGCCCACGTTACGACGACGACCACGGCGATTCTGGCACGGTATTCGATCTGTGCCGAACGTTTGTCGTTGACTTTCGCGACGCCGATGATGGATCGCCGCTCCGGGATTACCGCAGCCGGCACTCCATTCGTTCAAACAACACGGAGATTAAATCCAAATATACTCGCCACGCCAATTTGGAGCAATGAGCGATCTAGCGGAGTTCTCGAAGATCCGCAGACGTCGATTTCCCGCCGATGGATGGCGATGGAAATACCATGATGGAAGTGACCACCGGTAGAGGAGTATGGACTATGGAGACACGTGCGAGCGCGTCTGAATGTCTTTACGATGCATCGATGAAAATTTCATAAAGATCTGCGCGATAGACATCTCACAGAGATTTCACTATACATATACGCGGAATAAAATTTATTTTGCTGTCTGATCGATAACGTATCGCGAGTGTTTTGCGTTTCAGAGAGAAGAAAAACTGTTACAACGCAACCGTAAAATGGATTCTAACAACGATTGCGTTATTTATAGTTAGCGCGGGAACGTGCGCGGGATTTTTCGAAAGACATTTACGATGAGGCGATAACTTCGCACGCAGCTGTAAAAATCTACGCGCCACGTATACGCACGAGCTTACGCTAACTTTATTCGTCCTTATACATTTCCATCGTTTTAACACTTCAATACAGGCTACAAATTATTACGATGCGAGATAATAAACCTTTAACAAATAAATCGTATATAAATTTTATTTGTGGCTTATAAATCTCAGAAGTCGATCGTTGATTCTTACTGTTTGCTGTTCTCGCACCGTCCGTATTATTGCCCGCTGAAAAGTTGCCGAAATGCGAGACACGCGATACGAGATTACGAGAGAGAGAGAGAGAGAGAGAGAGAGGAAGAGAGACGGGCGCGTCGCGTCGTCTGTATCCTGGCACCGATTCGATCGCATTCGTTCGCATTCGTTCATTCGTTCATTCGTTCATTCGTTCGCTTTATTGCCACGGTACACTGCATAAAATGCCTGCGCCGCGCGCCGTGCAAATGGCAAAAGAGGATTTACGACTTCCTAGTCAGACCAGATGGAGAAAGTAGACGCGATTCGCGCCGTGCCGGCCGGCGAGCCGTGCACAGTCTTCCGTTTATAGTCGAGAACGATTCACTGTGTAAATAGCAATAGCTGTTCCATCATGGCTGTACGGGTCTCGATGTTATATAGTTATAGCGTATCGTGTCTTTTCGCGACATTGATCACAAGTATCACAACCGCGAGCAGCAAACGCGCTATTTTCAACAGCGTCATTTTTCTTCCCGTGTTGACTGCCGCGGTGAACCGAAATACATACATTTTCAAATCGTTTATTATTGCAGAAATATTTACGCCAGAATATTACGAATATTGCAAAGTCAATGCTAATATATATCGACGCGATTAAATGTGGCGACCGTCGATGTTCCGCGGCTAAAATTGACGCGATTGAATTTGACGGATCTTCGATTTTTCGAGATGAACGACACGCAGACGAGCATTTTCATTATTTACGGCACACCGGCTGCATTAATTATAGAACTTTGATTTTGTCAATGTAATGATTTTGTATAATGTTGATGAGCCCGTTCGGGCGGGCTATACATTTCTCGTATGTTTGTTCGCTGTTCAATTTCGCCAGTTAGTAAAGTTTGCGCCGCAGAACTTGGACGAGTGGCGACTAGCGAGAGGCGCCGTGCTCATCTGCAAGTTGATAAACAAGGAATAATCATGGTGATAGAAATAATCATTGGCGAGGAACGCTGGATTCTCACGTCGCGCCGCGCCCGCGCCGTGTCGCGAAAAAGCGAAGGTTTTTGTGATTTCGAAAGCGAGAGGAAACGCGCGCGCCGCGCCGCCGGTCCATTTTGGTCCTCGCAATACGCGGAGAATAAATTTCAAGCTGTTTCTGCTTTCGAGAGGAGCACGGCGGATATACGACTTGTTTCCTTCGTTTCCGTTGCCAATTATCTTCGAGATACCGCTGTTGAAAATATTTCAACGGCGTTGACGCAGCGCAGCCAAGCCGCTCTTTCCCGTCAGGCATTTTGTAGAGATAATGGCGTTGTCTCTCGGTCGCTGTCATTCGCGAGTCGGCGGAATCGTGCCCCTTATCACCGCCGTACGAGCGGACAAACAATGGCGGCGGACAATGGCAGCGCTCGATCGACGACAATGGATTTTGTCGTGTTCTCTAATCCGCGCGCGCCGCGCCGGGACGCGCATCGTCCGCCTCGACGAGATGCGTTTCTCCCTGCACTCGGATATTCTCGCTAATTAGCGAGAATTTGTCTTCTCGTTCTTCGACGCGATCCACGGTGCACGATGGCGCGCGCCAAGAATTTACCAAGTTTTTCCGAGCGTAATTTTTCTTATCGGTCTAAAGTCTAAACCTCTAAACCGAAGAAAATTTGAACTTTGAATTTCTTCAAGTGCCGCTTGAAAATTTTAGATACTCCTAAATATCTCCAAATAACAATTTCTTCTACATTTATTCGAATCTTTCGTTGACGTTTCTACATTTCGCTCTGCGATACGCGTACACTGATAAAAATTAGTATAAATTTACAAAGAAAATTTATTTATTTTTTTGGTAAATTTACTGAATTTTTATAGTTTTTACTTAGCATTTTTTTTCGTGTTTTAATTAAAAATACAGGAATATTGTGAAAAATTAATTAAATCTGATGGTATTTTTACAGATTATTTGTAAATTAGCTTCTATTGTTAAATTCATCCATAACATTACTACATACATATACTTAAATTTTATTTCTATACAGTAAATTTACAGTCTAGCGTAGGATTTTACTCTCATTGTGTCAATAGCGTGTGGTATCACTCATATCACAGTATATCCGAAATCATTGCAGTATACAGGGTGTTCTAAAAAGGTACGGCCAAAATTTAGGGAGAGAATTCCTCACACCTGCTCACACCTAAAGGATGAAAAAATGTTATATGAACATAGGTGCGGAAACGCTTTTTTCAGGAGTTATGTTGAAAATACTGTTGACTGTATTACTTACACAAGAAACAATTTAGGATTATTATCTAGGTGTAAACAAGTAACCATAACATTAAAGGTCAATATTTTTATGATTTCTGCCTGGCAGATAAGGTCACTACCTCATTTAGCCGTAACGTCGCATACTCAGGAAGAAGCTCTAACTCCTGAAAAAAGCGTTTCCGCACCCATGTTTATATAACATTTTTTCATCCTTTAGGTGTGAGGAATATCTCCCTAAATTTTGGCCGTACCTTTTTAGAACACCCTGTATAGTATATAGAAAGTTAGGTAGAATAAGTATCCAAATATCTGACATATCTGCAATATCTGTGAAATGTGAAATTTATGATTTTACTGGTAAAAACCAAAAACACAAAATCTATAATAAAATATCATTATGATAATATACAATTTCTGGAATAGTGGTTATATCGAAAATTGCTATTTCATATTAGAGGTAAATTTACTGTGCTAAAGCAAATATTGAAATAGATGAAGTACTTTTACCACCAGACAGTAAACCGAAAAAATATTTAACGGAAACTTGATTTTATTTGAAGTAAATTTAACGTTTTGAGATAAAATTATAAAAATTACTCTGTATTTTAACTGCATAAATCGAAGGTTAAAAATGTCCACCGATTTTTACAGTAAAATGATGACATTATTTTTATCAGTGTACACGTATGAAAATCGATGCATACAATAGAGTCTCTGCTAATCCTGCTAATCGAGAGTTAACCCTTGCTCCAGGAAATCACCCCGGAAAGCCTCAACGAGATTTCCGCGCGCGCCAGGGATGATCCCCTCGTTATTATACGGAGAGGGTGAAATAGACGGTCAAATAATTCCGCTATTACCGACATCGATACCTTATACGACATGTCATGAAATTGTTCGGCCGGTTGTCTTACGATTGTTGCAAGTCGGAAAATACGCGTCGAACAATATAATAGCATACGACCATATCGAAGTTTGCCGGGATTTACACGTGTAACCAGCGAGCTCCCTGTACTCCGTGGATGGTTAAAAACCAGCGCGCAAAAGCGGGCACTGCAAGGAACACGGGGAAAGAATGGAGAAAGAGGGAAGAAAGGGAGGGAAAAGACAGCAAAGAGAGAGTAAAGGAGTCTAGGAGAATGGGAATCCATTAACGAGTGCCGTTTTCATACCTCCTCTATGCCGCTCTCGTGCAATCGTCCCTCGCCTCTCAACCCTTTCGCCACTCGCCCTTAGCCGGCTGTATATCCTTCTTTCTCTCTTTTTCTCTCTCTTTTTTTCTCCATCTTGTTGCATTCACCGGCACAATAGATCGTTCATTACCGATACCAGGACTCGAAAAGCAGAAAGATAGTAATACGAGAAAAGAGGTGGTCGAGGTGTGAGTTCCTAAGTGTGCGCGCGGGACTTAATCCGTGTATGTGGATTTCACCCCGCAAACACATATATTCAGGACCGTTCGGGAGGCGGGCACAAAGAGAGGCGGTTGGTACTTTTAAGGAAGATGGCCGAATCTCCATATTTTCTAAAAACAGCTTCATGGATCACAATTATGACGAAATCGTGTCCGATATTAATTTAAATTTAAAATTTAATGTCGCTCTTTGCTTTTAAGGATGTATCGGACGTACAGTCCCTGCTAAAAGTTAAACTTTCAATAAAAGAAGACTTTGCATGTAGGTATGTCAAACAACTCAAAATATTTTATATGTTAGAAGGGATTACCGTTAACAGTTTGAGTATGATTATTTGTCATTTAAATAATTAGTATTGTTTAAACAATTTAAAAAAATTTTTTGTAGCAAAAAATTTTGAAACTTATAATACAATATCAATGATGTATGTTTTACACATAAAAAAAGTTTAAGAAATATCTTAATGGTTTATTTATATTTTATTTATATTTACAGCAAAAATGTCGATTCTCCATAAGGGATAATGTTAATTTTATCAACTTTAAACTTAAATAACTCTTAAATAACTTTAAAATTTTACAAAGTACTTTTAATTTAATTTAGAAACAATTTACAGCACTTTCTGAATATATTTGAAATACCTCCAATACATCCTTAATTACAATAACTTTTAAACCAATAAGAGAATTGTGCCGAAATTTTACACAGATACTCAGACGTAATAATAGAACAATCTATGAAATTTTTAGATTGTTGGTAATGCTTTGAGATGTCACCCATACATCCTTAACCGCTTCACTCGACGAATTAATCGTATTATACATATATATGTATACATATATTCATTTAATATATATCGTATATATTTAATATATAAACATATGTACCCCAGTTTCTCTCGATACATATAAAAGATTGAAGTAATTTTATATAAAAATTAATAGTTTATGAGCTGTTTCATATTTTATTCTGACACATTTTTATATAAAATATGAAATATTTGATAAAATATTTATATTTCGATACTTTACTACTATTAATACGTAATATCGAAAGAAACCGATTTATATGTAAGACAATTTTTATATGGTTTTGATTTAAAAAAGTGTACTTGGCTTTGATGTACATACTTTTGAAAAATTAAAGAAATTTTTTTTGTGCTGTCAGATTCTACATAAAAATGATGAAAACAGTTTTGTTACATTTTTTTTTTATGTTTTCATATATTTCCTATCGTTTAGCAATTATTTCAAACGTCGCTTATCTAGAGACACTATATGTACCTATGTATATTTAGGAATAGTTGCAATAAATATTCTCGAGATAATAACTTTTGGTTAAGTAATAAACTAATTAAAATGTCACACACGCCATATAAAAACATCTGTGGTAGATAATATCTCGTGTATTTTAAACGAGATTTAAGATACCTATTTATAATGTACATTTTTGAATAATTTATTTTTATTATATTTTCTTCAGTAAAATAGCTAAAAATGTTTCAACACTCTTGACAATTTATGATCAATTCTTGCCGAATATATATTAAATTAAAAGCTTTTCAGTCGTGCCGCAGCTTTTATCAAGTTTTTGGATCATAATTTTTGTTTTTTGTCCATTCCAGTGATGTATTAGGACTGTGAAGAGGCTACGGAAGTGACGGAACTAGCGGACATTATAGTTGCGACTATCGATGGCGGCCGCGAGTTTTCCTCCAAACTTCTCGAACGTCGGTGTACTAGAGAATTGGTAAGTGTATCTCTATCATAATTGCTAGAAATTCAATTTGCCCATACGAAAAATGAAAAGCTGAGATCATGTTTCGTCGTTGCGCTCCAAATCAATAGAGTAGCTATTATTTATACGTAAGACTAATCTTCTTACAATATTGAGCTTCGTATTTGTAGAATCTTGTGCTAAGACTTATTAATAATATAACAATCTGTTGCGACAAATGATAATAAATAATTAAGGGAAATCCAAGAACAAATTATTGGTGATTTTCATGGATTAACTTTCTGTTCAAATCCCCTTTAGCGTTTAATAGAAAAGAAAAGTTACTGTGAATGATAAATTTATATCAGACTGTTGAATTTGTCCGTTATCTCGGGACTGTAAATTATTGCTTACTCGGCAATATTAATTTTAAAAGTATACACATTTATAGCCGAATACAACGCGCGACCATATCAAAGATATGGATATCATAATTGATTTTAATGCATGAGAACTCAGCTTTAATCGCAAATAGATTAGGCTTATACTATGTCTGCATGTCGGTAATGACGGTAATGCGTAAACTTATACTTCCTGTCTCAAGCTGTTTTACGATCATTGTATACACAGTGCACGATACACGCTGTAAGAAGATACATTCGCATCTACGATGAGATCTCGATCTCGTATCGACATCTGTTCAATCAGCTTAACGAAATTATCTTATTTGCACTTTTCCCCACCATTGAATATTTTTTCACCGAATATAGTTAATATAAAATCACGAACTGTCTCTACATGTGAAACCAGCATTTGTAATAATCTACAATATTTAACGAACCGTTTCTTAAATATTCCTAAGGATGTTGGAGGATGATCATTAATCATCATATATCGCATCGTTTAAACATTTTAATGGCTAACAATAAGGGAGGTTAGAAAAATACAAATTTTGCTAAAGCGTGGTCTACTCGAATTCAATCGAGGAACAAAATTCTGTCACCAAATTATGCAGTCCTCGAGCTTAAATCGCGAAAATTTCCTCATTTCTCATTAATTTCGTCTTAATCTTATTGTTAATCAAGGAGTCCGTTTCGCCTATGGTAGTTGCAAATACTCGAGCGAGTCGAGATCCGGCATGATATTCGGACGTCGCCGCGGGCACAATAAAGTGGCTTAGACAATGCGGCATTGTTGTATACACGTTTCGAGATATCTTGCACGGAAGGTCAGACGCCGTATTATCGTCCGCCCGTCATGGACGGAATGGAATGGTTGCGGCAGCGGCGAAAAGACGGCGGGATGAAAAGTAGGTTTCTTCTATTTTCAAGTTTTGATTAAAGTTCCTTTAGGAGGAGCGAACATAACGATTCTTCATGCGCGCGCGTATACACATGTACAGGGTGTCCGCGTATAAGTGGCCACCTCTTTTTATCTCGCAAACTACAGGAGATGGACCCAACAAATATAATATCAAATTAAATGGTTTTAATTGAACTCTATTGTGAGCATAGTGATCGCTTATAAAAATTATCTATTGTTAGAGAACGGAGTAGTATGCACAACTTTTCACTGTAATGTGAATATTTCGATATAATAAAAGTTGTAGTGTGTCCTTTCTAAGGAATACAACGATGTATGATATAACACAATTATCTTATAAATTATACGAGTTTTGTTAAGTCAAAGTTCCGCGGGTGACTACTACCTTTTCAGTTTTGGCTCTGAGGACTCTGAGGTGTGGCTAAGTTCCGACTCTCGCATTAGCGATTGACGTGTGATACGTGACATCTATTACACTTCAATCGCCAATGCGAGAGTCAGAACTTATTGTTAGCCACACCTCAGAGTCCTCAGAACCAAAACTGAAAAGGTAGTAGTCACCCGCGGAACTTTGACTTAACAAAACACGTATAATTTATAAGATAAATATGTTATATCATACATCGTTGTATTCCTTAGAAAGAACACTACAACTTTTGTTATACCGAAATATTCACATTACAGTGAAAAGTTGTGCGTACTACTCCGTTCTCTAACATGGATAATTTTTATAAGTAATCACTATGCTCATAATAGAGTTCAATTAAAACCATTTAATTTGATATTATATTTGTTGGGTCCATCTCCTGTAGTTTGCGAGATAAAAACGGGTGGCCACTTAAACGCGGACACCCTGTATATATGTATATAGGTACGAGGAATACATGTAAAGCGGATGAAAACTCGCGCGCTACGCATGCCTTTCGTATCCCTTTCTCCCTGGCATTTCCATCATGTTTCCGCGGTTCTCTAGCCGAAAGGGAAACAGAGAGGTCCGTATATTCGCGATTAGGCCTTTCTCCCAGCACGCCCTTTGTTCCTGACCTGCGAACTTTACTCGTCAAAGATCGAACAAGGAGAATAGTAATCAGAAGGACCTTTGTAGCGGAGTAGGAACAACGCCCGAATGTTTTTCTTAGGAAAATCGTGTGCCGATGTGTTGACTCGCTCGCGAGATGAATTGTTACTATCTATGTGACTGCTGATTATCTACCGGGACCGCCAACCCGTAAACGGGAAGCGCCAATATTACATGTCACGTTACGCGCTTCGTGGCAAGCGCAATTCAGAATCCCGAAATAGTTGAGAAGTCGCGCGTGGTTTAATCGTACGTGAATTTGTAATATCCGGATACGCGCCGCGCACATGTGTACATACATATATGTCGCGAGACACTTAAGCGATATTTATAACCGTATATGTGCGACGAACCGCTTCGTAACGCTTTTCATTATAGCGATTAAATGCCGCATCGATCCCTCGAATGTCGATTAGCGGCATTAGCGCGGAGAAGGATTATAATGATTATATCGTTCACCGCGACTGATTCGCGTCGAATTCAGCCCGTATCAGCTCGTATGTCTCTGTCGTTAAAAGAATTTAATAATAGATAGGCTCTCTACGATCGCGATGTAATGAGCACAAAAAGTTATATTTACCATTCAAAATCGGACGTCGCGCAGTGTGCTACTTTAATATGCTCTGATTATTATATTCGTACTTTCCGAGAAATATATTCTTAAAAACATTTCTCTCTCTCTTTTTTTTTTTTTTTTCAATTTTGATCTACCGCGACATATTCTATGCAGTTGTAACGTACTTTGAGTCACATAGACTCGCCGCGTGTTTTAAAACACGACGTCTCGTTTGTGAACATTCCTCAGGCTTCAGGCATTAATCTATTTGCAGACGTGTTTTTGCAGAGCAGCGGGCGCATCCTCGCGTTGGCATATTTGGCATTTCGGCGCTTCCTCGTTACGCGCTTATATGTATACGTAACGAGAGGATGTTAAATGACGAACAGCGCGGCGCGATTCATTCTCATTGTACTTTGCTGCGAGAGGGAGAACGACTGAACAACGAGCGGTCGCTCGTATTTTCGGACGGTCCATTGAGAAAGGAGGCGCAGTACTTATGGCAGTAAGCAGTCGCGCGGCTCGCTGACAGCCGCGTGTTGAGTTGACGGATTCCTTTGCAGTTGACGACTTATAGAGGCGCGCGCGTGTTAGGGCGACGCGACGGGCAGGTGCTAGGTCGCCCACGCGACGTATATTGGTCGACGAGATAGAGTGGGTGGCGTCCACAATTAGTCGACGTTAGCGCGCGCGTACGTCATAAATTGATATTACGCCAACGGCGGACGTGTCGCGCGTACTCATGTCGGTGACAAACCGTTCGGATTTTTGCTAGCGGCGCGTGGAATTAATTTGCTCGACGTCGCGGCGCGGCGCGGCGGCGGAAATAGAGATTGAAACGAATCCGCCGCGCCGCGGCCGGCCGAGATTTTCCAGGGCAGAGTGCAGACGAGGCGGCCGCGTATCGCGACGCCAGCCGCTCGACCCCGCACCTGCGCGCTCTCGAGAGCCCGGCCCGGCGGCAGAAACTTCTAAATGAGTTTGAATATTTGATAAATTCGGGAAACATCGCGTCGCGCTATTTTGCACGTCCGCTTTTATTTAGATATATTACAGTGGCCTGGTTATCGGCAAAATAGCAACGTAAGTCGCCGCTTGTTTTTTTATCTTTTCTCTTCCGGAATGTCATTTCTTTCGCGCGCTTCTGCTTTTGTTCAATATTATCTATTGGACGAGTGACGTAAAAGCGTGTCACTTGGTAGAGCAGTCCGAACGAACTGCTTCCGCTTTCATGCCACGAGATACTTACACAGCCGATGGATATTTACGCAAATTTTAAATCTTCGAAGCTGTTTTGAGGATATTTATTTAAATTCATTTTTTTCACACGATGAAGACTCAAAACCGCATGCGTATCCGGCAGACTTAATATCGGATAAAAGTGATAAAACCTTCCATCTTTCGATCGATTTCCATTCCATCGGAGCTCGGAGCTTAAGATTTTCGTTGGAAATTCTATTAGCGGTATTAACTCTCGCGCGGATATGATTTTGCACATTGCGCTACCATTATCTTGAATTTTACACAAGCCGATGTGCTCGCTGATAATCCCTCAAAAGGAAATCCGGAACAAGAAATCCCAAATGGAGCCAAATGGAGGACGTTCAGAGTACTCTCTATATATCGACTTGGAAAAAAGTAATCGTTGCAAAAATAGAAAATATCATGATTAATCAGGTGGTATTGCGCGTCCATCTGACGCGACGCCGACGGTGCGATGTGTGTTTGCAGAACAGAATTATAATTAAAATCTGTAATAATCTGTCACAAGGATAAACATAACTTATTTTAATAAAATAAAAAATTTATAGAGACCACACGTATACAAAAGTGAAAAATATAAATAATATAAAGTATCGCGGGAAGAAAGGCCAAGTATCTCGGTATAATAGGATTATCGAGATCGCGACTGCGAGAAATTTGCGCGAAATCACTTTTATTGCGTAATCCGTGCGCGAGGGACAATCCTCGAAACCATCTTATTGTTAGTGACTCGGGAGAGGGTGTATCCACCTCTTGTATCGCACGTTCTCGTTTCCACCGGCGCGGCGCGGCGAGGAAACCGCAGCGATGGCCCTACATACCACACAGCAGGGTCGTATAAACGAGTTTTCGGTGGAAGTGGCTCGACCCACGAGTTTCCGGTGTCGCAGAATTGCCTTGGCCGGTAACGCCTTTGCCACGGTGTACCGCACGGCCGCAATCTGTTCTACATTACCTATCCCCATGTATAAAATCGCCGCCGATAAAGATAAACGCCACTACGCGATCTCGACATTTTATTTCGAGCTGCCTCGTTACGTCCGTACGATATAATCGCGCCATTGACATTCTATCGCATTTGTAACTACCTTGTTAAGATGTAACGCATTATCGACATATTTACTTAAATAGATATATACCTACGTGACATTCATAGCTGAATTTTGAGATGTGCGTTTTTGAGTTTCTTACGCAGATATATAGTGCTCCGTTTTTCCAAGGGCCAGTTTTTTAATAGTCTCGTTTAAACTGAAGTTTAGCTAAACTCACTCTTCGTCTTTTTCTAAAAGGGATAGTTAGAAAGAGACGAAGAGTGAGTTAATTAAGCTAATTGTAAAATTAAAGTTAAGCGACTATTAAAAAACTGGCCCTTATGTTTTTAGAAATTGTTAAACGTTAAATAACCGTTGCTAACGAAATAATGTAAAAATATCTCTAACCTTTTTACATAGAAACGTATCACGATGTTTGTCTAATTTAATAAAAGTAGGTACCAAAGACCTCCACCAAAGACCTCTTTCGCGCGTACCCTGTGCCGTAAGAATACCAGAATATCCCTTCCGATTTCTTTTCGCGGTGACCTCTCCGATCGATACGATATCAAGCTTGACAAGCGAAACAGAAAGTCCGTGTTACGGTAAGCTTTTGGTAACAATTTCACCGGGTGATATCGCTGCCAGGATATCAAAAACCGGTGTGGCCGCGATACACGCGACTATATACGCCGGTAATCCTTTGCGGACTACACATTTTCCGTTAGGTCATATTTCTTTTTGACGCGCTATATATTATTAAGAAATGTATAAAAAGGAAACTTAACTTAAAAATCTTTTAAAATTAAATATTTTTAATTAACGATTAAAGACATCACAAATTATTTCCAGTAATGATCTTTTAAGACAAAATAATTTTAATTAATAAAATTATCATCAAATTATTTTTAGAACGTTGCCTTTCTCTCATCGAAACTATTTGCTCGTCCAACTGTTATTTAAAGAACGTCGCAGAATGAACCAATGAAATTATAATGATAAATTTATTGGTCTAGAAAGTCCATTTTTAAATAAAAATTTTATGGTATATAAATCAGAGTGATTAACTATTTCGAATACATCTGTAATAGAATTCGTTTCACTCAGCTTTCTGTGATACCAATTTTATAAAGTCTTAATACTTTTATGAGCACGTATATTGCAAAATGTGTTTTATTTATATATAGATTGTTTAACTGGCATCGTGGCACAAAAATTATTTGATACTTTTACACAACCATACATTTGTTTGTTTTACACAACCAAAGCACGGTAGATAGTTGTCTCTAAGGGGAAACTCGTCACGGCGTGTACCAGCTGGCACGCCAGGCACAAGACCGGTTGTACTACTTGCGAGAGAACCTCCTCCGCTATACATCCGTTCGCGTTGCTCCCTTTTCCCCCCCTCTCGTTATTGAAAATCCATTATTAGGTATGCGCTTCGCTTTCTCATCTTACTTTTTGAGGTGAGGAAATATGAAAAATATATTAATCTCTTTATAAATCTGCGTATTCACGCGGTGCCCTACATGAAAATTTTAAAGCATAAGATTTAATATTTTGGAATTAAAATTTTATGTATTTCCTGCTGCGACCAAATGATTTGAATTGATCATACTGATGTCAAGTAATATCTAGCCTGGTTATATCGCGAGAATCACAGATCTATCACGTCCGGTTTCGGAATAACTGTTATTTAGAATCTCGAAAATTTTACTATGATTTTATAGAGATAATGTTTAAATGTAATGTACGCACTTGATAAGGACCGGAATCTCGGTTGAAACGCGTTGTGCTTATTAAATAAAGACTGCCAGTTCGGTCGAAGTAAAGGATTTTGTTCATTTTATAGAGATAATGTATTAGCTCAAATTTAAAGTAAAATAATGTAACGCTATTCTCAAAAAATTGAAACTTATGTGATATCATTTCATAGGCAATACTCGCTTCTTAAAAAAAAAGAAAGAAAAGATACAAAATACTCCCACGATTCACCGACTTGTCACTATTTGTCTACAAATTGTTTCTCGTAAGTGCTCGTTAAACTATGACGATAACAGACGTTGAATTTTGGAAAATAACCGTTTTGCGAGGGATGCGCAGAACATTTCGTATTATTGTCGAGAGGTAAAAGCGCACTCACGTTTTCTCCGTATATTTTCTTCAATATACAGTGATGCACTCAGCCACCTCCCTCTCTTGTTCTTTAGTAAAAGCTCTTTTGCTACGGCCAGTTTATATCCTCGTTTAACGTCTTCCTACTTTTCAATTATCTTGCTATTGCTCACATTTCAAACTACGAACAAATACGAGCTTGCAAGGCGATATTTCACTATCCATATTCTTCCTATGAAAGCTTTTATATCGTTTAGGAAATTGTTCTAGTCATATCTTTTAAAATTCGAGAAAAAAATTGCTGATTTGTTTAAATAATACAGATTTTTACATCTTGTTATTCATATACATGTACATAACATTTATATATGTGTGTATGTGTGTAAGTATATATGTACATTAGAGTGGTCCTTAAAAAGGGTAATTTCTAATTTTGACTGCTCGAACGGTTCGGAAGGCTCGAAATACATAAAAAAAAATCTGTGCAAAAGCGCAGCCTCCTATCTCAATTTTAACACGTGCCGCAGAGCACTTGAATTTTCCTATTAAAATCAAATAGCAAATGATTTTAGTATGAATGCAATAGTGATCGGAAAAATTTGAAACTTGGCAATTCTCTTACCTATAGTTGTACCTATCTTCTGATATTTTTATAAATTTTTGTCTACATATTTCAGGTTGCTAGTGGTCGATGAAAATAATTTTTTTTTAATTTTTGAAAAATTAAAGAAATCTTGTTTATTTATTTATTTCTATAATTTTGTTTATGTATTTATTTATTTATTCGCAGTCTTAAATAAGAATTCAATATTTTTACAAAATTATTTATCTCAAAAATCTTTCATGAGTGTCTCCTTTTTTGCATCGGGATATTTTTTTTTATATAATAGCATGTTTGCATCACAATTTCATCAATGTCAAAATTATACAGGATATAATCCTGCCAAAATATAAAAACATGGGTAAAAGTTTACAATAACTTACACAGCTCGGATTACTTTGACCTTAACATATGTTGTCAAGATCACCCTCCTGAGTGACCTTCAGAAGGTTTTAATCGGCGGTCGCTGTTTATTAAAAAGTTATAAACAAAAAAATTTTGGAAAATATAGCAGCTATTTTGAGTATTGGAAGGCATAAACGACTAATATTACGTTTTTTTTTAAAGCAGAGAATACTTTATTTCGCGAGTATGTGCTTTGTATGTGCTTCAACTTAGAGAGCACATACTTGTAAAGCGCGCCACTAACCTATAGGTTAGTGACGCGCTTTACAAGTATGTGCTTTGTATGTGCTTCAACTTAGAAAGTTGTTTATAACTTTTTAATAAACAAAAAAAAATTTGGTGGGGAAAATTATTTAAAGCAGTGAATTGTTGGTATATTGAAAAGAAAGTTACCAATCTCTGCTTTAAATAACTTTTCTTTCAATATACCAACAATTCACTGCTTTAAATAATTTTCCCACAAAACTATTTTTGTTTATAACTTTTTAATAAACAATGACCGCCAGCTAAAACCTTCTGAAGGTTACTCAGGAGGGGAACCTTGACAACTTATGTCAAGGTAAAGGTCGTTTATGCCTTTCAATACTCAAAATAACTGCTATATTTGTCAAACTTTTTTTGTTTATAACTTTTTAATAAACAGCGACCGCCGACTAAAACCTTCTGAAGGTCACTCAGGAGGGTGACCTTGACAACATATGTCAAGGTCAAAGTAATCCGAGCTGTGTGAGTTATTGTAAACTTTTACCAAAACATGGCTAGGCACATAATTTATTTAATTTTTTACAGTTACAAAAATTTATTCTCATCGACCTCTAGCAACCTGAAATATATAGATAAAAATCTATAAAAATATCAGAAGATAGGTACAACTATAGGTAAGAGAATTGCCAAGTTTCAAATTTTTCCGATCGCTATTGCACTCGTACTAAAATCATTTGCTATTCGATTTTAATAGGAAAATTCAAGTGCTCTGCGGCACGTATTAAAATTAAGATAGGAAGCTGCGCTTTTGCACAGATTTTTTTTATGTATTTCAAGCCTTCCGAACCGTTCGAGCAGTCAAAATTCGAAATTACCCTTTTTAAGGACCACTCTAATGTATATATATTCTTATATTTGAGTTTGAAAACTTTATAAATTCGCAGAGTCGCGCTTTGGAAAATTCCTCAAAAATTTACATTCATATGTATGCTATAACGTCTGTCGTCTTACCAATTTAAGGAAAATATAAAAAATATTAAACATCTCTTAAACAATAAAACCTACATTATGCACATATTTACTGGACGTCGGCCGTGTAATCGTTACTTTGTGATACTTATGGGGTTCTTATTTGGTTTCTCTATGGTACACGGGCACACCAGCTTGGTATTTCTCGCCCCAGTATCTCGGCATCTTGCGACCTGTTCTCGAAGGTAGGAAACGTAGGTAGACGGAAGATGAAAGAGAGGGCCGTCGTTTACGGGCGGTAAGTCGGCCAATTTATGGCACTCAGAAATTTATAGGTTCAATTTCCGCGATATTTAAACGACTCGACGGCGAAATCCCCGCCCGCTTGCCACCTAGCTCGCTCGTTCGCGCGCACGCATCAAGTTTTCGCCGTTTTTTATTACTCCAACGTGGCATAATTAAATAATTATTATTGTTGTTTTTCACGTATCTTCCAAGTGTTATGCGGACTACTTCGATTTTGACCAAATCGCGGCTTGAATAAAATTAACAATTGGAGTAATTTTTTCTAGTTTTGTATTGCTAGCAATTTAAATCGTGAATGCGTTTATATAAACTTTTATTTAATATGTGTACATGCGTATTTTATTGAATATAAAATTGACTTAGAATATAACGATAGCAACGTTTGCTGTTATGCATAACATGGTCTCAATTTACCGCTCAGAAATTTCGTTGTACGTCATTAATATAATTGTTGCTTTTCATTGCGCGGATCGCAGTATTTATCAAAACATTGTAACTCCGGTATGCGTGCGTTCTAGAAACGACCTCGATGGAGTTTTCGCGAGGCGAGGTACGTACAACACAATCCTCGCCAAATATACAGACACGTTACTCCTGTACTCCTGCCTGGAGAGCGACGAATATACGAGCGCGCAGGAATATTAATTTAAGCCAACGCGGCATATTTCGCATACGCGGCATTAGAACGGGGTGTGATTAAGGTGAGTGTACAATTCGAAATATTTTGATTTCGAGACGACAAAAGGAAAAACGACGTATCGTATAAGCATCGAATAAGGATTTTAAAGCTGTCAGGCTTATCGGGAAAGGTACTTTTTTCGGACGTTTTTCTGAGGATGATTGTTGGCACGGCCAGTAATCCGATGCCTCTCTAATGATACGTCCTCTCTCTCTCCTACCTCGTTTGGGTAAAACCAATTTAAATATAGTTCGTTAGCGCGATGCGTTGTTATCTCCCAGAGGAAAAGAAACGCGGTTATATAGCGACGACGAGTATTGGGAACCACCGTCACCGAGGAGCTGCCGAGCAACGCCGCGCCGGTCGCACTATGCAAATTGAATTTACGTAATAAAATTGCGCGATTCTCCATCGTCCTGGTCGGAGTTCAGAGCTCGGAACTCGCAGTGTCTTTACGGAAGTGACTCTCCCTCACTGTTGCAACCCCCTTCCCTCGGTGGAAGCGCTACGAGTGCAGGGATAAACCCCAGGTGTCTGCCTCATCTCGAGTGGAGTGTCGTGTTACAGGGCTGCGGAGGACTGCCGGAGAGAGCAGCATTTCCTGCTCTTTGTCTTCAACGATTCGTGCGGAAATCGTTTGCTCGCAAGCCGGCGAGAGGCGCGGGGCGCGGGGCGCGGGTGGGTATTCGCGAGTCTGTTAGTCGCGTGATACCATCCGCGAAACCCATTCGCAGACAAGCGGACTCCACGCTTGTCCTGTGGAAATCTTTCTCGAGGCTCTGCGACTCTGCGTTTGCGCGCAGCCGTGGATGTAAAATTACAGGAAAGTCAGACTCCTGTCTAAAAAGCGCATTCGCACATTTCTGCGTGGGTACGTCAATCTGCAGGCGGCGCGTGCTCCACGAAATGTTACTCGCAAAATCGATTTTGTTTTTCCTTCCTCGACGTATCTATTCTCGTTATATTGTAACGTCTTTCGTAAGGCTATTACGTGAGAATATTACAAAGTAAATTTTCTTACTACGTATTGCGAGACATTCCATTCAGTATCTGTCGCAACGCAACATTGCAGTTGGCAAGACGTTATTTTGCAAGCAAGGATAACGACGAGTGGCCATCGCTACTCATAAAGTCATAATTATATGGTCGGCCTTCGAGTCGTCAAAACACTCTTTATTTAGTAACTGAAAATCGATAACAAAACTTATTAATAGTCTACTAATGTATTTTCCGAAATAAAATAATTATTACTCAAAAGACCCATAATAACATAGCGCAAATTCTTGTGTAAATAGGCTAATAATATCTGCTAGTAATTTCTCCAATAGGGTTGACTTTTTTGGTGGCTCTGTATCTACTTTTAAACGAAAACTTTCTTGTCTACTCTCGTAACTTAACTCTTCATATTATGTTGTGAAATTTTATGTTCTTGTATTTTTTTCTTTGTACGCTAAAGGATTTATTACCCGTTAATAAAGATTATTATTATAATTACCGCCTTTCTCAACCTACACGTATCTGACATAGAGGCGTGGCTTAACTCAATGGCGGCGACATGTAGGCAATTTGGGTTAAGGTATTTTTTAAAGATTATTTTTATAAGTATAATATATCAGTGAAATATGCGAATGGGCAGGTACATATGATTAATTTTTATATAAATATAATACAACTGACGATTCTATGACGTGCGAACCGCGCGGGAAGTAGTCTGCCTACATACAGTAGTTCAATTTCCGGCCACCAGAGGTCATGGTGCTAAATGTCAGATCCAAATGCCGGTAAATCCACGGAACCCAGACAGCACGCATGTCCAAAATCGGGACGTAAGACGTCTTTTAAACGTCATATCGTAAGATATCTAATGCGGGGTCTACAATGCGAGTCGTGGGTCGTAAGAAATTGACCAATCACAGTCGATTGTTCTCCTCAAATTCGATTGTGATTGGTCAATTTCATACGACTTACGACTCGCATTGTAGAGCCCGCATTATACGTCTTACGATATGACGTTTGAAAGACGTCATACGTCCCGATTTTGGTCATGGTGCTGTCTGGGAAGCTACGAAGGAGGCGTCTCTCGACTATTCTGGCGTTGATTAGGTATACCTACATATTATTTCAACGAGGGCCGCTGGTTTTACTTTCGGTCTCTATAACCCGCGCACACGTTATAAGACTTATAAGTACGTCTGGAATCTGACCGGGGAAACAATTTGGAGGCAAGCCAGGGCACGCTGAATCCTGACTTGCCCCCGTGTAACATTTAAGGTAAGTGGGGTAGTTTCTGACACTGTTAAAAAAAAGAGGTAGTTTCTGACACATAAAAAAAAAGTAGTTTCTGACACATTAAAAAAAAAGTGTCTGTGCAATAATCAACAGCAAAAAACGCTCTTTAATTTGCCTGTAATTTTTTTTATATTTGACGAAAACTTTATTTATTACAAATATAAATGTACCGTCAGTGTCAGGAACTGCAACAGTGTCATTAACTCCCCCCTTTATCTTACGTTGCGTTCGTGCGATTTCCGTACTACGCGAGTCCGCCGCCTGGGCGAGATAGCAAACGAGGGCGAGAACACGAGCGTGAAGATCGGTTACGTGAGCGTTGCGGAAAAACGGGCGAACCCGAGCCGACGTAGCCGCGTCGCGTCCGCAAAAAGCATTGTTACGTGTACCTCGGAGCATCCCGTATCCCGCATCCCGCGCACGTTCGTCCCGCACGCTATCACCCGCCGCCGCCGTCGCCGCCGCCGCCGCCGCCGCCGCCGCGCCGGTTTACGTCTTTCCGCTCTCAATTATGCAAAATCGCAGCGGCGAGCGCGGAGAGGTGCATTTTCGTGAAACACGCCGAGGATCCGCGATTAAGCCGCTCGCTCCTCTTATCTCCGGAAACCTGGCGAAAGTGTTCGCGGCCGCTTAAAACTGCCCGGTCGAGGGAGCAAAGGTCGGAGTCGTTACTTAACCGGGGATTAGGCAGGGATCGCGAATAGGGTTGAAGATACCCAACGAGTCGACCGTTCACTCTCGCCGAGTATCGTAATTCGAGAGAGTCGTAATTTCATAATTTATAATTTATATCATAAATATACGCTTTTATCTTATCAGGCGCAGAACTACAAATTGGCCGGGTATGAGCAATTCTCGATCTGTTTATCAAATAAAAAGTAACAAAGTTTCTCGCATCGAGAACGATTTAACAGGGGAACATAATCGAATATTTCATTCAAATTACATTTCCCCCATGTTTGCTTAACACATATTGTGTGAAACGTGTAATCGCGGTTATTGCACAACCAATGGCGTCGGGCTGCAATATCCTTTCGCTTTATGGTCTCCATACTCAATACTGGTTTCTTCTCTCACCGGGGCCCACGTTCCTTTGTGTCCGCACGCACATGACCGGATTTGCAATTTGCAACAATACCGCGAGGCGGCAATTTTCTCGAGTCGTTTCCTCGCGAAGACTGCGAGTGTCGGCTGCGAGTGTGGATCCAAAGGTAATAACTTGAACGAAGCTGTCATAAAAATTGTGAGCCTAACATTTGTGAAATTGCGCGGAATCGTGCGAATAAGCCCGCGAATATCGTCAACGCGCAGTCGGAAGATACAGTTCCGGGATGTAACTATAGGACACCCTGTACATCCGCTTCGGTCTAATTAAACGTTCGATATTGTAAAATTGATTATGCTCTAGGTGCGGCATCGGGAGATTTTATTTACTATCAATTTTCTACTACGTAACCGGGGAGGGCAGAAGGGGGGAAGGGGGCAGGTGCGGTCGCTCCGGTTAATTGAAGTCTGCTATTAATTAGCAGATATTTATTATGAAATACATCCTCGTGCATTTACGTTATTATAGGAATGTCGCAAACACTTCGCGCTTATACTCGCGTAAAAACACGAGTTACGCGAGATAAAATTGCGTTGAGATCCACAGGATATCATCGGATGTTTTGATTCCAAATTAACCGAGTGGGTGAAAGCTGAGCGACGTTTTTACAATTCTCAATTTCCGTGACGAGTTAAAATTTGACAAATTCGCAGATCAGCCCCTCGATCTGCTTTGCTCGAGAGGCCTTTTTTTAAGAAGTGCTCATCTCGAAATTCGGCGACAGGGGCCGAAAGTGGGCGGTTGAGCACCGCTGCGAGGAGAGTGCCGAGGACTCCTTGGGCGCCCGCGTCGCGCTGCGCGCGGACGGCACGGCACGGCATGCGCCAGTCTTTTACCGGAGCGAAGGGCAGAGCAGCGAAACTGCGAACCGGCCGCGCGGCGATATATCGGCCGGCACACATTCTATCCCGTCAGCCGTCCTGCGCGACGCGCATGCACACAGTGCACACGTGCACACGCACGCGAGGCGCGCACACACACAAACACACGTGCCGCTCGTACGTAGTACACGCGGCTGCCGCGCCGCGTAAGGGTGCGCTGACATTCCCCTCGCGTCCCAACCTAACCTAACCTACCTACCCGCTACCCCTACCCTCGTCTGGGGTCCCTTCAGCCGGCCGATCCCCCAATGTCCCCCATCCCCACCATTCCCCGTACTTGGCGGCTCAGCGCTCAGGCGGCTGGCGCCCCCACCATCACGGGCATCGCGGCGGATCGCGGATCGCGGCGTGTAGTCCGTGTAGAGTGTAGTTGTAGACGACTGGAGCGGAGCGCGCGTACATCAGCTGCCATACGGAGTGCGCGAGGCCCACCATCGAGAGAGAGAGACGCGAAACCGCGAGATCCGCGCGCATCGACTCCGCCGTCGCGGTCGTTCCTGTCTGGCCGGTCGGTCGACCGCGGTCGGCCGCTAACCTAAAAATCGCCAGGAGACTCGGGGGGACCGGGACGCCCGCCACCGGGCACCGGGCACCGGTGCAAGCCGGCGAGAAAGCCCCCGCGCCGCGGCGCGTTAACACGCCGCGCCGGTCGTTCTTTGTGCGCCAGCCCGCGCCACGCGATCCTTTGTCTCGACGCCTCTCCTCGTCGACGGTAAACGCCGAGAGAGGATCGGCGCGAACCGGTGTTCCTCCCCGCGCGCGCGAACGCAGACATTCGTAGTATTCGTACCTGCCTTAACCTACCGCGACCTTGAACTTGTGTGCCTGTGCCTGTGCCTGTTCCTGCTCCGCGGCCGATCGCCCTCTCTCGAGACGGCAGCGAGGGTGGGAGAACGAGGGAGAAAAAGTGTGTGAGACCGAGACCGAAGACCGAGAACGAGGCGACGAGCGAGGGAGCCGGCGACGTCCCGATCCTGGAAGTGAACGAGGATGTTCTCCTACGCGACCTTCCCGACAATGGGGTAAGATGCCCATAAGCTCTTCTCTCTAGTCTCTACCGCCGGTACCGCGACTACCGCGTCCCGCGAGGGTGTTCCGCAGCACCCCCAAAAGCGCGATACGTTGTTTTTCTGCCGCGTGGATATTTTTCGGGCACGGGCGTTTTTCGCCACTGTAAAAAACGCTGTTTTCCGTCTGCGTTTTTGCTTTGTCCGTTGTCGTTGGACGGCTCCTCGATCGAGAGTCTCTCGATCGAGTTTCGAGTTCCAAAAAGCCCGTGTTGTTTGGTCGTTTCTCCTCCGCTTCCGCGAAACGCGAAATTTTCCGGGGACGGATGTTTGTTTCGTTCAACCGCGGGAAACATCCGCGTCCCGGCGCGGCCGCGGCGCGGCGCGGCGCGGCGACGCGTTTCTACCTTGTTCCGAAACCGGAATGGACAATGGACCGCTCCCCGACCCCGCCGTCGCGGTTGTGGAGCCTGGTGGAGGCGTGGAGCCGGCCGTCTCGAGACTCTCGAGAGCGCGATTGTGATTCAGGTGAGGAAGAGCGATGGCATTTCCGTGATTTTCGTGAGGAACCAACCCACGAACCACCGTTGTAAATCTCTAAAGGCGAAACGTAGCACGTAGCCCGCTTGCCGAGCTGCCGTGCGTTTTCCACGAATTCCCTCTCGACCTTCCCTCGGTTTGTTTTTGTTACGCTGTCACGCTCTCGGTGCTGCTCCGAGCTCCGATCGTCCGCGTCGCTTTGTGTATGTATCCGCTCGGCGTATCTCGTTAAACCGTATTTCCTTCACAAGAGAAGATACGTTAAACGTCGTAAATATGTCCCGTTACTAAACAGGAACTTTCTCGGGAGACTGTCGTACGGTCAGTTGAGAAAGAATTAAAAGGTTTCCAACATTTTTATGGCAAATGTAACGTTACATTCGAGATGCCGTGCGTTTTCCACGCACGGCAGCTCGGCAACATTGACGTCAAACGAGTCGTTAGAGGTCGTCTCACAAGATTGACACCTGCTAAAACATTTCTGTCTGTTGTCACGTATATCTTCGCGCTCTTCCTTCCGAGACGTTAATCGATAGAAATAATGTTTACCAATATGCTGATATCGTAGTTTATTAACGGAAGACGTATTTACGACACTCCCAAGTTCGGCCTACGCCTGCCTCTTATTGTCTGATTGTCTCCTTTATCTCGTAAACATTTGACCGTTTCTCTTGTCCTTCCTCTCGCGTGCGATTTCCATCGCGTCTCCCGGCCGGTCGCTTTTCCGGCTTTCACACCGACGTCTTGTCGCGGAATCGTGCGTCGTAGACAACAAATCGTGTTTAAATCGATTCGACGGGGGACAGGGACAGGGATCAAACCGTCAGTCGTCACGCCGCGGCCGATCTCTCTCTGTAGTCTCTCTGTGGCCTGTGCAGAGGGAAAAAAAGGCGAGACGGAAAGACGCCGGACGCGGCGGCGATCGCTCCTGCTCGCTTCTTTTCGTTGAGAAGCTTCCTACGTTGTCCTGGCAACGGGATATCGCGCGGTGGTGCAGGTGGGACAGAGGGGGCAGAGACACGAGACGACGCGACGCGACGCGACGAGCTGTCACGATCATGTTAGGTCAGATTAGGTTAGCTTAGGTCGGCAACTCCTTCGTCTCCTTCTTTCTTCCTCTTTCCCATTCACCGCGAGATCGGGTCGTCATGGCAACGTCAAAACAAGATGCGGAATATCCAGTGATGCACGTAAAATCTTGACGATTCTCCGCGTCAATCGTGCGGATGATCCGTCAATATCTTACCCTAGCTTCGTCCCTCGCCCTCGGTGAGAAACGGACCCCTGAGGGGACGTTTGCCAGGTCCAGCATTAAGTAGAAAGTAGATGTATCTTACAATTCGGTTCTCAACTAAATTTTTTTCATTAAGCGGTATCCATAATTTGGGTAGAGAATCTAAGCCGATTTTTAATACTTTTTTTGAATTTAAAAAAAAAAACCTTAATTTGAGAAAGTTATAGCTTGCTAAAGTTTCTTTGATGCCGTCAACTTCGAAAGATGCCGCAACAACACTATGACGTCACACACATTTTCGTGTTACTATATTTTCTTCAATTTTGAAGATATTGCAAAAATTCAAAAAGTTTACAAAGAAAGTATGCCATGATCTATCATAATATACTGTTAGGTAAAATCCGTTAAAAACCGAATTAGATTCATGAGTTATCTCTACCGATTTTATCGGTGAGTTAACTCAGGTAAGGCAGCTTTCTCATCCTTTTTTTCTTTTCACGGTATCGCGCGAGAGTGTATCTAATAAACGGTATGTTCTTGCATGCAAAACGATGAAAAATTAACAGACAATTACACGCAGATGATTCCAAATGAGGCGATTGCGATAGTATTGGTACACTGAAAAAGTTTTATTATTTGCAAGAAAATTTATTTCTATAAATTTATAGTTCCTTTAATTTAAAGAAGTATTAGGTAGATTTGAGAAAAAATTTTTCTGAATTTAAAATATTTTCTCAAATCTACCTAATATTTTTTTGAATTAAGGAAACCATCTTGCAAATAAACTTTTTCCGTGTATAGTCACAATAGGGTGTCTTTTAGTTGCAAAAATAAAAGGTTATTTTTTTATATACCATGTAACGCGACGTCTTTTTTACGTGTGGATGGTTCGGAGTGAGCGATACAATATGCAGCGATATCGAAAACCCGCACATAGTTTCGCGAGGTGGATTCGCTTCGCGTTTCATCGCCGCGGCCGCTCGGGTTTCGTGCGTTCGCGTGATTTATATTCCGTGCGTATTGTCGAAATTGAATGCGAAAACGAGCGCCTCGCGTTCTTGTTCCGTCTTCGCACAAAGGCTCGCGGTCTCGTCTCGATAACTTTTCCTCAACGTCCACGCGTTGCGTCGGGGGCAGCCCCGCGGATATCTCGACTATTCTCGATACAGTCGATACAGAATTTACCGTGCAAAAAAAGAAGAATGAAAGAAAGACGGAAAACAGACGGGAGAATCGATCCTCGTCGGTTTCCAATGACACAGACCTTGATGGTCGACTCGCAACACCGTCGGGCTTCTCTTCCTCCCTATATTCCTTTCTCGCATCCCCCTCATCTTCCCGAGTTTTGCTTCTACTTTCGTATAGTTTCTCCTTTTCCCCGTTGATTGCTTTCCGAGTTGCTCTCCTCTCTCTATCTGTCTCTCTTATTCCTTTTTTTTTTCTTTTGCGATCTACAAGATCCCTGCGCAGATTGAAAACAGTGCTATTTGTTTTTTTTTTCTTCTTAGTCGTAGTTCGTTTCAAGTAAATTGGATATATAAGTAGATGTGTCAAACTGCATGAACGTTAAGTTTTATTACATTTATTTGTGCGATACTGAACCGTGATTTGGAATTACCGTTCCTGGCTAAACGTTTAACGTAATGGAGGAATCGTAACGTATTACGCGATACGTATGTTACGCACGTGAACGTAAAATTACAGTGATGTATAAAGGTGCGAAACTGTAACATATGAAAATATGTCGTTTAATCGGCCATTATACGCCGATATTACATATAACGTTACAATCACGCGGTTAATTTCTGATCGCATTTTAGTCATAGGACACCTGGCCTAATTGGAGTTGCACATAACAGGCGGTCGGTAAAATGTTGGAAGCGAATCGTCGAGCCGCTAAAACTATTTTGTCGTTCATTAACGTCGCGCGGTCCGCGATTCTAGCGAATAACGCGGAAAATGCGGTTACGCAAAATTTGACGCAATATCTCAACTAAAATATTCCACGCGGATCTCTCTCTACGCCGATATGTTAATTGATTTATTACCATTATTCAAATCGATACGAGAGCGACATATTGAAAATAGAAATACTGGAATTGCGAGAGTGTATCTTCGCTTTATGCCATGGGATACGCTTCCGGTTCTGAAATGTAAAAATAACTTCAGACCTTGCAAGGTTAAACTTGCATGACATAGAAATAATTATATACGATATGTAGAAATAATAGTATGTCGCGCAAACCGTTAATTTAGCTTGCCTTGCGTCAGCGCACGCGCAAGATCAGTTTTTTCTCTTTTTTTTTTTTTTTCATCGAACTATTCGTTCCGAGACGAATGTCCAACTCCAACTATGACTCACGCTGATCGATTAACAACTATTGAGAGATTTATCGTTATTCAGCGAAGCGCGTAGTCTCTCTTTCTCCTTTTTCTTTCTTTCTCTCTCTCTCTCTCTCTCTCTCTCTCTCGTCACTTCTAATACTTGACTGGCGTTGATAATTCCTTGTAAAAGGAATTCAGACGGGGAAAATTACTCGACTGGACCAGTTGAAATTCGACTGACAGTCAAGTCTAGCGAAACGTGTCGCGGCCGACGTAGCCGGGATTCTTATTTGATCGAATCCGTTTTTATCGATCATAAAGCTGTCATGACGACGACATTGCCTCTTGCGTAATGCCACTTGGAAACGTGACTCGATGGGGTTACCTTTGCCGAGCATCGAGTTACTTACTCGACGGCTTGCTCGGCAACCTGCACACACAACGTTCCACAATCTTGTACTCGGAGGCACGGAGCAGCTTCGCGATCGATATTATGCAATCACGTGACGAGCACTATTTCGTACTGCAAAATTCCCTCGCGTTTCTCGCATTCTTGTTTACTCGGGAAATAGCCAGATGCAGATACGTCCTTTTTTCTCATTTGCTCTTCTTCGCGTTTCGAGACTTTCCGAGGCACGCGATCGAATTTTAATAACGCAGAATGATACGAAGCGATCCGAATTAAACGTATCGAATTAAGGATGTATGAGGAATTATTAATTTACACTTGGTAACATTAATAATTAATAGTATTAATGTCGGCAACAATGAGATTGGTAAATGTTTCTCGCGTTATCGCATATAGGTTATGACGTTATGAGATGCACTACCAATCGGAATTGCCATCCCGGTTATCGTCGAAAATCACTTGGCAAACATTTTTCCACTGAATGACGTCGAATAATGTGTGTACGATTCCTCCTCCTTTCTTTCTTATTTCTTCCTGAATTGCACACTTGGAAGTCGCTAACGACAATGGCGCCTTTGCGCCGGCTGGAGCTCGCGTTTTTTGATTCGTAGCGGCAAATGTGCATAACGGCGAAGGGGCGAAGCGGGAATTGCGGTTGGTTGTTCTTTGAGAAAAGCCACCGCAGGCCACCGCTGAAAGCCAGTTTTTGGCCACGGAGCCACCTTTCTCTCCTTTTTCCCTCTCGAGCTTCGACGCGATGCATTTGTCCTGTCTGCAAAACGTCCCGTTTTAACGAGCGAACTGGGCGAAGTGGGGTGGGGCGGGGGGGGGGGCGGGAGGGGGGCAGCGCGTAGCGCGATTTCGCCCGATATCGTTTCGCGTACGCCGAATGATTTATGAGGCGACGCCGCGTTTTTTTCCCCCGCGTCCCACTTGCGCGAGAGAGATTAGTTCGCGGAGCGACGCGTACGGGCGGTTAAAAGCGACGCGTGCACGCACATAAATACGCGTCGCGTTACGTTCTGCGTATTTCGTCACGCGCGTCTCGCTTGCCGCTCGCGATCGCTTCCCACGCGCCGCGCTGACCGCGCGCGATATTTTGCATCGGCAGCGTTAAATCGCGTAAACTTTCTCGCCGCCGCGGCCGCCGCCGCGCCCGTGCGTGAGGCAAAACTTCCGCGCGCTTTTGACCACTTTTGACATCGGGAAATCCGGATTCGCGCGGAAATTACGTCGGTTTCGGCGGCAGCGGTCCGCGATTTCGGGGCTCCTATAATGCTCGTTGTAAACATTTTGCTCCTCCCGTCAGAATTCAGTGCAGTTGCATTAACCGGCTTTAATTAACTCGCCGCGTGTACCGTGCTACCGTGGCATAAAAGAAATCGTCGCTTTATGAGCAATAAAATGCAAATAAATGATACATTACGGTATCACAAGCTTAACTGAATTTATAATAACTTTCGAGTACCAAATGAGCCGGATTTGAAAGTTTACTATTGCTTTTTATAAATATGTTGCGACGTTGACAGAAAGAAAAAGTGTATTTGCGTAAATGTAGAATGATTAAGATTGATTTCAAAAGTCGTTGGCGAAATTGAGCCTTAACGATCGAGAGGCATAATGCGCCAATGAGATTCGCTGCAACGCTATTTTCTCTCTCTCTCTCTCTCCCTCTTCGATTTCATCTGGCCTCTGATTGAGAAGGTGCCATAGTCCTCGCGAACGAGACGCCAAGGTCGAGCATTCCTTCACCTCGCTCGATTTTTGTTTCTTTATTTGCTTCTCCGCGCGCGCGCCCGCGCGGCGCACCGATCTCTCCGTCTCTAGCCTCTCTCTCTCTCTCTCTCTGTCTCCCTCTTTTTCTGCTTTTCGTCTCTTTCCTCATCTCCGTGTCCGATTCTACATGCGACGCTCCCCGCTTCTCGCCGATTTCTCTTTTATTCAGCGTCTCTTGGTTCGTTCTTTCTTTCTTTTTTTTTTAAGAATTAATATCTAGAATAATGAGATCTCACTTTTTTTCTCCAATACAGATACTACTATCCATAAAAGAAAGAGTTATGTAATCCAAGCCTATACTTTAAAAAGTATGTGACATGTATGTAGGTATGTGAAATTATAAACAAGCGTAAAATTTATCTGACTTCTTTATAATAGAAATGTATTTCCATTATAAGTATATAACATTAATTAACCAGTACAATTTTTTACGTTTGTTTCTCGTGCAATTTTACGTATTTTTTTTTACAGTGTAACGCGATTACTAGCGTAGGTATATAGGGGAAGGTTGCCTATATTGTACCGGCTCCTAAATTGTACCATCTCTATATTTTATATAATCCGAAGGCTTAGCGCCTTCGGATATATGAAATATAGAGATGGTACAATTTAGGAGCCGGTACAATATAGGCAACCTTACCCTATATAGGTAATAATTTTGTATTCCACGATTATTGAATTATTGTAGAAGTAAATATTGTGAGAAATAAAAACTCAATCGGACAAACTTGGATGTCTTACCGATTTTATTCAGTCTTTTTTTTAGATTAGATTTTAATCGATAAATTTATTTCTTGTTTTATTTGCACGAACAACTATTCTACGGATCTGTGTCGACAGTCTTAATTTGGTAAGCAATCTTCAAGAATATAAGCAGGAAGTTTTTATAATTCCATCGGTAAGGAATATTCGTGATTCCGATCACGATCTGGCTTTATCCATAATTAATGTTAATCTGATTCCTCATTGATACCTAACTGCCAATCGTACTGAATTATTCACTTCGATATGGATTACGTTCGCGCGAATACACCGAAATTACAGATACGGATTTCCGTTTATGAAGTCTTCTCAGTTACCGCAGTAATGCGTACCTATTTTATGCTCTACGTTAATAATTCCTGACTCCTTCCTCGTTCCTCTTACACCACGGTTCGCGGCGCAAGCTATTGATCTTTGCAACGAATCGAAGTCCATTCGAAATAATCTTTAGGAAAGTCAACGCGATATGGAATTTAAATTCCATTCGTAGGAATTAGCTACTCTGTTATTCTGTTTGTAGTGGCTTCCTTCATTAAGAACGCAATGAGCAATACCTACAATATAATATATGTAACGAATCCTAATGGCGTGGCGATTGTATTGACCAAACACGCAGGAACAATGCGTTAACTTGTTGTATTCAATAACGCGGATTAATGCATTTCAAACATAGGCGAGATATTGATACGCGAATGAATATCGCGTATTCGCGTATATATATATATGTATATTTGTATATATATATCGCGATTCGTTGTTGAAAGCTCTCGGCGCACATATAGAATCCGCGGTGGGTTCTGGAGGAATTCCGCATAGCCGACCCCGTGGTCCCAGGGGCTCCAAAATCTTTGCCAGGTGTGCGGGAACAGCTGCTCTCTCACCGCGTTGGGGATACGTGCAAAACTTCTTTTTATACGCGCTGGCACGAGATGCATTTTATTTAAAGATGACGAATGCGAAATAGATTTATCGCCCTGCCGAGGCGCGTTTCGTTTCGCCAGCCGTTCTCTCTCCTCTCTCTCTCGCTCTCCGTCGTTTTTCTTCCCGATCGTAATGATACAGTCGCATTGCGATGCAATGCGAATCGTTTGTACCTCTACTTTTGTAAGTCACAAAATAAAAAAAATATCTAATACTACTGATTACTAAATTCAATTTAATAATCTTTACTCATAAAACACTATAATTTTGTAGGTACCTATATGTATACAATGTATAGGCGTATTCAAGCAAGCAGGGTGATTTTTCGTGCCAAAATAAATTAAAATTGTAGAATGATTTTATTTTTTGTACGAGGATTCATTCTTGAATTAACGATTTTGAAAATATATGTTATTTCTGTTTGTGTTTATGTTTGAGGACATCGGCAATGTCATGATTTGTTTCCCATCAGTCCTATTATCTTGCTTCAATATGAGTTTCTGTCAAGTTTTTGCAAAGTACAGCAAGATACAGCAATCAGAAGCATACTGGTATGATTTTTTTTTCAGAAGCCTATAGCGGTAACGCATCCGCTGCAGTTCGCTACTACAACGTTATCCAAATCATCGGCACCCTGATAGACGAGTGATACAAAGAGTGAAGCAAATTCTCACTGAAAGTAGTTTGTTTATTTCACTCCAAACTTAACAGAAACTGATAGCTAAAAACAGTCTATAGCAAGATCCGTTAGTCGAGACACAGTCAAATGTATGTTATACTTGATAGATTTTCAAAATCGTTTATTTTGAAAACGAATCTTCGTACGAAAAGAAATATTCTACAATTTCGACTTATTTTGGCACGAAAAATTACCTTGTTTTCGCTTGTACTACACGATTTCGCACGCACCTTGTATATGATTCTATTAAAGATCTTTTGTAACGTTGTTAAATAATTAATTAATGATGTATATAATTTTTGGAGATTTTCACGCAATGGAGAAGAAAAACGAGGACGTAAGGACTACCGCGGTCTGATAGTTTGGTCGAGAGAAGATTGTCGAATCCAAATGTAATTTATACGAATATTCCTGGAATACGAACGACGAGTCCTTCGATCACCGAAATCGAACATGAAAACGGTCGTGTAACCTGCTGCGTGTACCAGCTGGCACGGTCTCTTCCGGTACAGGAAACGTACAGTTACTTCGGAAAGTGCCTAATCGTGTCTGCCAGACGAAACCGCGACGACTCCGAGTGAAATCACTGTAAATCGAATCGAGTATATACCGAGTACGAGTAAGGGGAAACAGGAATGCATTTTCATATCCTACGTATAACTACGTCGAACAAGACGACGTCACTAATTAACGTTAATTTACCAAATAATTAAGCTAAGCCAGCCGATTAAAGCATAGTCAAGATCCTGCCGATTTCACGCGCGGATTCGAGCGGATATCATGTTACGCGATACGTGTTACGAGACGCGCTTTTCCGACTATTTGTCGTTTTCTGCGTGGAACGTAGCTTGCGCAACACAACCGCAACCGCGATTCTATCCAGCACTGTTGCTGGAAAGCGAACACCGACCACATCTAACGTGTCCAAGTCTGCACAGCCAAATCGGCTACTTTCTCGCTCTCGGGCGCACCTTTTTCATCCGAGGCTCGCGCGTTCTTTTTTCGCTCTCGCTTTCTACAAATGTATTTGCGAGTGAATGCGCTGCGCCGCGGTAAATTATCTCGGAAAGTTCTGTTCGGCCAGAATTGAGAACTTTGCGTGACTAATCGTTTAGTCCTTTTCGTTCTCTCTCTCTCTCTCTCTCTGTGTGCGTGCGCGCGTTAATTTACAATCGTTATTTCACTTTAGGTTACGCGAAGGCGACGAATTCGAAGAACGTATCGCAATTGCGTTATGCTTCTATTTTATTGGTCGATAATTTCGAGGAAATGTTAGGTGTAGATAGCTGGCCAATTAAAAGTTAACAATGTTGTTATCGTTATCGAATCGTCTTACGCACACAATTATATTATTAAGATTGTGTATGAAACGTGAGCGAGCTGCTCTTCTCCGCCGTTAAGGTAGACGCGTCCCGAAAGAAAAAGCGACGCAACGAGTTCAGTGGAAATGCATTCCGTGCCGAGCGCATCGCGCCACCGCATCTGCCGAAGGCCGTATTGTGCGACAGGAGGCAGACAGGCCGGGCAAGCAAGCAAGCAAGCAAGCGGCCTGTTGGCCTACAGTCCCCGGAGCAGGATCGTTGTACGTCGTTGAATGGGCTCTTTGTGTCGGGCCGATGATGATGCGAACCGCGCTATGCCGGCGCCGAGAGAGAGACACCGGCTTCTCCTCCAGGCCTCTCCTCGAGACTCGAGACCTCGAGTGTATCGGCGAAGATCGAGAGCGGTGAACGGCTGGCAGGGAAGGGTTAACCCGTTAGTCGAACCGGTGCCGAATTGACCCCGCCCGCGCGCATTAGACGATGTTGCACTGTTGCAGTCTCCGCGAGACCGTGCCGATCCTCGTCGTCTATCGTAACGTCTAACGCGCGTGTACGGTCTCGCGTATTATTACGGGAGACGGGACGGGACGACGATCAACAGCTGTCGCGTGGCCGTCGCGTATGGGGTATACGAGAGGGGGAGCAGGAAGGGTCTGCGAGACTGGATCGGATCTGCACGAGAGCTACCACCTGGCCCGGCACAGACCACCAGGCTTCTATTACCGCGTGGCGGTTACCGACTACCGTAGCGGAGATCCGATTCTCGAACCCGATTTCGTGCTTTGCAACCCTTCCCTTACTCTCTCGGTTCTGCGTAGCCGTAGAGAACCGCTGTTGTAAATCACGCCCAGGACCATTAGGGAGCAAATATCAACCGTTCCTCTAATATACATATACTTGCAGGAATCGCGAGCAACGTCATTATTTTTTGAAAGATAACAGATGTCACATTATGCGGATGATACATTTTTCACGGATGATAAATTGTCAATTTCCACTTTTGGCTCCAAAACGAAATGAGTACAGATTCACTGAGGAATCTTCATTAAAATATAATGCGCATGGAAACGGGACATTACGCGTGATATAGATATATATGCATATGCGCGCGCTCGCGCGCGCAGCAGGCATGCGAGTCGCGGATATGAGACAAAAATTATGTTATGCATGTAAATATGTCACTTTAAATACTAACATAAATGTCATACATCCTCGTGTGTGGGCAGGGGAGTACTATTCGCGCAGTTATCCGCCAAACACGCTTTATCCGATTAAACGCAAACAGCCGCTAAAATCCGTATAGCGGTATCCTGGAAATGGTATGCAGTATTTTTGCATCATATCTTCCGCGAAGGAGGGAACGAGGCGGCGAAGGGTAGGGATGGATCGATTCATAAACAAAACTCGACGGTAGCCAAAGAGACGACTCACGTGGCACCGCGCGCTCGATTGACGTTTCTCTGCAAATAATATTCCGGTATGCGCGCATCGAACGACATTTTAATACATTAAATCTCACTTTATTGACTTAAGGAACTCTCCCTCCTGTCATCACCATTAAATGCTGTTAGCGTCGCGTCGTTATAATGTATTACAATAATTGCACGTATTTAAATTCGAGGCGATTAAATTGTCGATTATTTTTTTATATCTCTTCTCGATTAACAATCATCTTCTCCAATCTTATCAGTCTCGTTGCCGTCGGCATCTAGCATCGGTTCGTGCCTCATCAGTCTGTAGCGATTGTCCAGATGAATGGCTGGTTTCCATTCGGTGAACGTCATCAGCTAAAACAGAAATACAAGAAATGTCTTTAGAAACTTAAATTTTAAAAAATTTACTTTCATACAATCTTAATATAATATCAGCGTGCGAGCAAACAGCCCTGACGATGAACATATAAATTTATTTTCTCTTATTTATAAGATTCTATTATTTATTATAGTATCTGACAATGAGTATGCATGTATAGTATGCGTATGAGTATGAGTGTTATTTCCCAGCAACGATTATACGATATTTAATGGTTCGCAGTCCTATGCAGAATATACATATATAACAATAGCAGATAAACTAATAAAGAGACTGAATAATTTCATTGACTAATTGAATTAATCGACCAATTGAAGACTTTGTCAAGTCGTCATTATTAAACAGTTCTTTAAATATTTAATGTCTATACCTGTCCGTTTTATCGACATTCCTTGAAATATGTCAAATTTCCGCGAGCGTGTCTTACGTCGCGTCTTGACGTGACGCGGAGTTTTTAATGAAAGACGGGAAAGAGCAGCAAGGACGATAGTGCATTATCGCGTCCAAAAGTCGACACGACAGCCATGCAGTGTCGTTACCGAAAATCCTGGCGACGTCGCTCGCAATAAGCCGCTTACCTAGTGTACTTCTCCTACCCTCTCTTACAAAACCGTCTACCCTACGGGCGATGAAGTTTCGCGTTGCCGCGACTGTCAATATTAAACCGAGCCGCGTTTCGTGTGTCAATGGCGAGTATGGCGACAATAGTTACGAGAACCATTATGACTTTGACATCGTTTAATCATATTTGGCAGTCGCGAACGAGAAAAGTCGCGATTGCGTCTCCGTTCTCTCTTCCCATGCACTAAATCGCAGCGTCGCATCTCCGAACAACATTGCGCAACGATCGGCGAAATTATCCGTAAAACGACAAGGAAACATATTTTTTCCCTTTTATTTTAATATTTTTATGTTGAATAAAGGTGTGTTATTATTGAAGAGTCTTGTTTATCTCGCGCGATCACGTCAACGTGGGTTCCGGCCCCTGAAGCGGCGACGTCGTCATCGATAAGAGATTTTTCGGATTCGAAAGCGAGCAACGAGGACGTGCCTACGTGGCGTTTTTCGTATTTACCCGAGTTCTTTTGTGCGCGCGAAGGGATGGCGCGATGAAAGGCTCGGGCCGAACAAAAAGCACAAAAGCTATCTCGGAGCCGGAGCAATGGCCGCCGACTTCGCACCCCTTTTCCCCCCACAAACGAGATTCGTTGTAGCCTCTCGTCGAGCCCCCGCGAGAAAGCTCGTCCTTATTGTTGAAATAATGACAGTCGAAGAGTTAGGCGCGTCAGAAAGACGAGACATCGAGGCACTTTTCGCGTATCGGATCGCGCTAATTAATTCCGCGAAGTTCACTCCGCCTTCGACAGCAAATCAAGAGGAACGAAACGTGCACGCCCTACTTACTTTTGCCGCGAGCTAAATTTTTGCCGTGGGCGAAAGCGTGACGACAATCGTTTACGAAATCTATCTGAAGTACAATCGATGGATCGGAGGTGATAACGAGATTGGCAGCAAGGAGGAGATTTGCCTGAATATATATGTCCGTTCGGTGAAAGGCCGCGTCTTTGCGAGGCGTTTTCTGCAAGAATGTTTGAAAGAGTGAGTGAGCGAGTGAGCAAGAGAGAGAGAGAGAGAGAGAGAGAGAAGGAAGGAGTAGCACGAAAGGCGCGCGCGCGCGCCCGTGCGCCCGTGCGCAACATCGCCGAATATGGATTATGCGGCACGGCGGAAATCGAATTATGTCATTAGAAGCCACAAAGAAGACACTCGCGTGGAAACCTTTGAAAAATCTTCCCGGTAAGCCGAATGCCTGACCCGAATACACACGGGTCTTCACCGACTGGCTCGTTCGATCGCTGCCATTTTTTTATGGTTTCCGACGCGGATCGGGTAACATATTACATAATTTCGTCTAAAAAAACCTCTTGTTTTTTTCGACAATTTAATTGATTCGTTGCAAGAAGGAAATACAACGAGAGAAAGATTTGGTTTCATTTTCTAATAGTTAAATTAACGGCAACGTCCGCAAAGAAATGGCATTTCCTCCAAAGCGACTGTTAATCGATCGTTGATTGCGTAACCTTCCCTTCGCACTTAATCTGTTTTCGTAATTAACGACTTAAAGGCTCGCGAGGTAATGCTCGAAAATCGTACGACCTGGTTTATTCGACGTGGCCGGTTCTCATAAATTTTCGTTAAAGTTAATTGAGATTTAATCAAATCAATCCTCTGGTTCCGCTCCAGTTCTATTTTCAGGCAGAAACGGCAAATTTGTTAAATCGTTAAACCGCGATTAGCGTTAATTAATATTTACGAGAACAGTCGAAAATAGTATTCTATAATTCAATAACGTTTTCTTTCATATTTGACTGAAGTGTTATGCGAAACTATGCTGTATACATGCACACACGCACACACACACACACACACATACAGAGTACATGCCATGTAGTTTGGAGTACCTAGATGTTGGTACGCCGGTTGCTCGCCGTATAAGCTCCGACACTTTGGAAAATGTTCGTTATATAACGTGTGCCCTGAATCGGCTGATCAGATTCCGATAGACTTTGTACTAAATATCTAATATCCGGCGAAGCCAAGGCACGAGATTTACGGTATATTCTCGTGTCCCAACTCCACTGGCCGTCGTTATATGTTATATGCCCTATTCGTCGATAAGTCGTGTCGCTCCATAATATATGTATGTGTGCGACGTACTAAAAACTTGAACGCCTGATGCCACGATATGCCGAAAGCACTCTCTATTGCAACTGCTTGCAACTTTTTAATCTCGGCAGAAGCAATAAAGTATCGAGCCCAGAGAGTACGAACGTTCACGACGCGGCAATAATTCAACGGGTATTCCACGTGAAAAGTTAGCGAGGCGATCACCGCGCTCGAAGGGTTTTGTCCGAGAGGGATGTTTAATTTAATAAATAACGAAGGCGAGACGCGCGATATCCTCCTCCCGTCGCGCGTCTTCGATTGCCCGGAAAGATTAAACACGCCGGATTCCCGGAGCCGTTACGTTGTATTTCGCAGACCCGCTGTCTACCCCTACGGCGTATTGATCTCAGGGGGATGATTTTTAAGACGAGTTTCGCACCAAGTGCCACAGATGGCATCACTTTGCAGCCGAGTTCATAGAAACCCTTCAATTTATTGTGCGCGCTGCCGACTCGGATTTCGTGTAAAATGTAAATATCGCGGATAAATCGCTGGAACGGAGTCGTTCAGAATTAACAACGGACAACAAATTTTCCTTATCACCATATTTTATCGCTTTTCCGATCGATTAATTTTATTTGTACATTATATTTATATATATTTATACATATTCATATATTACACATAATATGTACATTGTACATATGGAGGGGTTAAAGCCATAGTGGTGTAAGTCACTTTTTTTGACCACTTTTTCAACATATCTGCATGTGTAGACTGCACTTATATGAACTCAACTCGATAGGTTAAAAAATGTGACTTACCACCACTATAGCTTTAACCCCTCCATATATAGTATTATTACGCACGGTATACGGGAGGTTCCAGGTTCGAACCCTGGCTGGGGTAATATTTTTTCGCAATAAAAATTTAAACTATTTAATTTAGAAATTACATCAACTGACCAAAACCCATGGTCGAAATTAATAATGTCCCGACGATTGATCCGGAAATGTGCTGTGTGAATCCGACAAACCAAGTTGGCTCACAGTTTTTCAATGTTAATATCCGAAAGACGTTATATATTGCCAGTCACGGTCGATTTAAATTACTTTAATTGTTATTCTATTCTAAACTGGCGAAAGAAAATTTATTCTGTTTATATTATAGTATTATTATTGACGTACGGCTTATTTGCATCCATAATTTAGGATAAGTGAAATACCGAACGATAATAGAGAGAGAGGGAAATAGTAATCTCAAAATGTTTTATCGTATTTGCGAACGCGACAGCGTGCCTCGAAATAAAAATTAAGAAGTATTTATCTTGTATAAAGCCCTTCCTGCCCTACCCAGCACTTTGCTACGAGTTAGCTCGCGGCAAGTTCGTATTAACTTCGTACTTACATTCCATAATAATTAATAAGAGACAGACATAAATAAGGGAACTTTCTGGATGTACAACGCAAACTTTTGAAAGCTCACTTTGCGGGAAGGCGTTTTTATTATCTCCTCGCGTAGCACGATATTACGAAGTTTGGAGGAAAGGTCCTTACTGCACGCCGCGCGATAAAAATACGGAAACGCGCGGCGCGGTGGCTCGAACCACCGCGTGTTTATTCCGAGTTCAGATCTCCGTTTCACGAATGCGCAAGAATGATTCTCGTGTTTATTCAACTGACAGTTTCACAAAGTAAGACAGATTGCGCAGATTTTCGCCATATATTCACGAAAACTCAGATGTCGAGCTCGCCGAGATTATAACGATTTCACGATCTCCGGAGAAAGAAGAACCGTTAATAAAATATTACGTAGCTGTCTTCCGTCGCGCAGCGTGATGGTGCGAACGAGCACCACCCTACTTTCGGGGGCTGAAGGGTTTAACGCCACGTGACGAGAAAAAGAGGGGGAAGCGGAGTGTTTCCGAACGATACATTATCCCGATCGCGAACGTTTGACGATTATGTCGCGTACATGCTGCCGAGGTTATTGACCAGGAAGTCAGCTTCGTCAGAGGGGATAGGGGTGGAAAGGCGGTGTCGACGACGGCGGTGGCGGTGGCGGCGGTGGCGGTGGCAGTAGCAGTGGTTCGAACGAAGGGGGGTGGAGAGGTAGCAACCGAGTTCGCCCGCTGTTCTCTCAGAAGGGGTAGGAGTATTACAGATCTGCAATACAGTCGCCGTTCCCTTTTGCATGGCGGTTCGTTCGCGGCTGTGCGTTGTATGTGTACGCGCGCGCGCAGGTATATGTATGTTTATGTGTATTTGCCTCCTTGGAAGGAGGCATGCCGCCAACGGGGAATGGAAACGTTTTGTTGCCGTGGGAGGGCGAGAGGAGTTTGCGGGGAGGAAGGAAAAGCGGTTGCGAGAGGGTGCTGCCGGTGGTCGGGCCGCGCAGGGTGGTACGGAATCAGACAGATCCGCAGGTGGTTCTCAATCCGCTGCCGCTCTCATGTACGTCACATTTGAATCGCGAAAATCCCCTGTGAGGCCTGCGAAGCTCTTGGCCCCCTTTTTTTGCGACTGAATTTGCGTTTTTATCTTACCACGCCGACTACCTATTCTCGGAAACTAAAAGGGACGCGAGAAACGCGGGTGGCAGTCATGCAAGTGCAATGCAATCCGCGATGTTACATTGCAATTGAAAATGTCAATGGCGTGCAATTTGTCGTTCCACTGATGCCGCGTCACGATTTCTCTGTGCGATGAAGTACCTGCATGCTTATCGTGAATTTTGAATTACTCTCGCGGTGCTGTTTAATTATATTCGTTCATTTCGTTAAATTTAATATTTTATCGAATGGCTCGCAAATTAGCGGTAACCAGCTTTTAAATTATATATGGTGTATGTTTAAACGTAATGAATTTTAATCGTACGAACGAGATATATGCTACATTGTGCAAAAAATTTTTCAAAGTTCTCAGTAGAATATTTGGCTTTTATCAACATACGAATTACGATGAAATATTGAAATTATTGAAGCAGTTATTAAATGCTTGTGAAAAGAGGCTTCTCGTAATCTGCGACGGACTAATATCGGGTTTAAAATCTCATTATGCTCGAGTCATCTTCGATCTCAATATTAGAGATAATAAAATTTTTTTCTTTATATAAAACAATATCAGAGAGCGGGGCACGCTTATGTCGTTCACAAGTTTATGAGATCAGTTAAGCAGGAACTATAACAGGGAAATAGCCAACGTCATTGGAGGGGGAGGAGTGTGCATAGAATTTTATCACTCGGAAATTTGCCGATAAGCCAATTTAACGTTCAATAAAAGGTTTTAGTGCAGGCATTTGTTCAAAAACTTATCCCGTCCTGTTTTCATTCAGTTTTACAACAGCTTAACTATGCTGTTTTTATTATCGCGAGATTTCTTTTTATTTTTTCTTTTTAATCATACACTATAATTATATAGATAATAAGATTTTATTTTGTTATTTATTTCGGTAAAGTTTAATTGATATTAATAGACACAAATCGGGGATGTTTAATATCGCTAACAAATGGGCCCCTTACTATTTGCAAAATAGATTCGTCGTTATTAGAATGTTTAATTATTACGATAAATAATAATTGCAGTCGGAATGAGAGAGATCGCTCGATCTCACAAGATCAGTGCGAGGCCGGGGGAAGGATGATGGTAGTCGCGCGAGACGTGACGTCTCGCGTTAGTTAATTCGGGGGGGCTCTTGGCGTTTGACGGACACTGCCGGCCGCGGCCGGGAGGCCGAAGGTGTTCCTTCGGTTGCCGGAGCAGGATTAGCCAAGTCACGGGCTGGAATTTCCTCGATCCTGGAGGAGTATCGACCCGACCGGTCGCCCGGTCACCCGGCGGTGGTGCGGTCGAGCCCCTTCCGCACCTCCTTCACCACCACCGGGAATAACTGGCCGCGTAGGCAGCGCGCGTGGGTTCGCTGCTCCACGTGCATTATTCGCCTCCAACCTTGCACCGACGCGGACGGCGGAGTCCGGGAAAATCCCCCGGATGACCCCGATTTTCCACCTCTGGGAAACGCCGAGGTCGCGTTATCCCCGGCCCGGATGTCGGTACGCGATTTTCGGCGCGATTTCCTCGATTGTGGCTTGCTTCACGCCACGTAACTTTGTTACGGTTATTGATTTCATTGTGCTTGCATTACGTTACATACGCATATTCGAGCAACGCTTCACGGGTCTAAGGGATTTGGCAACGTGAGCACATCCGACCTTTAGTATACAAATTTCCACAACGTATCTCCTCGTCTCCCTTTCCTGAATTTATTGAGGATTTTAACATAGGTTGTTTTATAAAATCCTTCCCTTATCTCTTTATTATAGATTTTCTTAATGTGGAGTAGCTTGTTCTAGATAAAAGTTTCTGCAGTGTAATTTTTAGCGCACCTATATATCGTATATACTACACACATAACACACACAAATCAATATGTATGTTGAGTTGAACGATTGCCAAAAGAAGACGAAGAGGCGGGTTCTCGAAATAGGGTCATTAGTGCATAGTATAATTTTGACGAATATTCCTTCTTGTAGAACGCTGATTAGTTTGCAATGCGTGCTGCGGTCGTAAGTGTTTAGTACGATTTTTGTTAGTTCTTTGTCCGACGAGAGATTAACGGAAAGTAGTAAGAGAACGTTTATGTGACTGTAAGCGATAAGGGTACGACGACAAGGTCGGTCGCTGTTGTATAGTAATATCGCTTGTAGCTGAAGAACTGTTTTACTTAGATCTGTGAGTCTTTCTTGGTAATTTAGTATTGGCGAAACGCACACCCTATGTGTCTGGTAGTGCAAGCGAAATGGTATAGAGAACAATATATCGCTTGCATTGGTGCTATTGTTTTCGCGTTACTGTTAAATATACGCGCCGTATATTGAGTAGTTGATTAGCGATCGATGTGTTTATTACTCGTTCATTAGTCCAGCGCCGCCACTTTATTTAGCATCTCGCTTCTCTTTCTTTCTCTCTTTCTCTCTCTATATATAATATATGTATATATAGAGCCATACTCTTTTCGACGGTCGCTGTATTGTAACATTTCCATTTTTCTCCGACGCTTTGATCGTCGATACTCTTTTTTTTCGCGAGTCACGGTTATCATGATAATTTTGCATAAAAATCAAGACGGTTTAGAGTTGTCGAGACGCGGTGCGACTCGTCCGTCGATCGTTTTTTCCCCGCGAAAGCTTTCCACGGCGCTTTTCTCGGCGAAAAGAGGAAAGGCGGCGGCAACGCGGCTTAGAAGACACCGAGGCACCACCAAAGTGGTTTCACCTGAGAACCCCTGTTGTCTCTTTTTTTCAAGGATGCAGGTACGATTCCCGGTCGCCGGGCCTGCTGGTAAAATCATGCTGGTGGACCACCAGGTGCGGCCACGAGCGACGGATCATCGGTGACCATCGGAACGCGGTGCATTAACTCTCGTGAGTTCCCTCCTAATTGCCAAGAGACCCCTGACTCGAGATTCAGGTAAAGAGAGAAAGGCGGCAACGGGTCGTCGCGCGCGATGCGAGGCTGCTGCGGCGAAAACGCCGAGGAGCCGGGATGAGGTGTTGTCCCCCTCGGCTCGGATTGTGGAGACAATTAGATGCAAACGAATTCGCCCGTAGTTTAAATTGCTCCCTGATTATCATACGCGCGTAACCTCTTGACCGCCGCGTATTCAAATCTCGCGTTCGCAATATTGTAATGCGCGCTTATTGTTCTGCGTTGCGTATTCTTCGTTACGCGGCTTACCATTTGTTTTTCTTCATACGTATTCCTTATCCTTATACAATATTATACAGACAGGTAACATTAATGATAACTGTTAGAAAGCTAAACCTCTAACTTTATATATGTAAATGAGTAGTGTATACTCTCTCTCTTCCTCTCGTTAAATGTCAGTAGTTTAAATAATAAAATGATTCTAATTCTGATGAGAGCTTTTATTTGCACAAATAGTTAAAGAAGTTTCCATAGTATCGAAAGCTGATCGCAGTCTCTTTCTCTCTCTACACTATTGTGATTAGAACATTCTAAAGTGCGCGAAATGTTGCGTTATCGCGTCGAAAGTAAGAGTAAAAGGAACGGTTGAAGGAAAGGTTGTCTACCAATCGTTCGCGATTGTATCGTGATTGTAACTTGCCATCGAAGTTACGAGTTCCGTAATTTCTTGGTATTAGAGAGATTTCTCGCGCGCGCGTTTGCTATGTTTATATTAATACGAAACATTAATTAAAGTAAGGTATCCGCTTATATCAGCAAGATTTCACGTTGATTCGTGCCATTTTTCCACGACAGCTAACAGGATTCGTTACTCTTATCGCCATATCGATCGCTTTCACATTTGTCTTTTTCCTCTCTTTTTCTTCCTTCTTTGCCTTTCTCTCTTCATCCGTTTTCTTGTTCATCACAATTATATCTTTGGCTCTTAACACGAATACGCATATATACGTGCACTATTTTTCTTTGCTCCTTCTCTCTCAACCTTCCTCTTTTTCTCCCTCTCCTTTCTTTTATCTTTTTGTCAAGATTCCGGAAGGGGTAGAGTAATGCTTTTGTTAAACTAGAAAAAGGTCACGAATAAGTACATAGGGTGTTCTAGATCTGGCGAGGCAATTCTTACCCGCGGCTCTCTTGATAAACAGTTTCTTAACGAAGATCTGTACGGACTAAAGACCAATCGGTTTCAAGCAATCAAAATTACTGTTCTGCCGACTTCGGATTAATTAAGGAATCCGTGAATAGAATGTCACTTAATAAATTCAGGACACCGTGTACATAAAACGGCGATGAGAATCATCTTGGAGTGACCTAGATTATGGACCGTTAGATCTGGTCGAACGGCGTGTATGCATAGTGCATTGTGCACTGTGTGTGTACGTACTATCACAAACATTTATGCACACACCCATACATGAACCGGTACACGCGCGCGTATGTTTAATTGGCTCCTCGATAACGAGTTTGTCTACAATGTCCACGAGCGGGAACTATATACGAAACCATATACGAGCGAGTTTCCGGCGTGACACGTCCGACTTTTGCAAACGTTATTTCTGAGTTAATGCACGAAGGACCTTAACTCTCTAACGACTTTCAAAGCGGATTAATGCCGTCGCCCGTCCGTTCCTTACCGCAGCATGGAATATAATAGCGCGCGCGCGCGCCTCTTTGCTAAGCTAACGATATTATTAACCGGCGTCTTTGAATTATCGTTTATCGTTCGTTGATTTTTATCGGATTCCGTCGAGGAAAAGTGTTGGGGAGCTCGAGAAGTAATTAATAAAATAACATCGTATTCGTCGGAGGGAATACGTGGATTTTACCCCCGCCTCTCTCTCTCTTTTTCTTTACTCTCCCATCTAGCTCTCTCTATCTCGAACTCCTCTTTGAGAATCGATTCTTTCGTACCGAGCAATTAGATCGTAACGATCGACCCTGTTGCTCGCTTCAAAGGCCACGGTTGCTGCCGTCGATTGTCGTGCCGGCGAAAACGCGAGAGATCAAGGAAAATACGCGAGCGGAAATTACTGAGATCGTAGAAAGTCGCACTCTGAACGATTTTCATGGCGCGCGCGATTCGTGCTTGACTCACCGAGTGGCGATTTAAACGGCAAGCAGTCGACTCCGCGCGGTATTTCCAGGAGCGGGAACTGAAACTGTCACGATATATTTTTCTTTTAATTTTAATAAGTTTGCATTTCGATGCCGTATAGAAAATGTGCGAAATGCTTATCTGCGTGGAAACGCGACAGGGACGTAGAATTCTACGGGACGCTTTATTTCTATCGAGTTATTATTTTAGCAGATTCCTCAATCAATTTTGAAATGTGTCGTATTATTTATTGCAATCGTTTCGATAATCAATTGCGTGTTTTTATAATTTTATGATTAATTCTGTTTTTAGGCAAAAGATTCTCAAACACCGTTGTATCGTTCGTTACGTTTCTTCTATCGACTATAATTACCTCTAGATATAAGTATTGTAATTTTTTCCTAAGCAGCTTTTTATAAACATTTATATTTATAAACAACGGCGATACGCAGGTGTTCACATTTAAATTCTTCACCGTATACACGGCGAGATAAAAGCATAGTTATTATCGAAATAAACGTTGTATATTTATGAGCGTTTAACTATGCCTCCCCCGCAGAAATCGAATTGTTCCCTCGACAACAAACGGGCCTATATGGCGCGCGTACGGAACAATTAGTTCTTAACTTGTAGCACCGGGTATAAAGTGATTTTCTATTTGGACCTGATTCAGGACGTCGGGAGAGCGAACAAAGCCTATTGTAAGAAAGAGAGAGTGAGACACTTGAAGATGTTCGTGCGCAACTTGTTTCCTTCCACGCCCTGCTAAAGGGTTGGCGCAAGACACCTCTTCTCTCTCTCTCTCTCCCCCTCTCCCTCTCCCTCTCCTTTTATGTCTCTCTCTCTCTCTTTCTTTCTCCCTTTCCCCCTCTCCCTCCCTTTTCCCTCTCTCACAACTTCTACACTTCGCTTCACCAGACTATAAAAGAAAAAGGGGCATGCAGGGGTAAGAAAAGGCGAAGTTTGAACCTTCTCGACACGCATGGAGAAGTCTGGGAGGAGGTACTTGTGCGCGGGATCTAAAAGAAGAAGAGGGGGTGTCGTAGATCAGCGTGATAAGGCGCGAACACGATCGACGAGAGATCCACGATTAAGCAGATGCGAAAACGCACCCCCCGTTGCGTTCTCATCGTAAGAGAAAGAGAGCAATTTTCGCGCGCTTCGTCGCGTCGAAGATTATGCTACACGCCGTAGAAAGATCGCGAACCACCATGTAATGCTGTCTGCGAGCAGTATACGAGCCATCGATCGCCCCGACGAGATATGGCGAGACGAGAAGAGGATGATGCCGGTACACGAGTACACGTATTACCCGCCGCCGATCGGCCGAGAAAGTGTCATCGGTAGGTCAGTAAAAGCATCAACAAGCAAGCGAGCAAGTGACAAAACAATTGTAGCATTTGTTGCTGTATATCTTCTTTTCTATTTCTCTTTATTTTCTCCGTTTCACTGGTCTCTGGACTTTGTTTAACAGTAGTTGTATTGATTACTACAGATTAACACATTATAATAGACAGTAGATACTTATATACGTATATCTTGTTATCTTTCCTCTTTGACGTTCGTTTGATTTTGTTGCGAGTGGTTAACGTCCGTGTCCCCTCTTGCCCTCTTTCTCATTTTTGTAATCATCTTTCTCTTTTTCTCTCTTTGTTCTGGTTCATCGAATATTGTACTTTAAACAGGTTGAATTTTCACACACGGTAGAAGGGATCTTTGTAGAGACACTTAATTATCGTTCCCTTTGTCACCCGTAGGTCTTATGATAGGTCTCACAGTTGTGCGACTCTCAGCGAATTGGTTGATTTTTTTGGTTGTTTAGTTGAGTTAGCAAGCAAAACCTTACCTAGAAATTAGAATATTAAACGGAGAGATAGGTGCATACATTATGAATGAATACCTTGTTTAAGGCCTTAGAGAGAGCATCATTATATATATATATGTATATATATATATGGAGGGGTTAAAGCCATAATGGTGTAAGTCACTTTTTTTTAACCTATCGAGTTGACTTCATAAATGCAGTCTACACATGCATGTATGTTGAAAGAAAAAGGAAAAAAAAGTGGTCAAAAAAATTGACTTACACTACTATGGCTTTTACCCCTCCATATGTATATACATAATCTCTATTTCATTATATTTATAAGATAAGCTTCCGATTTACTATAGAGACGAAAAGAAAGACTTACGTGGAGACGGAGAGAAATTTTCTTATGCACAAAAAATGAAAGAAAGATTAAATATCCCTCGTTTAATTAATAATTACTACATATTTTGAAATCAATAACAACCTTATTCTAAGAAAGTTGTTTACTAAGAAAACACTCAAGAGAATAATGATAATATGATAATGGTAGGCGGGAGCACAAGGAGTCATACGTTAAAATTCCTTTACATGTGCTCTCTTGGTTATAAATGCGCGCCAGCGCGACATGACGATCAATGAATGTGAACCAATCCTGATCAGACCGCGTTAATTAATATGAGTTTTATTGTTTCTGTCGGAAAAGTGGATCACGTATTTGTTAATCCGCCGTGGCATGGCGCATGCTCTGTTTCTACGTGACTTCACTAACTCGGCAATTGCGATATTTCAGAGAAAATGTTTACATCCAATTAAAGCACCTGAGGGAGATTATTCCTTTACACCTTTATATTTATTTTTCGAAAATATCGAAAAGATAATTCATGACACTCGTATACATTAATTGATTAATATATGTAATTCCTACTGGAGCAATTAGAATTTTAAAAGACAGAAAATGATACGAGAGTTTACGACTTCTTGTAGGAATCTCTTAGGATCGATTGCGTTTAGATTCTAGAAAGAATTATGCTAACGCAGATTTTACTGTTTAAATAATATAACTTTGTGCCGTAGAATCAATTAGGGAAATTTTTTTATTTATATTTTATAATTTAAAATGGCATCAGAAATCGCAAAATTACCAGACATATTTAAACCAGACTTTTGAACCCCAATCCGACCTTAATCAAATCGCATTCTCGCAATTCTCTCGCTGATAACGGCCGAAGAATGCCCGACCGAATCGATATAGCCGAAATAGTGGAATGATTATTCGGTAGCTTACAGTAGCTTACTGTTTCCCGCAACGGTATCTCCTATTAATCTCCTTTGATGGAAACTATTCCGAATAACTTGTATTAATCTTCTGCTACCGCGTTTGCTTCCTACATCTGATAATAATAATTTTTGGTTATTTTCTTTTAATACAGCTTTAATATAATATATACACATATATTTACATATAATAGTAATATGTCGGTAATATGTGTAATCTATATAATTATCAATGTAATCACGTTTACAATTAATTATATATATTACGTTTGAACGTGATGCAAGAATTAATATTTTACTTTATATTCTTTATAATATATAATATTATTGCGAAACACTGTGACTACATATAGGTCACACACACACACACACACACACACACACACACACACACACACACACACACACACACACGCACACACTCACACACACACACACACACACACACACACACACACACACACAGGCGGGCGCGCGCGCACATATGCCACAAATAATATATATTATTTTATATATATTTTATATACAGGGTGTCCCGGATTTTACCCGACACACTGCGCGAGCATATTCTACAAGTAAAAATAAGAAAAAAATATTACATGAAGTTTGGCTGGAAATGCTTATATTGCAATGTTATAAACAAATATTGAAACGGAACATGAAATAGGTAAACATGGTCCTCTGACATCCGAGATTGCCAGATTTAATGCGTCTTGATTTTTACTTATGGGGAACTTTAAAAAATAAGAATATTAAGTGAAAAGGACCGTCAGATATACAATCACTATAGAATAAAGCCATTTATACAGTCCGAGCTTAGATCTTATTGTTAGTAGCTTATTATTATTTCTGTATAAATAAACATATGTATAAACATATTTTTTCTCCCAAGCCCTAGAATACTGCGCGCCGACTTATAGAATTGTCAGACTTGTAACACAGCTTTTTGGGTAAAAACCCTCCACCCCCCGCCTAACTAAATTGATTTAATTTTGATTTTAAATAACTGTAAAATTGCGAAAAATATTAGGTACTTCAGTCAGGGTTCGAACCTGGAACCTCCCGAAATCCGTGTCGGGTGTCGTACCAATTCGAATCCTAGCTGAGGTAATATTTTTCGCAATAAATTCTTCACAGTTATTTAAAATCGAAATTAAATTGATTTATTTAGGGGGGGGGGGGGAAGGGTTTTTACCCAAAAAGCTGTGTTGTAAGTCTGACAATTCATAGTCGGCGCGTAGTATTCTAGGGTTTGGGGGGAAAAAATATGTTTATACGTACAGAAATAATAATAAGCTACTAAGATCTAACTCGGACTGTAATGGCTTTATTCTATATTGATTTAAAAAATAAGCTTTACACAGTACAGAAGTGATTATATTAACAATAAATATTGAAATAAAATATGAAATAACGGATAGATGACGGATTTTCGATTGTACAGAATATGAATGAAACGACTTACAATTCGTAACGCATTTAAAAATGTCCTTGCGCGACAATACCACCTTGACATCGATGTAATACGGAATTATTACAATACAAACCTGAGAATTTTGTTGCATCTCATTGTCAGTAATTGAATTATTAATTCGTTTGGTCATTAAATCTTCACGCGAAGTCACTTGTGTACTTTATAAACCTTATTTTTTTAAAGTTCCTCATAAGTAAAAATCAAAAGGCTTAAATCTGGCGATTCGAGGTCAAAGGACCATTTTTACCTATAATCTTATCCGTTTTAATATTTGTTTCTAACTTTGTATACTAAAAACTAAAGCATTTCTAACCAAACTTCATATAACATTTCTTTCTCATTTTCATTTGTAGAATTATCCTCCCGCAGTTTGTCGCGTAAAACCCGGGACACTTTGTGTATATATATATATTTTTTCTATATTTTATATAGACAGTATACATGCTGTTATTGTGCGTGTTCGTGTTGTGTGAATGAGCATCAAAATAAACTTTCGGTATTTATCGGCATGACTCCGTTGGTATATCGGAATAAAAACACGTCTGTCGGCAAGGTAGGAAGTTGTAGATATATATTGCCGACTGTAGCTTACCTACTATGGGTAATTTTATTATCAGTTTCTTGTCGCGCGTTTCTTTCGCATATCCTGCTGGAAGCATTATGTGTTTATCGGTTTATCGAATGCCCACACAACGGATCCGTTCCCTTTTACCACAAACCGCTCGTTGCAATAACTGCTATGAATTCGATGATATAATTAACTTAAATACAATAATATCTAAAATTCAGAACATTCTGACAGAATGGCGCAGCGAGGTCTATGTGCCGAGATCTATATTTATATTAATATTCAATTTTAGAGTATCTACATATTAGGATAGCTTAACAGTTGATATACCTACATATATACATTAAAATATCTTTCAATAACGAGATAAATGGAAAATTATAAAACCGTTAAAATATCAACTATTTAATTAATAGACATATAAAATTGTGAAGAAGTACGTGTAGGTGTCCCTTGTATCAATGAAAATCGCAGCATCGTAATAAAATTATCCTAAATAATTCTATTTTTCAAATGTAAATTCAAAAGTTACTGCTCGGAAGTTATTGCTTGAATACGTAACGCACGTGGCAAATTAAATTTAGCCATGTAAGAATACGTCGGTAAATATCCGCTACAGCGAGCCGGAGTAGGTATAATGCCGTATAACAAATGATTTCGAGACAGCCGGCGGATCGATAGAATCGCGCGGTGGCATTGTGCCGCGCCAAGATGATTAATTAAATGCAAACACCGCCACGCCCACGTGCGGCGAGTCGAGGTGGATAATATAACCGCGCGGTCGTATTAACTGCGTGGTGACATGTAATGCGGCCGATCCTCCAAGGGATACTCGAGATATCGCGATAAATGTAGGTCGGTGTCGTGTCATTTAAGGGAAGTGACTTTCCATTTTTGCGGCTATCAGTCCTAAAATATGCGTCACCGCGGCACCCTAATGAAGACTTGCGGGCGTCAAGATAAAAAGCGATCTCGCCAGATTCACGTTGGAACGGTAGTTTTGTGATTAGTTTGGAAATTATTCAGGGATAAAATCTCGATTGAAGGTATAATAAAGTAAACGCGAGGAAGAAAATAAACGCTGCATTCTAGGATAAATATCTGGAATATGCAGATTTCATTGAAGAGACATCGAAGACGACGTGATTAGACTTAATTCTGATGATTCGGTTAGAATCGGTTAGAAGAATAGAAGAATAGAGGAAAGAGAAATGTTAGGGTGGTTGGCCTAGATAGAAGAGGGCTGCTGAAAGGACGATGAATCCGCGCGAAACCGCAGATGAAAATTGTCTCTAATCGATCCGCTTAATGATGCCATTAAGGTAAACGGCCCAGTTTCTGACATCTTTAGAGCAGCCTGGTTTTCTATTATTTACGGACGCGATATATTGTCAAACCCAAAACAAACTATTTTAACACGTGCATTAAAGCTTTCTGAGACTATTCAGAATCTTATAAGATTCACCCATATTTTCAGTTAAATCATTCAGATCTAATAAATAAATTATTGTTTTAATAATTGCGTCTATAATTGCCGGCGTTTCTGACACTATCGAATCGCTCATGTCGCACTTTCTGACACCAACAAGTACCCAGTTTCTGACACTATCGAAGCGCTCAGTTGCAAGATGGCGACGAACGTGACGGACGTGTTCCGACGTAAAATTTTTTGAAAGTTTCTGACGCAATTCTCTGCGTCGCGTCGATATTTTGTGTATCGCTTTCACAATCTGATTTTTGTGTTCGAGTTCGCGTTTAGCCCTCATTTAAGACCCTTCTGCCTACTAATCGCCAACCTTTCGCGTTGAGTTGCGTTGTTCGCGTTGGGCCCTCGTTCTGGATCCTTCCGCCCGCTTACGGTTTTAGTAATTTGGCCGTATTGACCTCCGTGTGGAGGCAGGAGCCACGAAGAAAGAAGAAGAAGACTATCGAAGCGCTCATGCCGCACTGTCTGACACCAACGAGTACTCAGTTTCTGACACTTCGAGATGTTACAAATTCGGTGTCAGAAACTGAAACATAACCATTATTTAAGAGAAAAACTAACATAAAGGTAAACTATTACTTATTTGATCGATAATGTGGTTTGTGCTTAACATGTTCACATAACTTTTATGTCGTTTAATATTTACAATACTTACATGATACTAAAAATCGTCAATTTCACATTCACTACCGCTAAGGTGTGCCAACTAGGAATGCCGATCGGAAGCCACTGAAACGCGCGAGTCGTCCCTTTCACCGCGATAAATTTAAGTACAAAACATTTTTAAAAAAAGTGTCTGTACAATAATAATCAACAGTAAAAAACGCTCTTTAATTTACTTGTAATCTTTTTTATATTTGACGAAAACTTTATTTATTACAAATATAAATGTACCGTTGGTGTCAGAAACTGCGGCAGAGTCAGTAACTGGGCCGTTTACCTTAGCGACGTTCCCAATCTCGGTCCAAAAAGATCAAAAACATTTTCACGATTTGCATCCGCAGCAGTCGCTCGTAATGGTTGTAAAAAAAGCTATGCTCACATGTAGCTCTCATCATTTTATAGCACATAGCTAGTATCTCTTTTAAATATTCTGGTAAAGATGCAGAACCGTAAGTACGATCTATAAATAGGTTGAAAGCACAATCGATCTTTGGATGTTTACATTGTGATCTTTTTAATTCTGTTTTTTTAAATGGCAATATACGATTTATGCAATTCATTGATTTATTATCTTTATTTCATTATCTGAATTGTGCAACACTTAATATATATATAGAAATTTTTTAAATAAAAATAGCTTGAATTAGAGAGAATAAAGAAATGGAAAAGGCACCGAACAATAGACATCAGTATGACATTAATGCGCTTACGCAATAGTTTGGTTTGCTCTCATCAAAGCTTACGTTTCGCTCTTTATTGATTATTTTACTATTTAAAGATAAATATACAAAATATTTAAAATAATAATACATATCGTACATCAAGTTAACGTGCGAATGAATTTTTGCGTAAATTTTCAAAGTAAAGACATTTTTGAGACACATACATATATTGTGCACTGTATAATGCGTAAAACGATGATGTGGTTTTGGGAGGGTCGGTATGGTAGGCTATAGTGTTTTCCGTTGGCCATCTGTCGAGGGGAATACCCCCCGTGGATTAATTGGAACCCCGCGTATTGATCCAATAACGTGAGTGCTGGATACAAGAACCAGAGAGGGAAAACTTGGAAAGAGGGATTCCCAGGAGAAAGACGGAAAAAGATACGGAAATTCCGGAACGAGTTCGACGTTATTGTTAAATTGCGTTAGAAAAGTGCGCAAAAAGAAAAATAAGCGCTATTATTCGAGTGCAATATAAATAGGGGTATTTTATTAAATTTATTAAATTGCTGTAACACTAAAAACTTAAAGTGGTAGACACGTATAAAATCTTTCGTACACAAAAAATAACGGAATAAGAATTAATTATATTTCATAATAAAATAACATAAAATATTTATTTTTTTCCTATCTATTTTTAATTAATTATTTATCTTTTGTTACTTATATATACTTATATTATCTCGACCTTTTTTCATGTCCTTCGTGTAATATAATTCCTTCTAACGTTGTATCAAATCGAGTTTATTGAAGTTATTCGACATGTTTCTCGTTGTAACGAATATTATACCTTGCACTCGGTAATAACTTCCGCGCAAATTTCTCTGAAGAATTCTAATAATCGAATATCGACCAAAACGCGCACATATATAGAATTCTGTAAAAATAGCGCGACATCTTTTCTAACGAATACGTTGACAATGCACGATTAGTATTTACACCCTATCTGAAATCCACTCGGACTTCTCTCAAAGCTTTTAAAGAGCCAGGTTATCTTCGTCTCGCTTATAGAGCGTCGTGTCACGAGCAGACGACGTGTTCTGCGTTAATTGTGCGCCTTAATTAAAACTAATATCGCCCAAATTAAAATAAATTAAAACGCGGCGGCAGCCCCTCGCTTTACGTTCCGCCGTGCTGTCATTTCCTCTAAAGACCGCCCCTTTAAAAAGGGATTCTAAAGAAAAGGTACGCCGTTTGACCGTATGCGCGAACTGTTTGTATAATGTATATATGTGTAGCTCGTAGTCGTTCTTGCATTCTTTCACGCTTTAAAAATCACGCTTTGAATATTTTTTTCGGTTCTGCTTTTTTGTTTGCTGAAACTGCGATTTTACATTTCCTTACAATACTCTCTTTGCGGAATGTGAGCCAATACTTTTTTTTTCCTTTAGCCTGGATGAACGATAATTTCCTTTCATCGGATAGGCAGGCATGGAACGTACACAAATAAGAGATAGACGAGGGAGATAGTAAAGAGGTGCGTTGCTTTAGTTTAGAATACGGTGTTCGGCACATTTACGGAATGTGTGCATAATCTAATTGCTTTGATCGCAACGTGCAAAGCATGCAAATTTCTCGGGAAAATATACCTTTCTAATGATTTATATGTTTACTTTGTTTGTCCATTCGCGTGTTTGTTCGTTGCCGAGATATTTTATCTCCTATTTCTATTTTCGATCTATTCGCATTTAATATCAATAAATTGTAATAGTATCAGAAAAACATATATATGGACATTTCTTTTCAGAATTTTTATAGAATTTTGAAGTTACCTAAAATTACCTACTTTGTCAAAAAACGAAATATAGCTGCGATTCGAATTGAGTGAATCTCTCTCTAATGACGGATCAAGTTCGCTTAATTGGCGAATCGAGTTAAGAGATAACGAATTTTCGATAATTCGATAAAGTTTGATCGAAAGCGGAATTGGAGCGGCCAGTTGAAGCGTCCAATAAGCAACAGAAATATCCGATATCGGTATAATTTATTCAAGATCGTACAGACTTACACAGCGGAATATCTAATAATAATAATACGCTAAGAAACTACACAACACATCTCTGCGAGTGCCAGATAGTGTATACTCTATGCTCTACACATTTATAGGATTCTCTATCTAAAGACTCTCACGGGGATTTAAACATGGCGAGGCCTTCCCCTTTCATTCCCTTTCTTTTTCCGCCGGCCACGTCCCGATGGTAAGGCACAGCGAATTTTTCCTCTGCATCGATCCTCTGTCTCTTCTCCCGGCGTTTGTGCTCTCCGCTAAGGAACATCCGTGGATCATCCCGCGGGTGACCCTCTGCCAGCACGAACGGTAATTCCCTTCCTAGCGAGGAGCGTTTCTCCTCGGACGGAGGCAGTGCCGCCGCCTGACGGCGGTGCCCTGAGCCATCTGCGCGGGGATCGGGAGGGTTACATGACAAACCCACCCCAACGTTCACCGGCTCCTCCGTCCGTGTCCCCCACACTTGTATCCCCCACGGCGAGCACACGACCACCACCGCATCACCACTACCAAACCGTGCGAAATCCAACCTCAGTAGTTGTATCAACGTGGCTCAACGCAGAACAGTCAGTCATGTTGATAGGGTTGTTGCTTTTCCGAACCGCTGATGTGCCTCGTCCGGCTAACGCGCATCAAACCCGAAAAGAAATGATGCAGCGTTCGGCTATTATTCGTTCGGTCGTTCGAGGGCGAAAACGCGTCTTCGTCTTCTGGAATAAATTCCTCCACCTCTTCCGGCTTGACGTTTCATTATACTGAATATGCACTGACTTTAAAATTCTTTATTTTGGAGTTTATTTCCGATCTTGTCTCGCGACTCGTTCGACTTTTGCCCACACACGATTGTGGCTATTGAGACCCACGGTGGTGCACTTTGAAGGTACTGAATAAAAGATGAGAGTGCTGCTGATGCATCCGGCAGTGTAGCTTCTGAATTATCGCTATGTAAGAATATCGTACACACACACAAAGGATAGGGCAATGCTACAGATTATACGAAGCAAAATCGATGCTCATCGAAGAATATTTCTTTCTTCGTTGAACTTCTTCCTTCATGAGAGGAGCTGAAGCAATTTGCGTGGATATTCAAGTTTGCGAACAAGACTTCTTTTCTTATTCCAAATAAAGTCTCATCGAACAGATTACAGAACATTCTTTCTCTGAAGTTTTATTCGATCGAATATATACGGAGGAACGATATTTTCGTATCATCTATAATTGAGGAACAAATTTTTTCAGCTGGATCTAAATGCATGCTGCTGGAAATATAAATCGATATCCATTATTGCCTAACTGAGTTGAGAAAAACTGGACCACCGAATGGTGCGGACCAAATTAGCAATGATATCTCTGGCTCGACAACGGAGCTATTTCGAATCTTTTCCCACGGTATTATCAGAATGAAAAAAGAAGCACGATGAAAAACGTGTTACCCCGAGAGGGAAGATAGTCCACTTACCACTTTGCCGTTTCGGTTTCACCAGAAATCTGTACCATTGTTTATGCTTATTGTTTACAGTGTCTTATGATATTCTCAGATTTGTTCTCTTCTTCCTTTTTTCTATGATGCCTACAGTCTAAGCGATCACTTTCAGAATAAATAAATTGCGAATTTTGGACGGGATGAAAACTGTCGAGTGTTGGGTTGAGAACTTTATTTAACAAAGATCACTTCTTTCACGTTGAAGTTGAAGTAATCGCGAAATGGCAGCGGATAATAAACAGAGAAAGAGGGAAAAGAGAGCAATGACAGAAGACCACGATCGACCTCAACCCAGCGTTAACCTTTTCATCGACCCCGTTGTCCGCACCCCTTCGCGTCGTTCCAATTCCGTGTGCTAAGTCGTAAACGGAAACAGGGCCGATTCATTACTCAGTAAATGGCAGGGATGTATTGTGGGCGCGGGATTAATAGAAGAAGATATAATAACTACAGCGAACGGTGCCGCGCCGCCGCTTTTTAATCTTTGATTACTTGGCAGCCAAGTATCGAAGCATACACGTCACGAAGAGTATCGAAATACCTCAAATACCATGCACGTAATGATCGAAAAAAACAAATCTCTCGATGCATTCCCGGATTCTGATACGTCCCGTTGGATTGGGTTTCAGTGAATTCCTCGCGTTTCGGGTTTCGCGCGAGCCCGCCAGCCAGCCGGAGCGAAACTTGCCCTTTGCGAATGCTCTGCCTATTCGAGTATCGATCTCGCACGAGTGACGAGTAGACACATCCGACCTCCACCGAAACTATGTTACAACCTACGACCTTCTTTCAGTTCCGTCTTTCGATCTTTTGGGTTACCCATCGCATTCGCGCGATCGATGACGGACGAGAGAATTTCCGGAGCGCATCCGGGCGGCGCCGGCGACAGCGGCCGCAGCGGATCCGCGTTTTCCAAATTAATGCGAGTGACACGCGATGTTATTCCTCGACGAGAGGTCACTGCGCGACGATAACGCGCAGGAATATCCACGGACGCGCTCCGGCCATTTTGCGGGCTATAGCCACAACGTAGATGCGTCCCGATAACGGAACGCCTCTGTAATTCGCCGTGATTTCGTGATCCTTGGCCGATGCCTGGACCAGGTCCTGCCTGCGGGACAAGACGATTGCGCGAAAACGATTTCCACCATCTTAAGAAAATAACTTTGCGTTTCTGCGTTTAAAAAAAAATGGGGCGGAGAAAGAACTGTTGACGATCGACGAAGGCGACGAGAAGTCGGGTCCTTGAATCGACCAGGGTATGGCGAGTAGCCGCGCCTCTCGGAAGCTGCCTTATCGACTGGAAACATCATCGCTATACCATGGTGTGTCCATGCTGACAAGTATTGAGAACGATGTAATGGTTTACGAGAGCTAAAAACCCGGTAGCCTCGCTAGGATGTCGGAGTCGATGTGGCACAATAGTCAAGTCGCGCGTTCGGGCGTTTCCTCCTTGTTTCCTCTCGTTCGCGGAGATCTACCGTTATCGTGCAAACATTCGTTGAGTCCCTCGTTTGTATTGACCCCCACTGGCTTTTACACCCTCTGTCGTTTCCCCTCGATCGCGAGAAACGTCCAGCGAAAGCGCGCCCGACACCAATTCGACTTTTAACCGGGATACACTTTCCACATTCTGTATGTCTCGACGAGTCTCGACGGTGATGACGACGACGACGACGACGACGACGACGACGACGCGGTTGGAAGTGGATCACCAGGACGAGGACAATGTCCCATCACACCAGTAACTCTTTAAAGGCGTACTGCTGTGACAGGACAATATCCCCGGCCGGTGGGCAGATTTCTCTCCGATGTCTTCCTTCTCTTTCTCGGAGTTAGGATTGCTCTTCTCGATGCTCCTTCTCTCTCTCTCTCTCTCTCTCTACGTCTCTCACTCTCTCTTTCTCTCTCTCCTTCTCTTCCCGGTTGCTTCTCAGCGCGGCAGTCGAGCGGATTGCCGAGCAAGATATGGCGGCCGGCGAAAAATACCCCTTTGCGAAGGCCGTATCATTCGGTCGAGCGTTCCGACGGCACTGCGTCGCTCGGTGGCGGCGGCGCCTCCGCACCCTCTCCCCAACCACCCAACCACCCACCCACCCACTCGCCTCCTCTCCCCCCACTAGGACTGGGGCTCTTCTACCTTCGAGCCTCTCCCACCGCGAGGGAAACTCACCCTCTTCGTCTTCGATATGATCCTCCGGTCTCGTGTACACGAGCACGCATGCGCGCGAGGGAGAGAAAGCGCTCGCGCGCGGGTGTCTGTGTGCGTACGCGCGATAGGGAGGGATACAGGGCCTACAGGGGGCTCAGGGCGCGGGAGAGTAGACGCGAGAGGGGGGACCAAGTACGACCCCTCGATGTTGCTGGGGGCGGACGCGGAGACTGCTGCTTGGTACTAGGGATGTCTAGCGATACTGAAAATACTAAAACTACACACGATCTCTTTACGCCGGTCGCCACCCCTCTGCCATCCACCTCTCTCCCTCCTATCTTTCTCCTTCTCACCCCTTCTCTTTCTCTCGTTGCTTCTCTTCCTCTCCCTTTCGCTACCCTTCTCTCTCTCTCTCTCTCTCTCTCGTCTCTCTTTCTTTTTCCTTTGTTTTTTCTTTTCCTCCCTCTTTCACTCACTTTTTCATCTGACGCCCCGTCCTCGCCCCGTCGCAACGTAAGACGATCGGGGTCATCGGGAAAGGAGGATGCTCGGCTCGTTGCATTATGGACATTTCGTAAATTTGATAATGCGCGGTTGATCGCTCCATCGAACGATTATGAATCACCATTTGTATTCCTATACGAAAACGCTGTATCTACCGATGGGTGCCTTTTTTCGTTAAAGAGACGACAAGCCGCATCATGTTGGCCGATTGTTCGATCGTCCACTCGAACCACATCAAACGGGTTTTTTAAATCTCACAATCAGTTTACGCGGTGATATTTCGATTTCGCGGCAATAGCTCGATAACCGTAAAGTGCACGATGCACCAACGAGAAAATTAAATCTGCAACGCGCGGAATTATTTCGCGCACAATTTTAGATTCGTGTGAACGAACAACGAGATGACATGTAGAGATACGAAAGCAAACAGATTAGACCCTGTTCCAAAATAACTTGAAAATTGGAAAAATTTAAAGAATCAATATAGCTCGTTTGTTGATCAATCCTGGCGTGAATCTAATTACGATTTACGGAGCTTTTTTCTTAGAGCTTTACAACTTTTACATGATTTCGTCGAGGTATGGCCTGCGTGATTCGATGCGTGCGAGCGAATGGACGGACGCGCGATGGGTTGATCGATCCATTGATCGATTTTCTCTTCGGATCAAACTGAAGGCAATCTGAAGATATCGCCACGCCGAAAAAATTCCGGCTTCAAGAAACGACTATTGAATTTCGAATATGGAGGGACGGGTGTTGATTGACGCGGGAAATCGTGGGGAAGGCGCAAATAATATATCGCGCCCTAGACCGTCCCCTTCTTCTATCCCCTGCATCTTTTACGCGGATTTTCTACCCTCGGTATTAAAAATTCGTCTGGGGGAATTTTTCGAATACCAACGACAATAAACGTCTCTCTTGGAAAAAAGTCGTAAGACTGAAATGAGACAGGTGAAAGGGTAGAAAGGATGAAAAAGAAAAGAAAGTTTAATAAACATGATGCTTCTTCGAAGAAGACGTATAGCGAGAGGGAGGTGACGAAGAGAACACGCGGCGGCATCGTAAGACGTTTTCCGCGCGGAGGCCGATCGCGGCTTCCTCGGCGAAGGAGGGAGATCGCGGGAGACCGAAGCCGACATAACCGAGGGAGCAGCGCCGAGAGCCGTGCGGTGCACGGTGGTGTGAGCCACACACGGCGAGAAGAACGTCGCGGAGGGGTGTATTGATCCACCGGCTGCGCGTTCTCGTCGGCGTCGTGCCCCACGACGGGCAACTACCCGCTTCCCCTCGCGCCACTTCGTCCCACCGCCGCTGCCACTGCCACCCGCCACTCCCAACCCCAAACGACTCGCTCGTTTCGCTTCGACCCTCCTGGCTCTTTCTCCTCTCTTCTCTCGCTCGTCCGGACCTTCCGCTCCACCCTCGCCGCTCTCCATCCTGCTCTAACCCCCGCATCTGTCCGTAGCCCGCCGCCCTACACCCCCCCGCGACCCCCTTCGTCGCGCGCATGTCGACCATGCCGCTCGCGGCGATATATCCGAACCGGGCTAACGCGCAACCCCCGTTGCTCTCCTACGACCGTCCGCCCCGCTGGCCCCGCTGCTACCCGGCGCGGCGCACCCCGCTGTCCCGTCCACTCGCCATTCTCCCCTCTTGCACCCCTCCCCCGTGCGTACGGCCGCAACGCCGACGGTGCTGGCGGTGAATGTACGACGCGTTACGACGCTGGATCCTGAGGGAAAAGGCATCGCGACGGCACGGTATATCTCCGGTTAGATATACACGACGGTACGACCATAGTTTCTCTTAGTTTCGTACGTATCTCTCGAGTCACATGCGAGACGCGGGATGGGCGATACCACCCCCCCCCCCCCCCCCCCCCATTACTCGTCGCTCGTCGGCGGGATTGGTTTGTTACCCGCGATCCGCGATATACGAGATATCTCCCTGACTGGGGAAGAGAGAAGGGATGCATTTGACGTGCGTAAAACGCGCGCACGTAATGTCCGCGGATTAAGTCTTAAGGTGCGCCTACATCTATCGTAAATGATTATCGTAAGCTCCTTACGACGATCGCAATGCTCGTCGTGACAGTTATCGTAACCTCATCGATGAGTTGATTCAACTTGAACTCTGATGATTACAACGCTTGTCTAGCGTTACAACAGTAACCTAATCTGTCAGCCTTCTCGACGCGCGAAGAAAAGTGTGTTTATAGATATATTAACATAGATATATTGTTTACGAGAGTTTCTTTGCTTACGACCACGATCGCAGCGTTACGATAGATGTAGGCGCACCTTTACATTGTGGCGGCGAATCCGCGACACGACCGCTCGTCGTTATCACGTGGATACGGCGCGGGCGAAAGACAAAGTCGTTCTATCAAAGATGAATGCCGTCTAAGACGATCGTATACGTTTCATGTTTGATCGAGAATGAAATTATACGGCGAGACCGTAGAACGATCTTGCAGTTTAAGGCGACGAGAGCTCTCGGAATAAAACGTGTAACAGAGTTTCAAACACGATAAACATAGTAGGCGCGTTCGTGAAACGCAGCCGTAACGTGAATTATTTAGCGACGCCAAATACAAACAAATGTGGGCAATACAACGATAACGCGATACGCGATAAATCAATATAATTGTAAAAATAATATTAATCGGGGTTAAGACTGATAATGGTATCGCTATCAGAATTGATCTCGTTTGAAATAACAGGTTACGCGTCACTTATTTATGCTGTTTTTAATTAATTGCTTTAACTGAATATTTTACATCGGGCGCAATAATTAATCAGATATTGGCGCTCGCCCGTGTCTCCAGGTATTAAATGTAAGCGCGTTCGATGGTCGGCAACAGCGACCGGTCGGAGATTTATAGATATTGTAAGAGACAAGGGATGGACAGATACATTGTTTTTCCTTTCTCATAAGATTATCGATTACCCTACAGCTTGAACAATACGAAAGCATTATCTAAGAACTTATTTTATGGCAGATTTTATAAAAATATCAAGAGTACCCGGGAAAAACGATTTTGCTGAAGCATCTAAAAATTACTTATAGATAGATATAATCTGAAAATAATTCTGTTGGAAACTTGGAAAGTAAAATGTTAAAATAATTATGTAGAAATGCTAAAAAATGATGATGCTGCAAAAAGTTTTGACATTTTAGCGACCAGCTTGAGAGTCGTACATAATTCATACAATATCTTGATAGTCCAACAAAATTATTTTCATATCTGTATGTAGCTGAATTTTTAACTGGGTGCAACAAATCCGTTTTTTCCATGTAACTATTAGAAAAATAAATTTTACAATTAAAAATAAACTGCATCTTGCGAACAACTTACCTTCAAAGTACGAGGGTTCCGCAGGTCGAAAAATCTCGGCACGGATGGAATTTCGAATCTCTGATAATCGGTCAGCCTAAAAAAACGACAATATATTATCCGTTTATTTGGAAAGATATATTTTTTCTCGCGTGTAGCTTTTGCGATTTACGTAGATTCTGACAAATGTGAAAAAATTGCAAATGCGAAAGAACGATGAACGAGAAACGTTATCTCCCATTTTTACTTACAATTAGTCCGCGATAAAAACATTTGTATTTTTATTTTTTTTTTCTCGACAGACCGGTGATCGCTTGGCATTACACGGGCATAAATAAAAATTTCTCGTAAGTGGACGTAAAACATGGCAGTGCCAAGGTCGTTAACTCTCGGCAGACACAGTGACCTTAACACATCGGCGTTATACATAGAATGTAGATCTTACAGGAATAGACGGGCCGCGCTATTTTCCGTCCAAGTTTCAGTGTTTGCTGACGCGAACGTTTTGCGAAATGATATATTATTTTTACACTTATCGCGCGAGACAGGGTGTTTGTTTCACTTTATCGGTGGCCTGAAAGAGCATAGAACCTGCTACTTACTGAACGTCAATCGTAGTAACGAATAATCTATGATAGGCCATGAAGGGTATGGCGAGCATCACGCAAGGTGGCACGGAGACGAGCGGTATCAACTGAAACAAAAAAAAATATGAGCACAAACTCTTAATAAAACTGTCGATATACTTATGTGAAATATTTATCGCCATCTGCACGAACGCTTTTCCCACGGAATGGTTGCAAGATGTAATAAGTAGAAATCTGTCACTGTTATTATATAACGCGATGTATAATTTGATCAGCGCACGCGAATATGTTAGTTCGCGTTAAATTATCAACACATGGAAAAAAAAGTTGTATTAACAGCATTAGCTATAACAGCAGCCTAATTGGAAATAATCTTGGTAATTCAATAAACAATATTAATGAAACAAATACGTAATATTTTGATTGGTGTCAAGTTGTCTCACAATTACCAGATTTATGGGCTAAATTTTAAGAGAAAATTCTCCGTATATATATATATACAATTTGCAAGTTTTATTATAAGAAATAGGTGGAATGGTAGGTATATTTACAATAAAACTCCTGTAAAATTATATTTAGCAATATTTGGCTCTTCACGGAGACTCCAACGCGAGCCAAAATGGCACGTGGACTTTTACTTGGCTGCAAATGGTCTAACGTCTAATGATCGATTTATCTTTGATTGTTTGCAGCGCCGGCATGGAAGCGACAAACGGCGCGATCGAGCACGACTTCCACAACACGCTGGTGCCGATAAACGGTAGCCACTCAGGTAGCTCTGGCAGGAGTACGCCAAACGGCGGCGACCCGGCGCCGGGCAAGCTCTTCGTGGGCGGCCTCTCCTGGCAGACGAGCAGCGAAAAGCTGCGGGAATATTTCAACATGTTCGGCACCGTCACCGATGTCCTCATCATGAAGGATCCGATGACGCAGGTCGGTCTACTTAACTGAGCATAACTCTCGGCTTGCTCGCCCGATCAATTACGATTGTTTATTGTACGAGGCTGTTCTCGCGCGACACCATTCGCTCTCTGTCGAGCTAATAATTAAGTCAGTCGTGCCTTTATCTAACGTTTTCATCGGTCACGTTTCGATAATATTTCACAGCCGCGTTAATCGAGAGGATACGCGCTGTTACTTAATTTAAACTTGTTTGAGAATATTTTATAATCTCTTTTCCTAGTTCAACGTTTCTCAATTTATTTAATACTTGCCTGTCTTTTTAATGTCTCGTATCTACAATTTATAGATATGATTTAGAAACCTATTTCCGAAAATATTTTCTATTAGTTATTCAATTCCGTTGATAACGAAACGCCATGGATATGATTAATTTGTATTATCCAATTTACAGTGAGAACAGCCTCGTATATTGCCCACGCGTTTCCAAATCGCGTTCATGCCGCGCCAGTTGATTTGCCAATAACGGTTTTCGGCCCGACCCCGACTCTCGGTTCATCGCGGGGGGTCGGCCGCGAAGATGCCGCGAGAGAAAGGAGTTTACCTCGACAGGATTCGATGCACCAAGCAATCTCTCCTTCCACTTTTGCACGAAACTATATACCGTAGTAGACCGTAGTAGATGAGAAGTTGTACTAATCGGTGTAATTAATTGCTGATAAAGTATCAAGAGAAGTAGATTGTATTAGGTATTATTAATCGCATTAATTGCATTATATATTAAAAGAAGGTGGGAGAGGCAGCAGTTTTCGTTTTTTCTTCTTTTGTCGGATTTGCAGGCGGTAAATGTCGAATGCGGGTGTAATTTCGGAGATTTCGCGAACGAGAGTGGGTGGGACAGACGTAATACGTATACATGTGCATATACATATACATATATAAATATATATTTATTTATATATATGTATGTATATATGTATGTGTATACATATGTAAATATTTCAGTAGCTCCTTAACGTTCGTAATGGATTTGAGTCTTATATCGCAGTCTTTGTTTCACGTAACATTAGAATGTTTGTCTTAAACATTGGCTTGGACAGTCTTGCATGCAAATGGTAGTTTGGTAGCACTAGTTAACCGTTTATAACAAGAGCTACGAGAAAATCACCGAAGGCAGGATTATTAAAGATCAGAATATAAAAAAAATTTCGTGTAATCATGAATTAAGCGTTCTTATACTCCGGACCAAACCCGCAACGTTAGGAGAAGACGAACGGATCAGTTTTGGTGACCATTCGAGCAAGCTAGAAGTATTTTATTCGCAGTTAATCGATGAATTATAATGAGCTTTATCCGAACGCGATTGGGTCGTGAAAAGTTTTCATATGGTCATGAAAACTCGTCCTAAACATGTAGTGGTCTTGCGATGACCATTGACCGAACGAAGGCGAATAAAGACGGTTATAAAGGTATCCCTCGAGCAAGTTGCAAAAGTCAGTCGGATGTCGGAGCGTTTGAGCCGCGAGAGCGAGAAAGAATCGCAACGAAAGAGGGAGGCACGCAATAGACGGTCCTTGTGCATCGTGCCGGTTCTCGGCTTGTTCGGTTACAGCGTAGCCGCGGTTTCGGCTTCATCACGTTCGCCGAGCCCGGTAGCGTCGACAAAGTCCTCAAGTGTCCCATCCACACCCTGGATGGCAAGAAGATTGATCCGAAGCACGCGACGCCGAAGAATCGCGCGAAACAGGCCAATCGCACCAAGAAGATCTTCGTGGGCGGTGTCAGTCAGGACACCAGCAGCGACGAGGTCAAGGCCTACTTCAATCAGTTTGGGAAGGTGGAGGAGACGGTGATGCTGATGGATCAACAAACGAAACGTCATCGCGGCTTCGGCTTCGTCACCTTCGAGAACGAGGACGTGGTGGACCGCGTGTGCGAGATACACTTCCACACGATCAAGAACAAGAAGGTCGAGTGCAAGAAGGCGCAGCCGAAGGAGGCGGTGCAGCCGGGCGCGATCGCGCTCGGCAAACGGGTGGTGCTCGGCGCTCTAGGTGTGCGGCTCGCGCCGCAACCGCCGCTGCCGGTCGCGGCGGCGGCCTCGCAGTTGGTGGCCGCGCAGGCACAAGCGGCGCAGGTGCAGGCGGCCGCGGCCGCGGCGGCGGCCGCGCAGGTGCAGAATGCGGTCGCGGGATACGGCAAACTGTTCGCCGCCACGAGCTATCCGGCTCTCTCGGCATATCGGTACGCGCCATATCCGATACCGGCCGCGGCGGTAGCGGCGGCGGCTGCCGCGGCGGCGCCCAACGCCCCGACGGCACCGGGGCAGGCACCAGGTGCCGCCGCGGCCGCTGCCGCTGCTGCGGCGGCGGCCTCCTCGCCCGCCGGGGCGCCCGGCAATCCCTATCAGGGCTACTCGCTCACCAACGTCGACATGTCAAGCTTCCAGGGCGTCGATTGGGGATCCATGTACGGGATGGGAATGTACGTTTAAAATGGAGAAACAAACACACACACACACGTATAATAGACGTAATACCGCACGCGCTCCCGCTCTTTGATCTCGTGGATCCGATGGGATCCTTCTTGGGGAAGAGATCATCTTCCCCGTGTACGATACGATAGAATATTCGTTCTCCGAGATTGATCGTGGCGCGAACCCGCCTTTCGACTCTTATTCGGGAATTTAGGGTCTCTGGAGATGGCCCACCGCTCGCGCTGCAAGTACGAAATAATCATACTCGACGAAAGGATGACTTCCGTTAATGCTTCTCATCATTTATCCGTCGTCCTCTCTTATCTTCGAGAAACGATGCTAGGAGAAGTGGATTCTTCGATACTTTTATCATGAAATGGCATCGTGGGAAGCGGATAAAGCAAAAAGGATCCAGTGAAGAAAGCTGAAATTTCAATCGATTCGCGCTCGAGCGAAGAATGAGGAAGGATGAGAGCAAAGATTGCCAAGCGAATGAATGATTTCCGAAGCACGGAAACCCGGCGAATGAGGAACACGCACACGAAGAAAGAGGATCAGAGCCATCCGCGTAATTATATATTGTTTTCCTAAGTGGAAATCTCGGACCAACATGTTTTGCGCGTTCAATTCTCATATGCGTTACTTAATTTATTTGTGAGGAAGCGAAACTAGTTACGTATCACGTTATATGTATGTTAGTTCTTTCGAATCCCTCGTATTTCGCGCTTTCGCGCAACTCACATCATTTTTCACGATCACAAGTCATTGCGTTTCGATACACTTTGGTTCCTATTTAGACTATCGCGTACGCATTAGGGTCAAAAGCGCGTGCGGAACCGCGTTTCATCCACGTTGCCACGCCCATTACGTTAATCATCGATTAATTAACGCGATCCATTAGCGGCACTCGTTTTACGGCGTTCGCGGCAACCTCGGACCTCCTGAACGTTCCCGCAACGGTCGTTCTCTCGGCCATGAAGCAATAAAAGGAAGAAAACCGAGAAGCAGCGGACGCTGTGAACGACTTACTTCACCAGAGGAGAACAATCGTTTCCCTCCTTATTTCCTTTCTTCTTACTTTTTGTTATGCGTATCGCTTTTTATTTTCCCATGTTCTCATGATCCTTTATTTACATATATATATATGTATATTTGCTAACACTCTCGGTCGAGTTGTCTCCGCCGGGGATCAGCGGAAGCACGCGATGCGTCGAGCAAGGTATATTATATACGCGCTCGTCGCGAAAAATAAAAAAAGCGTCGGTTTTTCACATCCAATTACTAGCTTTTTTGAATAAAAATCAATCACGTTCAGGCCCTCGCCATCAGCACTATTCGAATTGTGTAGCAAAAGACTAGCGCTAGAAAAACTAGAAGTCGCATCCGCAAAGCCAAGTGCCAAACGAACGAACGAACGAACGAACGAACGAACGAACCGAAGGGAGACCCATCACCCATCCACTTCAGGCGGCCAAGTGCATAACTCGCTGTTCCCGAGCAACGAGCTCTCCGAGCTTCCCTTCCGATTCGCGTCTTTTTCCGGGATCCGAGCGACAACAACAACGACGACGACAACTTGACAACAACTCGACAGGACTGACTCTTTTTCAGTCTCTCTCTTCGTCACATCGCTATTAGTGCTTCCGCTCCTCGCTCTTGGCGGAGAGTTACGCGTCTTTTCGCCTTTCCTGCAGAGGCAACAGGTCAATACACACAATCCACTTTGCGCGAGCGGGCAGACTTTCCCGATGTTACATACGTACGGCACACACATATGTATACACACACAGCGACAACAAGAGGGGAGGACACGTATGGTATAATTATATGTACATATAATGTATAGGTACATATACATACGGTACACACGTATATACACACATACATATATATTTTTCTTCAAATAATGGAAGACAATATTTCTCCGCTATCCATCGCGTTAAATAAGAATAAGACTATAGCGATACACGATTGTAATTCGAGTAATTCGAATCGCGTTAACTTTTAAGCAAGACTTTTAGCGATTTGTGAGTGTAATCCACGCACGAGAGAAGTCGCGCGTATATCTGTTAAGACTAATTGACAGTATCACACCCGCGACATCACATGGCGCACGCGATCGGCGTAACTTAATGAGCTCCTAAGAGAGTAAGAGATGGCGAGTCGACGAGTTCTATTTAAGTTAGGCTTAAGCGGGTAGCATTATTGATAGCGGATATAGATATTTATAAAAAAAGAGAGAGAGAGAAGAGCGAGTTACAATGAGGAAAGAGCGCCCTCCGATGGGATGGCCTCAGCGTGCGCGCGAGAAAGAGAGAGAGAGAGAGAGAGAGAGAGAGAGAGAGAGAGAGAGAGAGAGAGAGACAGATACTTAAGAGATAATTATTACGCATCTTTATAAAATATACTTAAGAGTTTGTGCGACTGCGTCTGCGAGAAATGGGAACCCAAGATTGAGATTAGCTCACGTAACTCAAGCGATAAATTAGATTTAAGTCTTTAAACCGCGTAAGAATTTGTGAGAAGTATTATAAAAGGATATTCGTTAAGGAATTTGTGAGAGAAATGGATATTTAATTTATATTATGTATTCACTTGTAGAATACGCTCCGAGATCGACTCGACGGCGGCGAGTGTACAATCGGTGGTATTTTAGCGAGGATACCCATTTTGTGTCTTGCCAGATTTGCGTGTAAAAAAATATGCGAAGTTTCTTTCGAATCAATATCGCCATTTTTTCCTTTGTTTCATTATTAAATTATTTGCCAAAGTGCTAACGTTGAAAATTATCGTTTCACATTTTAGCCTGTAAGCAATTTTCGAATCGTTTAACGCGACCGTATGATATCACCGCGCGATATTCACTTAATTTATTTTTTTTTACTCTCTATCGTCTTTCCTTTTGTTTCGTATTATTAGTAGTTTGTTGTAAGTGTTAAGTGCGATTGCATGCGTCAATTTGTCGCTTAAATGATCTCACGTCGGCCGATGCCGACGAATCCCGAATATCCGCACGAATCTCAACGGTCCCTTTTGATCGAATAAGGATCCGCCGTCGGCGAGGACGAACGCGGGGCGTTCTTGACGAGGAATCACGTGAGGGATATGAGGAATTTCGAGCAATAAGCGATTGACTCAAACTTTAAACTGCGCTAGATTATTACGAGTATTACAGTAACGATAACACAAAACGTCGCGGTAGCGCTTGTTTGCGTGCGCGTGTAATCGATATAGAGGGATAATCGTAGGTATATAGTTATACACAAACGAATACTCGATGCGAAAGGATTTGGATAATAATAAACGTCGAAACGAATGATAGAGCGAGGGAAGGATCGAGCGCGATGAGAGTTCAGAAGGATCCATTCCTTCCGAACACACACAAGTAATATTCTCTAGTGATACTATATACTTTAATATACATATAAATATATATGGACAAAAAAAAATATAATTATATACATACACCGTGACGCGTTAAGTATAACAAAACTCGCGAGTGATATTTATGACATATTAAGGGGATATTACAAAAGTAGGAGCGAACGCGTAGAAAAAGGAAATGTGGGAGAAGGAGAGCGAACGAGTCATGTTAAATACACGTAGAGTCGTAGAGAGAAACGGACGAAACGATACGTGACGAACAAGGTGACAAAGAAGGTGAACGCGACAGATGAACGCGAAATGCGACGCGACGGAGTGAGCGAGGATCAGCTGAGAGGCGTACGTCTCGTTCCAATTCCCATTCTCAGGGACTCTGCGTACTCGTATGCCAATAATGTGCGGAATGGGCGCGTATTTAACGAGCCTCCCGTCTCGGACAACCCCCGCGCGATATCGGCGCGACACCCTAAGACACAATGCGAGGAATAAGGAACAAGGAATAGATATTAATAGTCGCATCCATTTTCAATGCACGTCTATTGAAAAAGGATGCGATTATAAATTCTATTCCTTGTTCCTTATTCCTCACATATTGTGTCTGAGCCCTAACTCTCGTTCCTGCTCCGCCATCGATCCATCTACCTCTTTTCAGCTTCCTCCCTACGCTATTCCTTCGCTCTTTCTTTCTCTCTTTTCTCCCTCCAGGAAAATTCTGCGCGAAATAGTAAACGAAATTAATTAGGACCGAGAATATTTGCTCGTGTACCGTAGCATTTTCTCGGCGGCGCGACGTTTCTACGAGGGGCAGGGGGGGGGGGGGGTTCTATAGAGAGAGAAAGAGAGGGGCGCGCTGTTCGGGAGTTGTTCCCCGGAGGGAAGTATTCTTCGAGCCAAATCGGTGTCGTCGGAGCATCTCGATTGTCGAAGTCTCTATCGATGTATTTATTTTCAAAGTTGCCTTCTGGAAGCGTAGAAATCCTGAGAGGGGGCGCTCAACGAGGGCTCGACGACCGACGCGACGACACCGTTTTGCGCGTTTTCGCGAGATCTTCTCGGAACGCGGGAGAACCGGGGATTGGGACCGGTGTAGTTTCGGTGGGTTCAATTTTCGAAAAAAGTTCCTTCCATCTCGCTCCACCTCTTCCCTGCCATGAATAAACGTCGAAATTACTCCCACATGTTCCCGGCCATCGAAATTTGATCTCACCGAAATTTCTCTATCGCTCTTTCACCCTCTGATCGATGATAGAATACTTCGCCTAGTTTCTATACGTTCTACATACGGGTCGAAACAAGCCTCACAATCGTCTCGGGGAAGCGAATTCTCTGGGCGGATCGTTGTCGAGAGTGTCGAGACCGCAAATCGGGAACTATCATGCGTGTCTCGGATATTTGGCGATGTATGATCCGGTATTAACGCGGCGCGCGGCGGTTGTAATATTCCTCTTGGCTCGAGACGAAGGAGCGGGAAAATTTCACGTGAAATTTCAGCAATAAATTTAGCTGTACGCTGTACAGAGCGGGTCGTTTATCCGCGTCGTGAAGCGTCGCTTGACGTTTCTCTGAACTATCATTTCGGAAATGTCTTATCGCAATGTCGTGTATCGGCCCCGACGAGAGACGTGACGATTTTACTGACAATCAGCTGAGTAACGACTTTGCAATCTCTAGCGGAACGTTATGAGCTGTAATGGAAAACTTTTAATTCTCCTCGCCTTTAACTCGACAAAGCAGAGTGATATCACATGATGATGATGTATAATACAATGTCAATTCATTACGCGACATATGAACCTTTCATTGCATTCTGAATATGCAATCTATATATAATAAATTGTTATTGTACGATCGACTTAGGCGGGCCGCACACCAGAGCGACATGAGACGTGCGACATAAGACATGCGACATGCAACAAATATCTTATAAGACAAATATCTCTTGAAGCGTATGAAATGCATTTTTTTTATCTTAAATAGCCGCATACTTGCGCGACTGCAACATTTGTCTTACGATATTGTATTATGAGATAAGTAGCATATGTCTCATGCGACTAATATCGCACGATATCCCGTAGTGCAAGGATGAAGGAAGACCCAAGTGTCTTTAGTTAGATAAAGATAAACAATAAATCTTATCGCTTTGGTGTGCAGCAAAATTGTCTTACGATATACATCTCATGTCTTATGTCGCACGTCGCATGTCGCTCTGGTGTACGGCCCGCCTTATAGTCAAGGTATAGTCTGATATCCATTATAGCCCATGAAACGTACTATTATCGCGATATATTGTAATGTCGTTAAGATGCGTAAGGGCTTCAAGCTTCAGATACGAGATTGATAATAGCTCAAGTAATATTAATCCTTTATAGGGCAGAAAGTCGAGTCGGTTTTTTGAAGAACTAGTTAACTGTTCTGTTAACAAAGTTCTGTATTACATAAAATGCAAATTTCTCTGTCGCGTAACACTTTTGACCTTTCATTTTTTGATTTTAATTATCACGGGTGTACGGGTGATCAAAAAAATGATGTAAATATAATCGAAGTGCTATTACGTCGATGCCCTATAAAGAGTTGAGGAATTATGGTCGCTGATAATCGTCTCGTAAGATAGAGTCATCGTGCCCGTTTTTTTCGAACTCGGCGGAATCTTGCAACTTTGCAAAACAGTGAAATCTTCACCGTCGACGACAAAAGAGTACTAAGGATATTCACGCGGCGAAAATTGACATCGATATCGGATGATCGAGCCTTGCCTTGTCTGGGGTTTATCTACGATCTAATATCTGCTCAGTGACAAAAGAATAACATCTCATCATCGTCGAGAAATATGTCACCACGGCGAAAGCCACCTCTCTTTCCAGATCAGCAGGTCCTCCTTCCCTCTCCCCTCGATTTCTCCTGATTTGTCCCCCCCCAGTTCCATAAACCCCTTAGTATATACATATATACAATATATACATACATATATTTATATTTGTATCTCAGTCTGATAATTATGTATCTTATATTGCGAATGTTGATATAGTAATTATTAGCGTAGCTGATATTTTTTGATGAGCGCTAACCACCACTAGTTGTGTATGAAACGTAGGTGAAGCATGCTGGTTGAAATATCTCTCCTCCTATATAATATCATCATCCACCTATTTTTTGGCCCTTCGAATCTCCTTCCCACTCGTCTTCCGCTTTTCTTATTACGGTTCGCTTGCGATTCCGCTTTCACATCGACACGAACGTCATTGCTCGAGCATTCAAGAGGGATAAAATGATAAAATAGAAAGAGATAATAAGAGGATTCTAACTGCCAGGGTACCGTATTGAGGTACGCTCTCAGTATTCGAGCTTCGCAATCGCGCGATCTTTTAACGATTTCCCGTCTCTCGTTGCGTCGCTTTATCGATAAATCGCGTTCTTCCCGCGGCTCGATTGAATCTTCTCGCTTTAAGGAGGTTCGCCTACTACTTGTGAGTCAAAAGTGCGATTGAAATAAATGTCATTACAGCGATCCCGAATTATATATGCAATATGCTCTCTCATACCCCAGTATATGTTTGTTAATATTCTATACACTAATAATTTACGAAGAATATAGCACGTAAGTAGCATCCACAATTCATTATACTAATATTGCATATATTTCGGGATCGCTGTAATGACATTTATTTCAATCGAATTTTTGTCTCACAAGTAGTAGGCGAACCTCCTTTCACGATTGTTTTACTTCGCGATTATGGTAATTCCGACAATCGAATATTACGAGCACATTTTCTTCATTCTATTTTCCGCTTATAGTTTTCTCATTCGGGGTTCATTCGATCAACGTTGCTCGACATTAACGAAAGGTCATTGAGAAACGAGCTCGGCGCGATACGATCGCTCGATTGTTGACAAGAACCGGTGATTTCCCCGCGATTAGTGATTTTTTTACTTTCGCCCTATCCCCATCCCGTCTAATTACCTCGATCCAAACTACTTCCGCTTGACTGTGAGAAACGTCCAGACGAAAAACCCTCGCGAGCGAGAGCTGTTGTTTCGGATTTTCTTACGAAAGGTCGATAATGATGGAGGAAAAAGGTGCAATGGATCTAAGGGAGGAGAAAGAGAGAGAGAGAGAGAGAAAGGAAGAGAGTGTGTGAGAGAGAAAGAGAGGACAGGGAACGAAACCGAACTGCGTAGTATAGATACAATACACACGCAGAGCTCCTCCCAGGACGACTAATTGCGTAAGCGCTGATACTCGATACTCGAATCGTATTACTATTACTATTACTCATTATCATTATTACCGTTATTATCATGATTATTATCACTATTTGATGATAATTATTATTACGCATCAGCATCATTATTATGCTTGTCATTACTTATGATTATTATTATTATTAGCTTACATAAATGCAAAACACACTCGTATTACGTTACTGCGACACGCTTAATTATATACGCGTGAGTGTGTGCATCGCGCGCGTGTGTGTACGTCCGCGAATCGCAGTTTTTTTTTTTCCAACATCCTTCGATATAGTTTCCCGGTCCGGTAAAGTCTTTCTTTTTTCTTCCTTTACCCGCATGTTCGCTCATTATTTGTCGCTACATTCCTATAGTGTGCCAGCCACGTACGTGCCATAAAGGAGATAAGTGTTAGGGACTTAGGCCAAAGCCTGTTAATAGACGCGCCGCGAGCCGCGACGCGCGTAACCGATTTGACCACCGATTGCTTCCTGAAAAGAAGAAAAGAGAGGGGAAAAAGAAGAAGCGTCGCGGAAAGGTACGAGGGGATGCGCGAGAGGGTGATTCGCTATGTAAAGTCACGACGAGGTGGGGAACGATCGATGATGGGGACTCGCACACACGACTCGCGTCCGCGCCTCCTTTTCCCCCATATCCTGTCGCCGGGGTCGTGACTCGAAATTCGAGAAGACGTTTGCTCTCCCGAGTGTTTCGTTTTTCCTTTTCTTCTCTTTTTTTTTCCCCCCAGATCGGTTCAGTCGCTAGCGACACATACGGAAGCCAATGTAAACGCGACGTTCGATTCCCCGACTTACAATTAATTCGCGTTTCTATTTTGTTTATCCTCGTTTTCTCTTTCCGCTTTGCTTGATTCGTTTGTTTTGACTTTTCCGACACGTTGTCCCGCTCCGATAAAAAAGGAAAACGCCGGCGGATCATCCAGCGACAATTTTCATATTTGCGTTAAAGCACGCGCGCGATGAACACGCGTGTACCAACGAAAAATACACTCACATACACGGACAGGCACACAACCATACATATATACATTTATTATACATACATGCAATATATACACGCGCGCGCGTACACACAAGGCAGGAAAATATACGATATTAACGCAAGAGTACGCTCGATGGCGCACGCCAAGAACAACACACGAACGAAAACGTAACGTAAAAATAGTATAGGTTGATGCCTAGAAAAATTGCCAATAAAGTAGTCGTTTAAAACTTGTAGCTAACCTCTATTTGTGTATATCTTTCCTTTATGTATTTTCTCACTCAGCCCCCATCCACCCACCCACCCTTGTCCTCTATCTCTATATATAGTTATAGATTTCTCCAGGAACTCTCGGTCCACATCTACGGTCCATCTCTTGTTTATTTATTATTGACAAACCTCGTATGTCCTGTCTAATTTGTTGGCAACAAGTAATTACATTGGTGCTGTATATACTTACTTGATTATCCTATCTACTTATTGTGTACGTTTATTTGTTCCTTCCTTCTATCTTCTTAATTAATATATAATATACATACACATAGCTACGTCTTTTATGTATGTATATTATATGTATATAATATATGTATTATATATATATATATCAATATATATATTACATATATAGAAGACGTATATATGTAGCGTATTTATACATCGTATAATCGGCCTTCTTTTTACTACTCCTCGTAATAATAATCATTGTTTTTTACTTCTTATCACTAACGCTCGATCAAGCGTCCGTGTTTTGCGCTCCGGTAGAACACGCGGCGTCGCGCGCCCCGCGGAGGTGGCAACTCGCTAATTGGCAAATTAATATTAAACTGTAATTAGTCTTGTTAACCCCGCTGGGCGCTCGTTTCGAGCCGCTCTCTGGTTGGTCCAAATCTCATGGCTCATTCCATGCACGTTCTTATACAGAAAAGAAGGAAGTAAGATAAAGTTTTTGAAATCGAAATTTGAAACCTCGAGATATAAGACAGTAGTGGGGAGGGGGGGGGGGGGTGGTCATCAAAGTTTAGTAAAACGAAGATTTTGCACGACTAATGCTACGAAAGTGATTTTTTACATGCAAATAATATAGGTCTAATGTTAACAAATTTTTTAGCGACTCTTAGTTTTCTTAAAAAGATTTTTAGTAAATTATACAATTTCTATAAATTCTTTATAAGATTTCCTTTAAAATTAATTCTCATTGGAACAAAATTTTTCTAACAAACGCTGCAGAATTTTTTTACGTCAAAGAATTTGTGTTATAAATATATATTTTACATATTTTATAGTCTCGATTATATAGTTGCGATTATACGGTCGATGTTCCATCAGCGGAATAGTAATTTTGTACGGTCCCTAGTGACGATGTAAAATTCATTTAATCGCGCAGCTGAATTTATCACACCTCGCGGCGCTGCTGTAGTACCTCTGAGATATTGGACTACCGCCGAGTATATCCCGGATTTTTGATCGTGGCTTTTTCTCTCCTTTCGGAGTTTGTGCCTCTCGAATATACGAGAAAAATCAAAAACCCGCGCGGATCTCGTAAAGAAGAATATTACATTTACTTCGGTAATGCCGGCCGACTTTCAACTTTGGTATCACTTGTTGCTCTATTTGCTGCTCCGTGTGTAAAGAGGATTACTGACGTGCACGCTATACAGCATGTCTCAAAACCACTGGATGTCTCTCAAGACTTCTTTTACCTTGGCGTCGCGTCGCGTCGAATCGTCCTTTATCGCACCTTTTCAATCTTCCCAGGGGGGTTGCGTATCTTCGTAACTAAACTTCAAATTGAGTTTCGGTAAAACTTGACGCGAGATTAACCGAACTATTATTCTGTTATGTCTCTAGTCAAGTTTAGTTCACTAGAAGCCATTTATTTTTAATAACGGAATTATCTAGAAATTAAAAATACCATATTTCTGCTTTTTGTTGGAGAGAGAGAGAGAATCAATCTAAAAAAAATTGCGTTTAAAGGATTTTTAAGATTCTTTCTACTAGCGAGAAAGTCGTCCGGTAATTTTGGAACGTATTGTATGTCGATTTCGTATGATAATAGAACCAGCATGATTACAAGTTAGTCGTAACATTAATGATATTGGCTTGCGACCGACGAGAAAGAGAATTTGAAATCTTTTCCATGTTCGTTTCGGCCAACCAGAGAATAGCGCGCATTTTTTTCTTTAGATAGCCATCTTGATGATTATGTCTCCTGTCTTCCCTATCACCCCTGACGCTTCTTAAGTGGTTTAAAACAGTCGGCGAATTTGTTGTAGCGCATGCATCTTAGCTAGACCACCTCTGGCGCACTCTAACCGGCAAGTAAGAGTATATTTCGACGTATCTAATTGACACTCCTTCATTATCCATTTCCTATTAATCCCCGCGTTAAAATAACGCAGTTAACACTTGTTTATCTCAATATTTCTCAATTTTAATCTTTAAAACTTATATATCGATTAAGAGAGAAAGAATCCCCCCCCCCCTTTCCTGAGAAACGATATAGCTGCAAGGAAACATTGACAATATACACGCATATAATTGTATATATTTATGTAAATCTTGCACAAGAAAAATAAAAATTAATAAAAGCCATATAATAATATGCAGTTGGTGCGTTAACATTTAAGTTAATATATGTACATACGGTTGTTTTTATATGATTGTAAAAATGAATGAAAATCCTACAATTGTGTAATTGCCGAGAATAAAGTGCTCAACGGAAAATAAATCGGATGGATAAATGAATATTTAATAAGCACGGAATTGAAATTTTAGATGAAAGTGAATATTAATAAACCTACTTCCGTTATAAAAATAATATAATGCGATTGCACAATTCTATTGCTTTTAACGTTGTACATTTGATATAGAAAATGTAGAAAAATACAGTAGGTAATAACTCGATTTTATGCCAGCAGCTATACGCGTTCCTCGTATTGTCCTTCGTCCTAGTTTTCATATCTCTTCTTTTTCTTTTCCCCTATTTTATCCCCTAAATACGTATCCAATTTCCTCTCTTAACGAGTACAGATAATATGTATATCCATAACCGGACGATATAGCGCGTACAGTTTTGCTACTTTATATCGAAGTAGATGTGTGTTCTACTAGCTTTTGGAGGCGCGTAGGTGTATTTTTCGTCGTGTGAAAACGAAACCACACCTTATCCCACCTCGGAAAATTACCGATTCCTGTCTACGCTCGATCAGAAAAGCCGTTTTTAACGATGAGCGCCGTTCTTTTCTTCGCAATATTTGACGAAACACATAATTTAATTTTTTGTCACATTTCGAGGTAAATTCTTTGCAAATCTGTTCACTTGTTGCACGGATACATATTATTTACGGATACATACGTCCGATTTTCAGTAAAGCATTTATCGCGTTTACGAGAAGAATAAGATAAAGATACTTTTTTTCTTTTTCACGCCTCAAGAACGACCGTTTATGCTGGAAACTACAATTGTAATCTTTATAACGGCGAAATCGAGAAGAGCAGCGGATATAAATGATTCATACCTGACGAAAGGATGATGAATCCGACCATCGCTAAAACGCGCTTTGCCGATACGAGCGTGTCGGCTCCATCACAGCACGGAGAAAGAGAACTTCCAAGTCCCGAGTATCGTTTCAGAAAAGGCAGAGAGAACCCGAACCGTATTCCGAAAATATACAAAAGGAAACCAATCTACTCCGCGAAGAGGCTATGCGTTTCCTTCCGTTTATTGAGTGCCCTTCACGCGAGTACTCGTGTCTTGCCGGTGACCAATATCCAGACATGGATGTAGGTATATCAGAGGACTTAACGTATATGTATGTTGTCTTGCCTTTGAAAAAAAGAGTGATCTCACGCGTACATCGTGACGCGATCTCGTCAATCTTTTTAATCGTAAGTAGAGAAACTAGCGAACAAAGAAAGAGAGGGAACGAGAGTAATTAGCCGAACCGGGATACTCTAAATAGATCGTAGCGAATTTTTTACACCCCCGTGTCGGTAACGCGATGATACTCATCTACTCTTTGTCATTCCTCCCCCCCCCCCCTTCTCACCGCATATGGGGGGGTGTACGGACACGTGAGAGCTAAGAATATTCTCGCTAAATGTGATACTAGAGTGAGTCTATCTTCCGGCAGACGTTGTAGAAGCAATAAAAAGTGAGCGAAAGTGCCGAAGGCAGCGAGCCGAGGATTAAAGCGGTAACTAAAGCGACTGCTTTATCTGTACGCTCATCCCTCAGCAACCCTGACTCGCTTCTTCATCCTCGAAGGAAAAAAAGAAGTATCCTTTATTCGCCGAAAAGGTGCGTTCGAAGAATCGAGGAGGCGGCTATTACCCCTTCACGTTCACTACCCCCTCGTATGATTTTTCGGTGGTGTACCCGGAAAAATAAACGAAAGTATATGTATATATATACGCACACACCACCCGTTCCCTGCTTTCGGAAGCCCGCGCTCAACGACCCTATCCAACCGCTTTCTCCGTGCGATCACCCTCGGCCCTTGTCCTCAGCCCCGCCTTCCGAAACTCATTCCTCGATTGTAACGATCGATTCGATATAACCCGAGTGCCTTAATCCGATCTCTATGCCCATCTTGCTCTTCACGTGTAACGAAAGAAAAGAAATGGAAGGAAAAGCCCTGGGACGCCCGCGATTTAGACGCATATTAATTTCTATAGGCAGTATATAGAATTGAGTGTCGATTGCTAGAGAGAACGCGAGAACAAGGCTGGCGAACCGAGGGGACTGTTCCGAGGGACGGTGGACACGGCGGAACCAGGTAAGACTATTTTCTTTATTTTTCCTCCCCTCTCCTTTTTTTTCTTTTATTTCTTCTCACTTCGATATTGCCCTTGTAGATCTTACTTAGACTGGTCGAGCTGGTGTTTTTCAATCGGAATCCGCAATAAAATTCTTAAAGTTCTTAAAAAACGTCTATTTTTAAAGATATGGGTTTAAGACAATCTGAGAAAAATAAGCTTTTTTCTCATAATACGAGCGGCAACTCACGGATTCGGTTTAACACTTCGCGTTCCGAAACGCACGACAAATTACGGTCTATCTACTTCGACGAGAGGTTTCCGAACAGTTTGGCAATAGTTTGAAAAACACCGTGCTCGAACATTACGGAACTAATGTGTTTGGAGTACTGAAAGCATCGCATCCGTCAGAACGCGACTGGCGTCACCAGAGGCGTTTTACGCTCCGAGTTTCATGTAGAGTCTAGACAGACTTTTTGGTGTTACCAATTTGCTGAAAGCACACTTTTACATCACTACAGTATTAACACAATTGTGCACGTACATATGCATATGTCTCAAACATATCCAACACCTTTTACAAAAATATACCTATTATACCTATCTATAATCTTTTATCAAAGTAAAATAGAGAATCGCAATTTTGTTATAGCGTATATTCGTATAGTAATGATGAGATATCTAATACTTAGCGCTTCAATGTGAGACGAGTAGTGTCGTATCTTGGAAAGTGTTGTAGGGACGGATGCGATGCACGCGGGCCTCTTACATAGCGAGCATTGGTGTTATCGAATAACAATATCGTTTCCAGTGTACCTTACTCCTCGCTGTTAACACGAAGAGAAGACGTATCCACGTATTGTATAGTAAATGTCGCTCGTAGTACTAGCGATAGAGAATCGTCGATGGTGTAGGCGTAGTTATGTGCATAATTGCGACCTTTAGAGTAATCTGGCAGAGTCGGTCTCGAAAGTCGTCGGACCCGAGCGGAAGCCGAGGAGAACGATTCGAGAAACTGGATCGAATATCGCGGAAATTTTTTCAAGGGGAATTTCCATGTAAAGCCCGCTTGCCAAAGAGTCCCATTGTGATATGCATTGTGGTACGCGGAAATCTCAGAGCGAAACGTGAAGTGTAGAAGCGCAATTCACAAAATACGACGGTTCTGACTTTCTCGACTCCGATTCTGGGCATTACATTACTGACTGAAACTCAGCGTGGAGACGATCGCGTTTTGATCATGGTCCCGAAAAGGGGGAGATGTATCGGGGAACGCTTGTGAAAAATGCAATTCAATATATCAAAATCTCGCGCTACAGCATTCTCAGTAGTTGCCTTTATGTGATTTAGTAGAGAAAACGGCATTAAATGTCAATCAAAATGGAATGTACATTTACAACTCCTTTTTTTTTTTGCACTATTCATCGCACTTCGATGTAGGACACGCCGGGGTGTCGGACAATTTTGTGATTCATACGACAGTCGATGGAAACGTATCGTTCCCATGGCGATAGTCTACTATATTATAAATTATAAAATACCAATGTCGGGGCTAACTCGTTGACGGGAGAGCGCCTGTATCGAGGCTGCACAACGAGAATGCGCCCGTGCATGTGTAACGATTTGTACATACTAACATATTTCTGAGCGGCTGTCTCGCGCTCGCGATGAATTCTTAATAGAAATGATCAGTGCCATATACCGTGTCCTCGCCACGTCAAATCGGGAAAATGTTCTCTGGGGAAAAGAGAGCATTTCCGAAAACAAGTCTAGCTTCGTTATTTATATTTACCGTTCTTTTATATAATTTCTATCACTATTACACACGTTTCAACACCACGAGAATTTATAGTTACGCGATCTCGAACACTTGCTCGTCAGACATCACGAATATATCTTTAACTAAGGAAGTCTGTACCTATATATACTATATCGAAAGTCTGAATATACCGTTGTCTCATATTTTTTTATGCATCCTGTCGCGATGCGAGACAGCCGCTTCGTAAGAGGCAGTGAGGCCTTACGTAATCGCATGTGTGATTTAAATAAATATATATATATATTATTGAATATCTGTAATGGTTCGTCGTTATTGCTGTCACATCCAACACCACCAATGTCACCAATCATCTTCATCACTATTCTTATCATCATGATTATCATTACTGTGACATTTACTAGCAAGTGAGGTTGTTGAAGAAATCGATTTTAAAGTCTCGCGTGAAAAACGTGGTGCACTCACACATCGATTTTTACACGGGTGATATGTGTATCCAGGAGTAATTCAATTTGAAAACGTTCGCTCTTCCAAAGAGGTAATTCTATTTCAGCCCTCGCGTATCGAATAATGTAACGTTATATCCTCGTTACACATAGCTTACACAGTTCGATCGCGTAACGTTCATGTGCTTTCCACTGGACGTATACGATTAAAAATGTTTCGAAAATCAAAGACAATATTATCATTAACGTATCAATTTTCAATTTATCTAATTCGTATTGGGCGAAGCACGAAGTTCGTGAGAAATGACAAAACGCGGCGGAAATGTTGAAATCTCGCTGTTAGTGAGTCACCCTGTAAGAACGATGCGCGAATCAAAGAATTCTTTTGCATTTTACTCCGGCAAGATATACACGAAAACGCTTCGGCTAGGAGGCCGCGAGACCGACGAAGACGTATTGTCGCAACACGACAATAAAGCGAGAAAAAAAAGAGAAAGAGCACCGGAAACGATCGTGCATCGTATAACACGACAGCGTGCACCATGACTGCTCTTTTACTTTTCGAGTGACTTTTTCGAAATGGGACCCACGCGTTTTTCATAGCGCTTTTTTAAAGCCGGACACGCGCGTCGTGGCGGCGTCTTGTTCTTCCAATACGTATATATTATATACACTCATATACAGATGCACACACAAACATTGACACATATACAATACATTACGTACACGCAATTATATTTATAAAAACAAATATACATATATAAATTATTGATATATATTACAAAAAATCAATCTATATACATATATATACTAAACATATATCTACTTTTATGCGTATATAACGGTTTTACGATTAATAAAGGCGAAAAGGCCGAGCGTGCGCTAGAACATAGATATAGATTTCACGAAGGGACGTTCAGTTTCTCGATTTTCTCATACAGAAGAAGAAATTGTCACGGAATCGTTTTGTTACGCGACACTTTGCCAACGAGCCGACATTGTGCCGCTACGTTCCTTTCGTACAATTATCTCGGTGACAACAAGCACTCCATGTATTAATGAATTAATTAAATTAATAAGAGGAGCTCGAGGATTTTTCAGAATGTTCAGAAGCGTGCAATATTTTATTCAACGTTTCTTTGTCGTTGACGTGCTTTAAGAAATATGTTATGTATATTTAAATATCCTTTTCACACAAGACGATTATTTCGAGATTATTCATTTCCTAAGACAAGTAAATCTTTTTTTTTAAGCGATCCATCAATCGATATCTATATTCAAATAAGCAATTTGCTAATATCATGCAAGACGTATCTTAATAATATACAGATGAAGATAATTATCGATTAAAAAGGCATGAACGTGTGACAATTAATACATTGTTGGTATCCATAAATATTTATATGTTGATCATTGTTTTATCATTGAATATTTACAATTTTCGCATATCGATACATATCGGAAGATGGGCGCAGATTTTAGAGTGAAATACATTTTAATTAACGAGATAAAATAGTGGTCACGCATGTCACTTAATTGACAAACTGCGCAATGAGAGTTTTAATAATTCTCGCAACACACGATAATTTTTACATTATATAACCGCGGCTTTTGGATTACCTACTTGTTTGTCTGCTCAATCTGAGCTAAAAGACAATGCGATATATTTTACAAGAGCATCCAGTTAGTTTTCTCAACACGATAAATATTCGCTTGAAACTGTATCTTTAGTTCCAAGGTTGATTCATAGTTCTGAAAAGTGAAAACAAGCGATAAATTCCAAAGAATAATTTTCTCGCGTGTAATTCGCGTGCAATTATTTACTTTGTCTTGCTATCTTGTTGCATTTTGTGAAAGCTTTCATAAAGTCAATAACAATAATAATGAAATCAGAAGAGTTTCTTGCACTCTATGCAACATTATACGATGATATAATAAATAATGTATTTTATTACAATATGATTTTAGTGATAAATTTTTTCCCAAGATCTTTTACTAACGAGTATGAGGTGTCGGTAATATCGATACGCATAAATAATTGCAGGTTTAAGAAATATTTATTGAAACTTTTGCGCCCGTGCATGAGATATCAACGCAATTCAATTCTGATCAAGTCTATGTGATCATATTTTTATTACAAACTAATTTTCACGTATTTAACACAGTCACCTCGACGTTTCTATTTGTATAAAATTATAGATTTGTCTTTTATCGCAATTTCTCATGTAACTTCTCTACCTTTTAATATCGCAAATTCCACCTTTATACGTATGAAGTATTTTGTTATATTTTATAACAATGTTGACGTTTATCGAACGGCGTATCAGTGTGACTCGTTGCACGACAATATTCGGAAATCAAAAAATGGGGTCTTCCAAAAAAAAAAGAATACTCGTGTATCTTCCGCACGATGAGAACGACTTTACGTTGATTCTATCGCACCGCCTTATAACTTCACATGTTGAAATTTTCGTACGTGATGAGCATGATAGAGAAGCATTATTCTTTTATATATAGTTCACACTGTGTAAATACTCTTTTCTCTACGGTGTAAATATTTTCCTCTTGAGATATTAGACGATATTTATTGGAGATGAATGAATCTCAGTGAGAGAGAGGGAAAGAAAGAGAGCGAGCGAGAGAAAGAGAGAAAGGAGAGCACTTTAGTGAATTCGTTAATTTCATATAAGGCATTACGAAACGTGATCAAGTAGTAGTCGGCACCGAATCTTGTGATCGGTTTACGACTTGCTGCTGTTCGCTACGTCAATTTTCTTCTCTTCTATTTAGTTCGTCAAGATATCGAACGACTATATTACGACAAGCTTTAGAAATGGTGTCCCTAAGAGACCGACAGTCAGCAATATGTATATACGCGTATTACGAAAGTGGAACGAAAACATTGAGTTGGGTCGATCGACCTTCACATACGTGTCGTACCGTGACAGCGTGATGAGCGTGATGACAGGTGACGGCCGGAGTGAGATCCGCTCTTCGAAAATCTTCGTCATTCGTCGCGGGCAAACGCGACGTGAACGTCGATTATATTTCCACGGGAACCGCCCTTCTTTCGGCGGTCTCTTTCTCTCTTTCGAAGAAGGAGGGGAAGAATGTGGGTTTTGTGTTCATGTCCGACGAAAGACGGCCTTTCGAAGACCGAATTTGCTTCGACCTTTAGCGCGTATACGTAGCTTACAATTAGTAGCAATATATCTTACGTGATAATTTAAAAAGCTCGACTTTATCATAAGTATCATTAGCTCTATGCGAGACATATAATCTGTTATCATTATCAATCAAGCACACAGTCTCCAGCTATCCAGTCTCTTCCATATAATTATATGCCATTGATCATTATTATTATTATTGTTCGACGATCGTCGCGCAATATCGTATACGATATCGCTTCAATGTCAATTCGGAAAAATCGTTTCGCCGAAACGAAGAAGCGAAGACGAAAGCGTTGAAGAGCTCCGGTATCGGAACAATCGCGACGATCGCACACATACACACCCGACGTATCGTAGTTAGTTATTTATTTAATTATTTATTTATTAATTCGTTTGTGGGAGACACGAATCTATTCCGTAGCGTAAGTCAATCGTGCAGGGAGACAAAGTTGAGATTGATATACTTGATATTTCTGTATTTTCTTGTATTTCTTTCGGAGAAGCTTCGATGTAGCGCCCACTCTTTCGCCCATTCTGTTCCACTGGCAATGATTTCATTATTTTCCTTTCGCGAATTTCGCCAATCGCCACGTGTTCGCAAAAAAATGCGACCGATGCAAAAGAAACGGAGCACGGAGTATTGATCCGCATGGTACTAACTACACACTCGTCTTATTTCGAGTCCTCTTAATCGTTTGAGACGCCTGGAACTAGAGACGTCTCTTAAATAATGTATCCTCACCAAGCTGATAAACGCTGACAAAACGAGTAAGAAAAATGATAAGATCATTGCCAGTATAGAAGAAAACCCAAATTCTGCAACACGTACACACATCCACACACACGTACACAACTAGAATAGAATTAGCTAGCTAGACAGCTGACTAGTAATAATCTAGTAATCACGTAAATAATTTGGTTATCCGTATATATAGTTGGGTAAGCGCAAAAGACGGTAATGAGACTTAGATTTTAAGCGGCTAGTAGAATAATAATAGGAGGCAAACACCGTGCAAGAGAGAAAGAGAAAGACAGAATTGTGAGAAAGAGAATAATTACAACGTATTTACTGCAGGTAAACACTGGTTACTGTACCTGTTGTTGTTGAAATCATTAAAAATACTCTTATTCCATGCTAATCGCTTACTAAAACTTTGTTTCCCCCCTCCCCCTCTCACCGTTATCCACGTCTACAAGTGATTGTCCTATAATTGATCAAACGTAATTGATCGGAACCGGATCGCGAAATACACGCAAGTGCGTGCCAACTGTGTAAAAATTTCTCAGATAATCCTTTATGAAAGATCTAGCTTTATATAGATTTAGTGTAAATTGTTAGCCACTTGTTGAAGCTTTCCTTAATAAAATGAAAAGTAACGCAAACGACTTCTGCGATAGTTAAGTAATAAATAATTTAACAAATTTGTAAACTTACAATTAGCGATAAACAGCAATCAAGTTGAAGTTTATTGTGCTTACTGGTCGTAATTAACCCTTATAGGTCACACTGGGTGAAATTCACCCAAGCGTTTTCTTGACTTCGACAACGACCCAGTAAACCAATGGAAATGGGCTATTTTTTTACATATGTTAAATTAATTTTTTGGAAATCAAACCTATACAGTCTTTTTAAGGAAGACTTAAACTACAACAGGATATTTTTTTTTTTTTTTTAAAGGTCACCTACAATTTTTTATACACGTGCAAACACGCTTGGGTGTATTTCACCCAGTGTGACCTTTACGGGATTCTCAGGAGGTGTGACCTATAAGGGTTAATTATACTAGAAACTAAATGCTTTGGCTTAAGCTTTTAACTTAAAATGTCTCACATTTGATGGCTTAAAATTAATAAACTTAAAGCTTTCTTGGATCATGCAAGCATATCAGCCATGTGAAGAGTGCAAATGCAGTGTTATCTTCAATTATTATAGGATTTCAGGCGATGATTTTGAGCTCGAACAAGAAATGAAGTGTCACACGAGCGCGAGCGTAAGTTGTTTAGGATTTACTTTTCGAGTTACACACAAATCAAGGAGAATTTTCGAAACGTCCGCCTTTTGTTGCTCTTTTTTTTTTTTTGCAAAGCGCGTTACATAATTCTGACGTGATCCGATGTTCACCAAACACAAGTTTCAATGTGCGTTACAATTTGAAAGCAGCGTTTATTCCGTGAATCCGGGGTATTGTAGTACTCTTCGTAGATAAGTAGACAGTGGTTATATATATGTATTCGTGAGTCCTTCCTAGATTTTTTAGATATATTTCACATCACATATAGCGCCTGGATATAAGTAATCTCTACAGTGCCCCACCGTATCTTTGAAACCGTGCCTATAATTGAACATTTGTCTCTATGTAGATGTCCGTTTGTTCATATATTACGTCTATATATATACATATAAATATACCCGTGTAAGGACGTCTATTCCCGGCGGATTCCATGGTGAAAATCCTTTGAGACGGAAGCGTCCCCGAGACGAGACCCGACCTCTCGATTCTAATTCCGGAAATGCGTCGGGTCTTAACGAGAGTTCCAAGTGCGACTTCGCATGAGACTCGCGACTCGCGACTCGCGGCTCGCGATCGGTTCGCCGCGCCCGCGCCCGCGCCGTCGCGTGTGTCGCGCGAGCGCGCGCGTATGTACATAGATATAAATACTAAATACCAGTATCTTTTGCTGTAGTAGCTAATTTACCCCGTACGTTACCGTTACCGGTATACCGTCACGTATTACGCACTTTTCCCCCTTCCGCCGTAGAGCCTCCTGCGTCCTTGGATTCCACGCGGAGATCCGACAAGTCGGAGGACAGCATGTATCTTGGTATATCTAATTACACTTGATTTCCGACGAGTGATACAAGTAGACTTAATGCGTAGATCTGACATGGCTACCAATTACGGAAAGTAGAGGTACATTAACGCGGGTGCGTCGACAAGCATGACAAGCAGCGAGGAACGTCAGAGAGGTGAGTGCGACGTCACACGGTCACATCAGGGAATATATCATTATATATTCTTTCTCTTTTTCTTTGGCATAATTTCTTCCCTTCACCCGCAGCGGCCCCGTCGCCGCCATAACCCCCCCTCACCCCGTCCGCGTCCGCGTCGCACCCTCCCTTGCTCGACCAAAAATCGATGAAACGCAAATTGTATCGCGCAATTATTTCGCGGCCGCGGCCGGCGGTCGCCGTCGCGTTATCGGCGTTATCGCGCTTTCGACAAGTCACGGAAGCTCGCGTCGAAGATGATTAGTGCCTCTGACGCACATAATTCCCATTAATAATTGATCGCGAGCAATTTGTCAAGTCTGAAATTATTCTCGCGAGGAGCACCCAGCGTATATTATCGCGCGTGTAATTTTCATTTTCCTGCTTACATTGTTGCACAACGTTAACATTCCGTATCCGAACTTTGACCGTACCCTGCTAATTGTTGTTCGATGCGACCTGATATGCGATCGAACCCTTTGCCTGCAGCAGCTGCGACGATACCTTTATCGATATCTTAAAAACTACCCGAAGATCGCATATCGACCTCCGGATATCAGATTGCCCGCTATTAGGAACTCGAACAGAAAAACTTGACATTATTGATCGGAAACTTTGATAACACATATCGGATATAGGAGAACCGCGATACTCCTAGATTCTAGAATGAGAATCGCGTTGATTGCAACGGCGACAGATTTCTATATGGTACGTGAACTTATCAATGAGCAGTGGATCAATGAATAGTGGCAAATAGGTAAACTTAATTACGGGAACTTAACGAGACTCCCCAAAATAGGGAGATTTAACCTTTTTACAACTGATTATGGAAATACATGCGGTTGGGATTTAATCCCCGATATCATTAATCACGAAATGGCCTAATATAAGAGAAAGTTCACGATATCAAGACGAATTAGTAGAATTTTCTGCGTGAAGTATATATAAAAGTTCGATAGGATTTTTTATTAGTAGATGAGTAGATAATTATATAGTAGACAATTAGAAATGTTTTAAGTTGACGAAGCGGCGTTTCCGAGGAATTCTTACCAGGAATAGGACAAAAGATTATGTGATACAAATTAGAATCCGTACGAATAGAGAAACATAATATTTATATCAAATGTTTTTATTGTTGGCAGATATTTTTAAAATCTAACGTAGACTCAAAATTTCATGAATATTTGATTTTTAATATCAAATTGCATGGATTTTTCCTTTACTTGAGTATCTATTTGAAAAAATCATACAACGAGATTCGATATTCTTATCCGACGCGTTTATCCTTCAATCTAATTATTAATTTGAAAAAATATATCTTCTATATATATACACCTATTATAAGTATACTTAATTATGTATATATTATATAAAACATGATTACTTATAGACGCGTTGGAGTATTCATGCCTGTGATAGAACGCGAGATATCGATGAATATTCGTAGCTCGTCTCTTCATGGCGATCTTATCTTTGTCAGCCACGACGCCAAGTTATAACAGAAATTGTCATTTTTTTATCGTATCGTATTTATAAACGCGCCGAGAAAAAGAGTGCGGTGCAAACGAACGGAGAAAGTGATCGATATATTATTCAATCGTATTGTATACATATACATATATCTATAAGTGGATATTATTTTGTGGTACCTTGTGCGCACTTCTTCGTGTGCATTATGTTCATAAGCGCTAAGGGAGCTAGTGAATAGACGAATGCTTTTTGTATGTTTACTTCAAGTACAAATTGTACAATAGTATATATGATCTATCTAATTAGTAATTAGCCCTCGATCAAACAATATATAATACATATTTTAGATTAGTTATGTTACTAATTCGCAGAACCACGTGGACGCGAATAGTAATATCATCGCGAACAACGCCCGTAAAGAGGGAAATTCCAAGCTCGTTGACTTTAAAATGATGGAAAGTGAAGTAATTGTAATGATAGAATGTAATAGTGTAGTAGTCTTTTTGCTTGTGCGCGTGGTTGTTTCCATTAGCACATCGACTATCACGACGATCGACGAGCGTCAGTCGACAGAAGCAATCCAACAGGAAAATACGTAACGTACACATCGACTAGAGAGTGAAATTTGACATGAAAAAACGATAGTCGGATAGTCGGTGTGTTAACTGCACAGATCACGACATATCGAACCCTGCGAGGTCTTGGGCTCTAAGTGATAATTTAGTTATCTAATTGTAAGAGTGATATATATATTGCGAGTTGGATACTTTTGCAAGTTTAGGCCAAGTTCTAGTCTGGCTGGATGATCAAGGGCTCTTTTCAAAATCGTAACAGCGTACGTCGCGAGGGGAGGATGTAAGTCACAAAAAAGACACCTGTCTATCTACCCCCTCCCAAGGACAGCATTCTACAGCGTTTTGCGCGACCGAAGAGGAGAACGGCGAAGTGCAAGAGTATCTAAAGAGCGTCTGTAAACCCATCCTCGGAAGGTGTTCACGGTAGCAACGAATCGACAATTGTTCCCTTCGTGGGATCACTTGATATCATTATACCATATTAACTTTATTATTAATGATATTATCGCTCTATTATGTACATATATGGTATACATATACATATATTTTAATCAACATACTCAAACCGTCGTGTAACCCCTCTATGCGTTTCCAACCAAGATCCTCCATATGCATTCGAATCGTCAAGTGCAATTATATCGTAAGGACTAAGGCATCCGTCTGATGGAGATACGTTAAATTTTTCAGTTTGAGAATTATCTCTTAACCGAGAAAGACTTTGCGAGCTTATGCATGGTGAAAATTTACTGAAGAAGCGAATTGAATGGAATGGAAAATTTGGAATGGAGAATTCGCAGAGCCAGATGCGTCCAGCGGCCAGCCGAAGCACCTCGATCACCAATTCTCTTCTGCCATTGTCCCCTGTCCCGTTTTATTTACCGAAGACGAGAATGAGAGTGATTAAAAATAAATAACGAAATCCACGCCCTCCCAAAACTTTCCTCTTTTGATTTTCGACATTTTGACTTGTTTAATATTTTATCATCGACGAAAGCGGATCTCCAGCTCCGAATAAATTCACCCAGGAAGGACGACAGGCTTCTCAGGAAGGCATATACGTATATATATGTACATATATTCCATTAGGTTTGTACAATTCGAGCTGTCCGCTGTTGATATGCTGCAGAACGAACAGACGTGGAGGAGGTAATACGCGAGGGAGATGCGAGGGGAAGAGGGGAGATCGATATTGCGACCCCCCAGGGGCACGCGTTACATACGCCCACGTCAACTGAAGTGCATCCCCTACCTCGTTCTGTACAAAAAGCTGCTCCGGAAATTCCGTAACCTTTTTGTGCGCCGTGCTCCGTGCTCCCTCCTATCCGTCTCCTTAAAAAGAAAATCGACAAGTCTCACGTTCAATTGTTCGTGTTACTCCGCCTCGCGATTTTTCACAAAGAAACGATTGCGTATAGATTGAAAAATATCAGCGGCGTACCTGGAAGATGGAATAAATTTCTACCCATGATTTTGTTGCATGAATGTCCTATATCTGCCTCGGTATATTCATTCCTTCAATTTTGAAATGGCTCCATAGTTCGCCTATACCTAGACTGGATCCTGTTGGGAGCAAGCCTTAAATGTCGCGCCGAAGAAAATGTCTTCTCTACAGCATCGTCCAGATCCTTTTAAGCTTTCCGCGTAATATATTCTCTTTAGAGTTTGGACAGACTGACATTGTCGCCTGGCAAGTGACTGGGTCATTAAAGTAATGAGACCCTAAGTAATCTATCATGCCCTAAGTAATCTTGTATATAATTAGAATGTTATGCTATGAACGTTACATTTATTTAACGTTACGTTATTTATTTACGCGATTTTATATTTAACAGTATTTCAATAATGGCAATAAGCGACAAATATCAATAACGGCAGGAAAAAATTGAATCCATATAAAAAATCTAATAAGATTTCAGAATTCAGATTTGGTCCTTTTGACCATATACATACATATGATATAATATACATTATGTTATAGGTAATACGTTACTTGTCTGATATATATATATATATATTGATAGAATAATATACATCGATGATAATCACAAGGAAAAATTTGGACGACCGTACTATGTGAAAGGCTCTGTAGCCGTGATCGTAAAGGCTTCCAGGAGGAATTTCCTTCACTATTATTCCACTCGCGTTAGGTCTTAGAAGACATGAGAAACATTACCTATGCAGAGAATATTATCTATACATTTATGGATGAAATTTATCAACACAGTTGTAAATACCATAGCAAACAATAACAACAGGGGCAGTTCTTTTATAAAGAGAATAGTCTTTGCATAAAACTGAGACACGCGCATCGCGTTATATAACAGCAGAGAAAATAATTTCTGTACTTAAATAATAAAAAATTAATTTCTTCATTTTTTTTAGTATTTTCTTTCTTTTTAATATGTCCTGCATAATAAACAGTTAAAAATTTCTGAATTGGAATATTTGTCTTGGATTTAAGAAACTACTAGTAATATGCGAAAACTAATTCGATATTTTTTTTTTTAATATTCAATAATACGTAATGTAAAAAGACAAGATCGATTGGAGCAAAATCTTATCGATCCGCTCAGTCTTAAAACGATTAGAATCCTCTTCCTAGGTTTTCCTGAAATTAATGAACAACGTTACGGCGGTTACTTGTTGATGCTCGCGAGGGCATGCTCCACCTCGTTTCTGAGGGCAACCAGGGCGACGGCTCTATATCCACATAAGTCCGAGAAGCTTGCCGAGGATTTCTTTATCATTTTACCACGGCGAAATATTCAATATAGCCGGCTGCATTATGTAGTGAACTCGGACAGGGTGCTTGAGCGAGGAAAAGGAGGAGAAGGCGACGGTGGCGGTGGTGGAGAAAGAGGGTAGGAAAGGTAAGACGGGTAGGAAAAAGTTGAAGCGAGTAGAAAAAAAGGAAGAAAGTATGCCGCGGACCGGCTCTGCATGCCAACTACTCCACGAGGCACCCTGGCTAGACGTAGACCACGCCAGTGATACCGAACCGCGCGGGCATCGGGCATTCCTCGACCTTTACGTAGGAAAACAAAACACGCGAATGTAACCGGAATTGCGCAACAGCTCGGAGTAACAGCTCTGACTATTATATTTTTAATTTTTTATCGGTATATAAATTAGTTGGCTTTCGACATTTTTTCGGTTCGAATTTGTTGACTTTATATAATTATAGATATACATAATTGGATTATATAAATGCCTTCCTCGAAGGAATACCTAACGGCGTTCAACACACGGTACTTTATCTATCAAACGCACATTGGAGAACGAAATTTACAGAAAAGGGTTCTCTGCGAGATACGAAATGCGCATGTTAAATATTTGATGGCTGAAGAGTACCAGTACTCTCTCCTATTTCATATCTTCCCACATAGTTATACAACTATGCGGGTCTCGCTCAATCTGAAACAATTATTAAATAAAAATATCACTTCGTATTATATCTATCTCTTTTGTAAAAAAAGCTTTATATTATCATTCTTGACCGCCGGGAGATCCAAGATTATTTATTCAGCCATTGTATAGAAGCGGAAGCAGGAGCGTTAGTATTACATATCGAATTAATTCGTGAAAATTTTACTATGAGACCACCTACAAAATTCTCCATGTTAATACTTAAGGAACACGGGAAAAAGGGATTCGGCCTCTCCCGTGAGAATTCTGGACGATGCCTCGCACCTCGCACCGCCGCGCCGGAACGTATCTCAGAAAATATATGGGTCTCGTGCAGACTATCTCGGACGAGCGGTTGCCGAGGGTGGCTGGGGCGCGAGAAGGGGGTTGATGGCGTAGGCCTGTCGGAAAACTGTGCCTACGTGTAGGCCATCCACGAGACATTCGATCCCGCTACGCGAGGAGTAGTAAAGCCTTCGACATAAAAATTTAACACAGGAAGAACAGTTTTGCGAGCGGACAATATACAATACATACTTGCGACTCAATTTCGCTGACAAAGAGTAAATCCAGAAAAAGCCAACTATTCCTATCTTCCAATGAAGAAAGAAGTTTAAGGTAAGTGAATACTTCATTAATTTTCGTCGTGCATACGAATGCATACGATTAACAACATGGAATCGATAACAGGATGAGCCATTAACGTGAGATTCATATTGAAAATGCTGATGGTGCTGATGTAATTGATATCGATATAGATATTTAATATATTAATTGATACTTTATGTGATATCAAATTTTCGGAAAATTTAAATAAAAAGGCGTATAAGCTCTTGTGAATATACACAATTTCGCTTTTTTAATATAAAACGTAACTATTTATCTGTACTTTTCAAATATTTAGTATTCTGCAAATATATTTTTGATACACGTTGCTGCAGATGGCGTATTGAGGAAAAGGAAAAAAGAGCAAGATAAAGCATTTTTGGCGCTTCACCCTTTTAATATTAAACCTGTTTTATTAAATATTTAACGTTTTCCCCTCAAATTAACGATTGATCTACGTGAGTTGCATTTGTGGCTCACCTCCCAATGTTTCTTAAGACCTTCGAGCGTAAACAGCATGGATCTCGTGGCTTTGTAGCCACATCTTGATAATCCCGAACCACCGAACATTTCTGTAAAGAAGATAAGAATAAAGCGAATTGTGAAAACATAGACAGGTAATTTGTTGGAGATACCCGCATGGACATTAAAAAAATATTGATCGACATACGACGTACATATATTTGACATTATCGTGTCGAATCTCTAATTCAGTCTTTAATATTGTTTACAAGAGCAGAATGTAATTTTTGGTTACGTAATCATCATTCAAGTCGATCAAATATTTGTGTTTAATTGCCCTTGAGGCGTCTTTACGCCAGAAAAATTAAATGATTTGTTCATTGCACTGTCGTACACGTGTTCTGTGACATAAATTGATGAAGGGAAGAAATATGATCCTTTGCTTACCCGGAATGAGCTGTTTGGATTGTTACGTCACGCTTGCGACGACTTAGGGGAACAAATTTCGACAAATTGGTATATACAAACCGAAATGTGTACGAACGCTGACAAAATATATCGAATATGTGCCTTGTCAGAGAAATTGCGCATTCCTCGTTTGTTAATCGTTCCTTTTCTGTCGAGAAGTTTAACTCGCACATGTTCGCAGCGTATACACGTGTAACTTGCACGTTTGTGATAAAACTTTCGCATAGTTAATACTTGTCTAGCCATTCTGTACACATGCGCCCACTCCATCCTAACATTTATCTTGCTGGTTTTTCTAATATTTCTTTATCGTCAACATTATAGACATGTAGAAAAGAAACAATACGAACGGGCGCGTGATCGGATATTTTCTCAAAAGGAGAGTTACTTAAATACATATTTCTTACCTTTTTTTAAATTAGAATACAGAGAATAATAAAAATATATTTTTTTATTTCAAGTAATGAAGAATTTCAGAGTTAAATATTCAAACGTACAAGATACATATAACAAATACACGTAGCACACACCAATCCCGCGAAATATCCGATACATCATGGTTTGTAAATATTACGTAACACAATTAAACGGGAAAATGCTTTCTTGTATTCAACGGCCTGAAAAATCCTTAAAGGTCGCTGCACATTTTAAATGGAAAATGGCTCTCGGTTAATTTTGCTGAAATTGAAATAAGTATGTTACTGTTCTTACCCTCTTGATAAAAAATGTCAATGTGTACAACCTCCTAAAATCAATAATTTAGTAGTTGAAGCCGCAGAACTTCAAAGCCTTAAAATAATATAGGATTTGGAGGTACCTAATTAAAGTTGACATAGAATTCAGAAGCTTATTTTCGTCTAATTGTGAGTGCATATGTGATGGTTGGAGTGTAGGTGGGTATAATTCGCCGTGGATAGATGCGTGGATACTTAACCCTTAAATGACATACACTGGTGCGAATTCGCACCAGGAAATTCTTCGACTCTCTGACTTTTTCAATAAAGTACTGTTAAAAATAATTTTTTTTCTGCAAATAAATATAATTTTTTCTTAACTTTACTATAACCAATCGATTTCTCAGAAATTTTTACTCCAGAAAACAGGTATTTTTAAAATCTGTTTATTCCAACCGGAACTATGTTGATTCAAAAAAGCGGAATCTCAATTTGCACCAGGTGTGCAGTTTGAAGCCTTTAAAGGTGCGCAACTGAGGTGTGCCAGTTAAGGGTTAATCGTGAAAATTTAATTAAATTTCATTAATCTTCACAATAACATCGTTTTAATATAATATATTTAATTCTGAACGGATTATAAACATTTCCAACATGCTATATGCTATAGCTATAGCATATAATAAGGTATATTAAATTAAAATAGCTTTTTATACAACCTTGATCTTAAACATCTCAAAATTGTAACGTTACAAAGTATTGTGGAGATAAGGAATATATTTAGAAGAAAAAACCAAGGAAAATAATTGTATTCCTTTTTTGAAGGAGATTTAACAAAATTAGTTTTTGTTGAACTTATATGTTATCGCGACTTGCGTGTCCACAAATGAAATATAGATGCCCATTAATATACAATTAATTCTAAAACAAAAAAGATCAGCGTGCACGTACGTTGCGAACATTTTGCGGTCGACTCGCCGGTATTTATTGGCGTATATAGGTATTCGAATCGAAGTACAGCCCATAAATAGCGACCCGGATACCTGGTTAGATACCTGGATACCCTGGATATTTATGAAAAACATAACACCACGAGAATTTTCTCTCTCGTGAATATTCTCGGGAATAAAACTACCCTACGATCGTGAAAGCGTCTATTTTCGCGGCCGATCATGCGGAAGATCGGTCGCGTTTCTTCTCGCTCGAGAAAGAAAAATCTCTCGTTTTGAGCCGTATGGAATTAACGTGGCATTACCAACTGGATTTTTTACGTAATTGCGAAGGAGTCTGCTGACGACGACGACGACGACGACGACGGCGAGGAAAATTATTCAGGGACGACGCAAGGACAAAAACAGACGTCGCGACGGAGAGGAGCTATTAAAATATGCAGGAACAACGGGAACGTGACTGCGACGAGCGAGCACGTATGTTTCCTCTCCTCAGGAATTTTTTTTCTCCTTCAAACGTATGTTGCGAATTCATGCCGTTTCCTACTCATCCTACCAACTATCATGTTCCATTAAATTAGAAAGAAAGCGCCGTTGTTCTGAAATTTAATTATTAAGGCTCTTGATGAGTAGTCATCGCTTCTATCCTTGTTTGATGACGTCAGAAGCGAGAAATGAGTGGAAATGACACGTTTTCATTCTTGCGCTTTATTTCCAAATAAAAAGATATTTGCACAAAAAAAAATAACACTACAGATCACTTCAGCACACTTCAACAATACTCCGGCTGTGCATCCCTTTTCCTCGACAGTTATTAAACAGCCGTAAAATGAATGTATAATACGAAGACTAGCCGTCCGGCTTATGCGCCTGCGCATAAGCCTGCATGGTTAGGCTTCGTATTACATTCATTTTACGGCTGTTTGTTAACTGTCGAGGGAAAGGGATGCAGTCGGAGTATTTTTGAAGTGTGCTGAAGTGATCTGTATTGTTATTTTGTGCAAATATCATTTATTTGGAAATAAAGTGCAAGAACGCTCAGCGTGGTATTTCCACTCATTTCTCGCTTCTGACGTCATCAAACAAGAATACAAGCGATGACTACTCAGGTGTCCTCCCTTAAGCACCATCACAAACAGCTCAGAATTTTAAGTCGATTAAGGATAACGTCATCGTTTTCAAAAGTCAAAGTTTGAACGTCTTCCGCAAAAACAGAATTGATCGTTACATTTCTATTAAAAAGGATATCTTCAACGAGAACGTTATTTTCCTTTTCATAACCGAAAAAGTTTAGCGAAGCACGTCAACGCACATTGCGAATTCATGCCGTTCCATCAACTACCACAAACTTCCATTAAATTAGAAAGGAAACGCCATTATGTTCTTAAATTTTATTAAGCGTCTCACGAGGCTGTCAGACTTTCAATTTAATCAACATAATTGCCATCGTTTTTTTAAAAATCATGTAAGATTATTTCAAGCGACTTTGACATCATTATATTGTTACTTTATTTCAGATCCTCATGTTGCTGCTGTCCTTCAAATTTTGGTGGATAGACAGGAGGAATTGAATGGAAAAGTTGAACATGTAATTCTGATGCTTCATAAGATTCATCGCAAGTTAGCTACAGAAGAAGAAAAAGTAATGAAACCGAAAGGACTTTCTGCACTCCCCTTAAATAATGAAAAAATGCCTTCTCAGAATTTCAGAAGTTTATTATATCTGATGATAACTTTTACCCTGTAGTAAGTATAGTTTCATTCGTATTGTAGTAGTGTCATAGTTGGTTTGCAAGTTTAAAACAAGTACATTTTATTTTATTTTCGTAGATTATTTTTATTACAATATGAAATATATTTCATATTTTAGTTTAGTTATTACCATTATTTATTGCATCTTATGTGTTTACAAATAAGTTTTATAAAAAATTTTCTATATCTTAATGAAATTTTTGGCTTTCGGATATTTGCTCACTTACAGGAATGACATTGAATGCATATAATAGTTTATAATACAATTGTGACAGTATTAAGTTTTTTTATATTTCTTTTTAACTATAATGAAGAAAAGTTCGATCTATCAATAATCAATTATTCAATAATCGAATATGTATACAGTTTGTATTATCTACAGTTAAAATTATCTTCTTTTTCAGGTAGATTATTTTGGTAAATTAATGAAAGTTGATGAACGGACCGACGAATATACAGCTGTCATATACAGCCGTATTCTGCCAAAAGTTATTACAAATTCTTTGGCTCGCATGATAAATTATGCAGGGTCAGGTTCAGTGAAGCTCAAGTTCCAAAATACGAAGCTTAATTCATATGAAGCAATTATTTGTAAGTTTTAATTTTGCTTCATAAACAATATTTCTTATTTTCAACTAAACAACACACTGATCTCTATTTTGTATATAGGTGCTGTTTTAAAGGCATTTCCTGATAGCAATTTGATACAGGCGGAGAAGAAAATGTCACGTTGGTTGCACACAATTAATCAGAGAAAAATCTAGTGCAAATTCTTCAGAACTAAAAATTATATTTTTGTTTCTTTTTTTAATTACTTATAAAAAAATTTTGATTAATATTTGTGTCGTTTTTAATAATATTAATATAACAAGTTTATTTTTTAGCATATTGGATGTAAACCCAAGGAGAACAGAACAATCAAAATAATGTTAATTTCACTTTCTGTTCTTCTTGGGAAAGTGCCATATTTTGTGCAATGAAGTTTATTACTTTTATAACAATAATTTGTGATGTAAATAAAGTTTCTACCATTCAATTTTGCGTAATATTCTTCTCTCTGGAAGTCATATTAAAGTCAATATGATATCAAAAATAAGTTACCGAAACATCGCCAAAAAATGTATCGAATGAGGTCATTATGATTTTTTCCGAAATGACTTTTAAGTGATGTCATTATGATGTCATTGTGAGTTTTATGTTCTACCTGGATATTGCGAAGATACGCCGCGCTGACAGTGCTGACAGGCTGACACGCAATCGAGCGCGCGTATAATCCAATGCGTTTTGATACATAATTAAGTGTGACCTCAAATGTTCAAATCGATACGGATTATCCGTCGAAACCGGAAACCGTAATAACTAATGACAAACACCAATACAGATTAATATACGATTAATTAACCGGAGAATACGCAGCTTTCGCAGCGGTCACCAATTCGAAAGAATGAGAGAAACCGAGACCAAAAATGTGTTGGACGATTTGACGTAATTAAATTCGAACGTAAATCTTTTCGAGACGACGCGACGAGTTCCTCGTCGCGCGTGACGGGTGGCGACGGGTGAATGGGGGGGGGGGGGGGGGGGGGGGGAGAGGTCACCTGGGTCACCATGCGACGCGACGCGACACGCGACGCGACGCGACTTGACGTACGGTGCACACGTGTGCGCGAACCGTACGTCGCATGTGAACGAACCGTGTACCACTTTCACGTGACTCCGCTTTCTCGCGCCAGTTTGCCAGTTACCTTACCGCATCGCGGACATGTGCCACCGGCTAGGGCTGTCGGATAGCTGACGGCAATAACGACGAAAGAGAGCCGCTGTCACTGGCTGTCACGTGCAAGCGCTCAGGTGACAGCATCTTGTTCGGTCGGAATCTCTGACACTCGCGAGTCGCGGCAAACTCCGGCACGTGGAGGCCGTTGGAGCCGCGACGGAACGACGGTGGCGGTGCGGTGGACGCGGTGGTACCGTGGTGGTGGTGCTCCAGTGCTGGCGGTGGCGGTGGCGGTCATGGTTGCGGTGGTGTGAGTAGGCGATTTCGGGAAATTAATGTCGCGCGACGCCGGGAGGAGGGAGAGATCGCCGAGAGAAGGCGAGCGAGGCCGGGGCCGGAGAGTGAGAGAAGGTGAAACTGGGTGAAAGTGATCCTCTGTCGCGGCCGTGGCGGGTGGCGGGTGGCGGGTGGCGGCGGCGGCGGCGGACGGTGCATAACCTAAAAATAAAGTATATCTCTCTCTCTCTTTTCCTCCCACTCGCTCACTCACACTCACTCCCTCACTCGCTCCTCACGTCTGCGTCCGCTCGCTGCGTGCGTGGTCGCGCGCGCAGTACGTCGTGGTCGTCGTCGTGTGTGTCGTCAGTGTCATCCGTGGATCGTCGTGCGTGGCCCGCCGTAACTCTGTCGCGGAATCGCTCCGCGGTATTTTTCGCCCCCGCGTACCCCCGCGCCCGTCGTACGCCTACTCCGGGGACGCGTCCGCGTCGACATGACCGCGCCGGGACGGCCGCGGAGGTGCTCGCTGGGGGACGAATGACTTCGCGGTCTTTGCGGAAAGGCCGCCGGCAGCGTATGGAGAATATGGATACATCGAGCAACGAGTCGACGGGGGAGCAGGCAGTTCCGGACAGCACGGTGCCGCGGAAGTCCTGGTCCGAGCTCCGCGCCGTCGTCAGCGATCTCAGGAGGAAGCTGTCCGGGGTGTCGGCCGGATCCGTGCCGGGTTCTATAACTTTCCGCTCGCTTCCGGACGGCCGGTGAGGAGAACTGGTAGAGAACGGCGCGCGGACCCCTTCGGGATCGCTCGTCGTCGTGCTGACAATGAGATTAACGATTTCATCATTGACACTTCTCTTTTGCAGGACTAGAATCTATTTCTTAAGCACGCCGAGCAACGGTTGGGAGACCACTCTTCTGTACGTAGATATCGCCCACGCGGATCACGCCAACGGCTACCGACTACACTGGCAACCTGTCATAGAGGCGAATTTCCAAAGGTAAACCCCACCGTAGACCGAGGCGTTCGATGCGCTCTGTTGTATATGTATTGTCCAAAAGCACCTAGGTCTGTCATACGATAATTTTAGCGTATCGAGTGCGAACAGACTGTCGAAGGAGGAACAACTGTTGTGGGAAAGGAAAAGACTCGCTACGTGGGGTATAACCAGTTACGAGATCCACGCGGAGAGTGGAAAATTAGTCTTTCCAGCTGCCAGTAGTCTTTATCAATGTGTAGATACTGGATTTATGGTAATATCAGGATATCATCGTGGATTGCGTTCAGTGAAAGAAAGTGTTTAATCTCAAATCTGTGTGTTTTCCCATCAGCCTGGACCCCTCTTTCCATCGGAAATCAGAATGTCGACGACCGGGGCGAAACTATGCCCTCAGATCTGTCCTTGGAACAATGCTTTGATCGCTCACACATGTTCGGGAGATCTATACCTGTCTCACAGTATCACAGGCTCCTCGGTTCGATTGACTCATGCTAGGAAAGGAGGCAGAAGTCTCGTGGACGATCCGCTCACTGCCGGCACTCCTTCCTACGTCATGCAGGAGGAATTTACAAGGTTGAGCCATTTATTGTTGAATCCTCGCATACTAAAAGCGCGAAAATTAAGGCATTTGTTCTACCGATCACAGGTATATCGGCTACTGGTGGCAACCAAAGTCCATGTTTGACGGAATCTACAGGATAGTATACGAAGAAGTGGACGAGAGCGATGTCAAGATATATTGCTTCCCCTCGTCGAATTCCGATGAGGTAGATGAATTTAGATTTCCTAGAGCTGGTATGCCGAACGCTAGGAGTAATTTGAAAATGGTGCAATTTCGTCTGACGGAGTCGTTGCATATTGTCGATATCGAAATACTAGAGCTGCAGTATCCACTTCACATCATGTTCCCGTGGATGGAATACATGGTGAGAGTCGGATGGACTCCGGATGCTCAATAGTAAGTTCGAAGCGGAATTTAAACAATACACGCGAGATCTCGTATTAATACGAGTCGATAATGTTGCTTTGTTAAAATGTAGCGTCTGGGTGCAATTGCTGGACAGAAAGCAACAGAAACTCGAGTTGATCCTGTTGTCGATAGACAACTTTTGCGAGCCCCCACCGAACACGTACAATACGGAAAACCATTTTACCCCGACGTCAGCGAGCGTTCAAGTGATATATTCAGAACAGAGCCCGATTTGGATCAACGTCAATGACCTATTGTACTTCTTAAAGTCCGACGACGCGAACGAAGTGAAATTTATCTGGGGAAGCGAAGAATCCGAGTTCCGACATTTGTATCTTATAACGTCCAGTATAGCAGGTTTATCGATTTATGATGAAATCACTATAATTATTTCAATATTTCGTTACTTGCCGCGTTTTTTTACACACATTTCAAACATAGGCTTGAGTAACGGAGTGGAAGAACCTTTGGATAGAATGGATAGTATATTTCTTCGGCCACGTATCACTTCCAAGGTAGCTCTGACCCAGGGTGATTGGGAAGTGCTAGGGAAAAAAATATGGGTCGATGAAGTCAATTCCATCGTCTACTTCTGCGGGTTACGGGAAGGACCGCTGGAGCAACACGTTTACGCGGTTTCGCTGCGACGACCGTTAGAAGTACGGCTGCTGACGCGGCCTGGCTACAGTTACAACAGTATATACTTTAACAAAGAGTGTACCATGTTGGTCACTGTTTATAGTTCCATTAAAACGTTGCCTACTTGTCAAGTACGTTCTTGATGGGACATGCCTAATAATATTTTATTTTTTATCGATCAAACATTTGTTACGACAATTTTGCAGGTATTTAAAATATCACAAACCGATTGGACAGTGGAGAGCATATCGCTTACGCCTGTAGGCTATCTCCTAGAACCGTCGGCGCCCGAATCCGAACTGTTCGCGCCGGAGATCTTCACGCATAAAATCAAGTCGGGGGATACGGTCTACTCGATGATATTTAAACCTCATAATTTCCAACCTGGAGTCAAGTATCCCACGATATTGAACGTTTACGGAGGACCCGAAGTACAACTTGTATCAAACACATTTAAAGTAGGTACACTCCTTCAAAAACGTATGGACGCATATGTAACGTAAAGTAAAAAATGTATTAATTATTTAATCCTTTGCAGGGTTTGAGACATTTACGAATGCACATGTTAGCTGCTCAAGGCTATTGCGTAGTGTTAATAGACTCTCGCGGATCGCAGCATAGAGGTCTGGTATTTGAGAGTCACTTGCGACGTAGGATGGGAACGGTAGAACTGAACGACCAAGTCGAAGTATTAAAATGGCTGACAGAGACTACTGGATACATTGATCTAAATCGAGTGGCTCTTCATGGCTGGTCTTATGGTGGATACTTAAGTTTAATGGGTTTAATACAGTACCCCGACGTATTCAAGGTGCGCACAGATTAATACTTGCCGCACATTACATTTTCTTAAAATTTAAAGTTTTTTTAAAAAATATCCTTGATTCACAGCTGGCCATTGCTGGTGCTCCGGTTACCTCGTGGAACTTTTATGACACCGGATATACCGAGCGTTACATGGATCTGCCACAGAACAATCCTCACGGTTATATGGTTGGATCGGTGCTGACATATGTAAACAAGTTTCCCGACGAAGAGAACCGTTTGTTGATTATTCACGGTCTCATAGACGAAAATGTACATTTCTACCACACTAGCCAGTTGATCAATGCTCTTGTGAAGATCGGTAAACCATATCAGCTGCAAGTTTATCCTAACGAGAGGCATAGTCTGAGAAGCCTGGATGCCAGCAAACATTACGAGACGACCCTGTTGTCCTTCTTGCAAAATCATTTATGAACCAACGTTCTCTTTTATTTTCGCTTTTTTTTCCTTACATTGTTAGTTCGATAATAACCGTTCCTCCAAGCAAGATTTTGCGAGTTTAAGTAACTGCCATTAATTTATGTACACACCTAACCCTCCATTGCCCTCGTTTAGTAAACAAACATGAGTGCTCTCGTGTTAGCCTTGCTCCGCGCTTGTATGTTTGTCACTGTATTAGTGTGACATTCCTACATAGTTTTCTCAGATCAAGGGCCATTATTTCTAACATCTGTTAAACTCTAACTGGCAATTAACTTTTTAGAATAGTCAATAAAAGTTGGCTATTCTGAAAAGTTGACGGTTGACTAGAGATTAACAGGCGTTGGAAATAGTGGCCTCCAAAGTCTTGTAGAACAAGAGGGTGAAACATTGACCGGTACATCGATCTAAAACAGTAAAACTTACATTTGGCAACAACACGAGTCACGTTAAATTTACGTATGTATTTGCTCTTGACATCTATACTGCGCATAGATATATCACACATTAGCACTTTCAGAATCTAATCTAAAAATTGTACTAATGAAATTTCGGAAAATAACCATACAAATATAATCTAAAAGGTTGTAAATGAAAAGTCAAAGAGTTTTCAGAGTCAACTTTTATGCCATATCTATGCAATTGAAGAAATAAGATATGATGTTAGCGCTTGCCTAACACGAGGGCAATGGAGGGTTAATAGGAAGAGATACTTTCAGGTGATCAGATATGTGTACTAGTTTCTGTATAAAAGTGTGCCTCTACAAGGCTTTTAAGATAGTATTACATTTTTTTTTATGTAAAGTATCTGCAGCAGCACAGTGTGAATATATTGTGTAATTAATTACCAGGACGAACTTCTAGCAAGGAATTTATAATATAGAACTTAAAAAAAAAAAGAGGTGCTGGATACGAGTTTTCAAGATGTCACTGTCAAGATGCTACAGAACGCATAATAAGTGCATTCGAAGTTTTCTTAATCAGCTATTGTCAAAGTTTACGGTCGTGATAATATTGGTTAATCGTGACTATTTTCTAAAAGAATGGACAATACTCAATTTACTGACAATGGTTAATCAGGAAGACTACTCCGGACGCGTTTCTGTTTCGCGGTCGTTTCGCAATATACATATATTGAACCGTTAGACATTAACATACCAAATGTGACTATGTACATATACGATACATGGCCGTGACACATGTATCCCTCTCATCTTTCTACGAAATGAAAATCCGCGTTTCAGCGAGAAAAGTATTTGCGTTCTTCAATGTTGTGAAATAATCGTATATCCGATGGATAATTATTTGTCAATAAACAAATTCATTATTTTATATTTTTTACAATTATTATTATAAGCAGTTAAATCGTAGCTAATATTGTATGCGGTAATTGCATCACCTAAAACGAACACCGTAAGAACTTGGGTGAATATGTTTGGAAACTAAATGAAAAGAAAACAAAACCGTGATTGTATTTGAGAATCAATTACGTGTGTTTATATCATATTTTGGCCAGACATAAACCTAATTTGATTTATTTACGAATGTTTAGTTTTGCGGTTCAAATACTTATAGAGATAATGTATTCTTTTGGACAGGTCTTTCCATTTGGTAGGTCTCGCGACTGGAAATACACCCTTTGCCCACATTTTTCTCTTTCTCAGTAAGACCTGGTATTCATTACCACTGACACCCCTCAACCACGAGGGCACGTTGTAGAGAATTCTCGTAGGATGTAGATTATCCGAGCCCAATATGTCGATGTAGTCGTTCTGGCCGAACAGTGCCTTCTTATCGGACCAAGCGTCCGCCGGCCGATAGATAGGCATCGGGAGTCGCTTAGCATTGTCCATACGTGGTAAAAGGCCCGTCATATCTATAGGATCCTCGTATCCGTATCGCCGTATTAAGGGTCCTTTCGCTATCTTGTCCGCATGATAGCGAAACCGTATCGGCGTCACCTGTGGGGTCCATGTGCTTACGACAGCACGGACAGACTTTACAACCCAAGACATAGATTCTGAAAAGAAAATGAAACACATATCAAAAGAATAATTATACATAAATATATATATTTATTTATTTGGATCTCTTAAATTTGGATCTTGTTCAGAATTGGTCTGTCTTTATGACAGTAATAGCAGAGTAAAAATCTTGTGCGATTTTGATGATTAAACATAATATGCATCACACAAGCTGCCCCAAGGCTTATATACATATCTATTATATTCTATTAAGCATAATAAGGGTCGATTCAGACATATCCGTACCGTAAACATTTCTATTTGTCCGTAATTTTTCTATCTGTCTCTTCTGTCCGTGCACGGTACGGTCACGGCACGGATATATGTCTGAATACTCTGAATCGACTCTAAATATATATATAATAGAAATATAGAGATATAATGTGATATAAAATCATATTTTATAAGTCCGTCATGCAATTTTTTAAAATTATGATAAATAAGAGAAATATATGTAGTACATACATTTTAATCCAATTTACATGCAACGTAACTTTTTAGCGATAAGATTCAATTCACTCGTTGCAAATGACGTGCTTGTGGAATTACGGATCATTAATAAAATGTTAATGAAACTTACCTGCCCCCAAATGTCAGGCGCGTCAGAATTGGAAATCGTGATTTACGTTAACATTCGTATCGTATAAAGACTATAAAGCGAATCTCCGTAATTTTCCGATCGAAGAAAAAGTTGGGTTATATATCATATCAGCTGATTACAGCGCACGCGCAGTTTAAACGCATTTGCGGCATTTGCGCATCAGACTCTGATGCCGGATTTAAACGATGCGTTTACTCGCCAAATATTCGTCAAATATAAATGCGTCAAATATTTGTAAATTATTTTTTAATTAATTAATAAATAATAATATTGTAATAAATATAATAATTAATATAATATAATAATTAATAATAATTTACAAATATTTGACGCATTTATATCACAGATAGCACAGCTGATCTTTATGAATTCAAAAAGATCTGAATCTGATCTTTATAAATTCATAAAGATCAGCTGTGCTATCTGGGATTGGACGATCAAGGGGTCATGCTCAGTCAGGAAGCCAAAAAATATGTGATTTTTGGGAATTTTTTTTGTAAAAACTATAAGACTTTTCTAAAAATATGTTTGTTATATATGTGAGAGTATATTTTTATGAATTAAACACATAATTTTTTTAATAAAAAATATTATGATAAATAAAAAAGATATAGCCATTCTCCCGAAGGTCCTTTGTTTTGCGGCTGCTTGGATCTGGATCATCTGAAGTAAAAAATTCTAAAAGATTTACTTAATATATTAAATTATCTAGTCCTTCAAACAAACAGTTTTTCGAAATATTGATTTGGGACAAAATGGCGGACGTTCGCAAAGTTAAAGTTTCGATTTTTGAATCGATGAATTGCTCGTTTTTCGTCAATAAAAAAACTATACATTGAAAAAAAATCCTTTGTTCAAGGACTAGATAATTTAATATATTAAGTAAATCTTTTCGAATTTTTTATTTATCCAGATCCGAGCAGCAGTGGTCACCGCAAAACAACTAAAAATAACTATCTTTTTTATTTATTACTTTTTATTAAAAAAATTATGTTTAATTTATAAAAATATACTCTTTTACATGTACGAACATATTTTTAAAAAAGTCTTATAGTTTTTGCAAAAAAAAGTCACATATTTTTCGGCTTTCTGACTGAGCATGCATGGCCAATTAATTCGATCTTCTTCCAAAAAATGTGTGCACGTTTAATATACAGTTTGTTTTTTACAATTAAACTTTTTGTACTTTTTATAATCTTTCATTTTTATTTTCCTTTGACGTCTAATAATTATACCTATACTTCCCTGGCTGAAAAATGTCTCAGAATTTTTTATATTATATTAATCAGTATTTTTATGAAAATTTTAAAACCCAGAATTTTTAGATTTTCTCAGAATTTCAAGACTTTCTCACATTTTTTATACGAATTGGAACGTTTCCCAGATAGTACAGATGATCGTTATATGAACTCAAAAAGGATTCACCTTTTCGAATTCGATCTTTATGAATTCGCGTAATTCGTTCGAAATAAACTCGAAAGGATTCACCTTTTCGAATTCTTTATGAATTCGCGTAATTTGTTCGAAATGAACTCAAAAGGAATTCCTTTTTGATATTTCAAAAAAACTGCGAGCGATAGTAACGCGCCCTACCGCTACGCGGCTACATACTCTAATAGGGGATAGAGACCTTATAATAATTTACTGAAGCATAAATGGCGGACCAATCAAAAAGCGGGACCAGAGGTGGCTAGACTCTTATTACAGGGTCTCTAAGGTGACAGCTAAAATGCGCTCATGACCGCTCTTATCCTTCTCTCTGGGTTCTGGGTCTAGTGCGACATAAGCGTTTTCGATGGTGAAAACTTTTCACTGAAAAGTAATTTTTCTGATCTCTCGAAAATTTCTACTCTTTCGAATCTATACAGATAAGTGACTTTGATGGGAAATTCGATGCTCTACTATATACGAATCCAATAATCGTTCTTGCATATTTTTAAAATTTTTATGTTTTTGGAGTGACAAAAGTGAGAAACGACGTCTGGGGCAAAGTCGACACCACTCCACCTGGGCAAAGTCGACACTAACTTATTTCGATAAAGCGTTGTAAATAAGTCATTTGCTTTGGCTTGCAGCAAAATGGTTCGTACGTACAAAAGAAAAAGACCAGCGATAGATAAGGAAATGATGATAGAAGCTGTACTTGCCGTGAAAAAAGGAAAAATGAAGATTAAACATGCTGCAGAAATATTCGGGGTATCAAGACCGACACTGCACGGCTGGTTAAAAAACACCACCGAGGATCAAGCAGAAACGAATGAAGTGACCGTACATGGTCATGGACGCACTACGGTATGTAACAACTATGAGGTATGAGCGCACGCACACTGCATAACGGAATTCATATTTAATTTTTAATGTAGATTCTAAATGCTGAAGCAGAAGAGACTTTAATGGGATATTTAACCCACTGCAATGACATGTACTTTGGACTGTCAGCAAAAGAAGTTCGAGGATTGGCTTACGATTTCGCCAGAAAATTGGAACTGCCAGTGCCAACATCGTGGGAGAAGGCTCGTATGGCGGGTGAAGATTGGTTGACCGCATTTTTGAAAAGACACCCGGCTCTGTCATTGAAGAAACCAGAGGCAACAAGTCTAGCGCGCGCAACCTGCAGTTTTAACCAAACGAATGTCCAGACTTCTTTTTCGAATCTCAAAATTGTCCTGGATCGTCACCTTTTGCCGCTGCAAAGAATATGGAATATGGACGAAACTGGGATTACCACGGTTTAAATACCTAATAGAGTAATCGCTCGACGAGAGACCAAATAATCGGAAGAGTAACTTCCAGTGAACGGGGCACACTGGTTATTCTAGCAATGGCAGTGTCAGCAGAAAGACGATTCCTGCCACTGTTTTTCATTTTTCGCAAGCATTTCAAGGACCATTTTTTGCGTGATGGACCGCCCGGCTGTGCAGGTGCTGCAAATCCTAGTGGGTGGATGTTAACACGGAGCATTTCAACCAATTTTTTATCTTTTTCCAACAGTACGTTCATGCCTCCCCGTCAATGCCCCCGTCTTGCTCGTTCTTGATAATCATGAATCTCATATTTCCATCACTGGATTCGATTTCTGCAAAGCAAACGGGATAATTGTACTGTCACTTCCGCTTCACTGTTCCCACAAGATGCATTTATTAGATCGTACTGTCTACGGTCTTTTGAAAAAAGCCGTCAATTCTCAGTGTGACAGTTGAATGACAGCGAATCCTGGAAGAACAATGACAATTTATGACATTCCTGGAATAATTTGAAAATTATTGCCACGAGCTGCGACGTATGACAACATAGTTTCTGGTTTTGAATGCACAGAAATTTCGCCATTCAAGGACATTTTTCAAGACCTCCTGCCAAGCAGCGTCACGGATCGGGTTAATCCTGTGCCTTCCAATTCTTCTGCGGCCAATGAAAATGATGAGACTTTGCCATCGACATCTGCGGCTTCCGTATCATTCGAAATAACAAATGAACCTATTGCTTCGTCATCTCCTCGTCACGAAGATCAGGAAAATGTTGCTGCAATCGCGAACACCGAAAGAAGAAACAGGAGCACTTCAACTAAAACTACAGATACCAGAGAACTCAGCTCAACACTCGAAATCATTTTCAAAGTTCGGCCGTTTCCAAAAACAGCACCAAGACAGCAAACACGAAAAGAGCGCAAACACAGAAGCACTGCTATTCTTACAGATTCACCTGAGATGAAAAAATTAGCAGCAGAACGCAGCAGAACAAGCGGAAGCAAAGCGCAAGAAAGAGGGGAAAACTCTTCCAAAAAAGAAAAATTCTAAAAATACTGCTCCGGAAAATCCAATTACTGTCACTGCCCCGAAAAAAAGAGGACGCCCTAAAAAAAATGTTATAGAACCACATCAACCATCGACGAGCACCGGAAGCGCGTTGAAACTGGTGCAAAAATCAAAGGCGATGAAGGTCACAGTCTCATCCGACTCCGATGACGATTAAGGGTATAACCACACAAATTTGCATAACGCATAAACATAAGCATAAGAAAATTTATTGGTCCATATACATGTGCATAAGCCTATATACAAGTGCCGGACCAATCCATTTCCTTATGCATATGTTTATGCGCTTATGCAAGTTTGTCTGGATAGACCTTTAAGGAACATCTGTTGCGTGTGTTTGGAAAACGTTTCGTCGGCTCGTAATAACAAACGTTGCTTATCATGCAGCTGTATGGCTCATAACAAATGTCTGCAAACAATGTATTTTTATTTTCAGGCAATAAAAAAATAAGTTTCAGATCAAATTGTGTCGATCAGAGAAAGTGTCGAGTTTGCCCCGGTGCAGGGGTGTCGAGTTTGCCCCGGCATTTTTCAATTTGAAAATTTGTCTTTGCGTCACTTTTTCTTTCGGGGGATAAAAAACTGACGTAGAGCAATACTTCCTTAAGCAATTTTGTACCTGAAGGAACACTTTAAATGTGTACCATTGAATTCGCTTGAGAATGTTAATTAGTTGTTGAAAATTGATTTTGAAAAAATCGTGTCGAATTTGCCCCGGTCTTCCCTACCTTCTCGTAAGCAAAATCCTCACGCGCTAGGATAAAAGGCGAGCATGTGAGACCGTGAGACGTGAGACGTGAGATACTTGGTCACTTGACCTTAATTCTTAATATTTCTTGTGACATCTCTGATATCACACAGTGCAGAAATGGCAACATGCACTAGTACATTTTTTGTTCTTTCTGATACAGAAACTTTTTTTCAGAATCAGAAATTTTTGGTAAATTCTTTTTGGATAAACCATAAAGTAATTATTCTTTCTTATTCTTCTTCAGATACAAAATAGCGCTTAGATAGAGCTCTATTGGAATATTATCTAACAAAATTTCGAATTTATTGCAAATTCTTATGGAGTAGAAAAAATATCTTTTTGTTTTGGTATCTGCAGAACTCAGAGTTGATGACATAGAAACGAACTTCTTTTGAACTCTTATAAGAGCTGTTTTGGAGCAGAAATGGTACGGAAAAAGACTTCATTTTACAATTCGGGAATTAAAAAAGATTTCTTTTTCAACTCACTTTGCTATCTGGATTCTCACAAGGGAAGTTCGAACCCTTCGGGTCACCGATTTTGCCGAATTTTTGCAGGAATGTAGTATTGATATAGAAGTACCAAAAATACTATCCGGAGACGATGCACCTCTCAAGCATTTTCGAGAAATCGCGGTTTAAAGTTTAGCACGCTCCATTAGTAAAAAATAAAACTGAAGTGGAATATATTATGCATCTTTGTATTCCCATTCAACGGTCTTCCTATTCCAACCCAAGTGGTAATAGCTTATTTAGTTCTCCTTAACAAAATTATAATATCAAAAGAATTAAAGAGGTAAGGGCTCAGACACAATGCGAGGAATAAGGAACAAGGAATATAATGGTTGCATCCTTTTTCAATGCACGTCTATTAAAAAAGGATGCTATAGTACATACATCTGAAAGAAACCATATGGTTTCTATATAATACATGTATATTATACAGTTTTTTCCTTGGTAAATGTCGGTAAAAAAATCAATGGAAACCGTTTCAGACATCCGTTGTGATATCTGCTACATCATTTCTCAAAGTGTCGGAATATTTATTAAATGAAAGGGATTTTAAGTATGTTCTTGAGTCGAGATTTACTCAAGATTGCTTGGAAAATGTATATTAGTGTAGTTAGATCTAAAAACAAAGTATCAAACTGTTTACAATTTAAAAATAATATAAAACTTATTAGTATTTCCTAATATATGAAGGATGTTTCTTCTGGAAATTATGACGAAAATGATAGAACATTTTTATCAGAATTTTCAGACATTTTACAAAATAGAAAAAATAAATAGACGAACAGAACGACAGTACAATTAAATATGAAACATTAAATTTAAATATACCACACAAAAACATTGAGCTAAACAATATCGAATTAAGTGGATTATAATTATACATACAGCTGGATATATGTACCTAGTGGCGTATAGAGGCATTATTACTCGAAACTTGCTCGGAAAAATTAATAATTTGTTAAATGTTGTTTCAATGTTGTATCAACATAAAGAATCAATGTAAAAGAATCAACATAGATTCAACGTTAGAAAGATACTTATACTTCAACATTCAACATTGCAACGTCTCAGCAACGTTGTTTCAACTTTTTGTGCTGTATGGATGAATAGCTACAAAGAACAAATCCCCAAATGCAAGAAAATACAGCTTAACTTAATCGTATAATTTGTCTTTTTCTTTTATCGTTATTTGCATCTTCTTTCTTTTTATATAGATACTTTTAAAGATATGGTAAATATACCGATCAGGGGACCCACCTCCAATGACCTTGACCTTGACATATGTTGTCTGCAAGGTCATGACCCTGAACAACATTCAAAAGGTTTTAGCCGTTGCTCGTTGTTTGTTAAAAAGTTATTAACAAAAAAAGTTTGACAAATATATAGCAGTTATTTTGAGTATTGGAAGGCATAAACGACTAATATGTATGTGGAAATAGTACATGTATGGACGAAGGAAAGTCATTTAAAGCAGTGAATCGTTGATATATCGAACAGTTTTTTTTTTGTTAAAGCAGAGAATAGTTGGTATAGAAAGGTATATATACATATACAATTTTATGTGTTAAAAAGCGTGAATACAAAGTATTCTCTGCTTTAATCATGGCAAAAGCATGTTAAAGCAGATAATGGTTGGTTATTAACAAAACAAGGTTCAATGACCACCTTCAATGATCAACTATTCTCTGCTTTAAGGAAGTCGTCTTATTAGAGCATGTATTAGATAAAGTGCTAGATCCCGGAAATTATATATAAATATGCGATCAGCTTTGCACCAGATTTTTTATGCGGCTCTTTACCGACTAATTAGACTAGAAAATGAGTCGCAAACATCGTAAAATTACTTATACTAGTTTATATGGGATCCCAAATAAAAATGCCTCCGTCACGGTTTTAATCACAAAATTTTTACACTTTTCTATTAGACGAAGTAAAAAAAAAAACATTTCTTTTTGTAGATTAGATTCCAAGGAATCTAACGCAACTATAAAATATATAGTTCACCGGAGATTTTATTTAGAATTTGTTAGTTAATAATTTAATATTCATGAAAATAAGGCAGCCGACATTTTTGTAGTCGCGAGGTGAGGTTGGGTATTGGCAACGTTACTGACTAATGACTGTACTGATAGATTATGCGATACGCTTTTCTTGGCCGGCTAAAGATATAAGTGACTGGCATCCTTTTCTTGCATTTCGAAACTTTTTTTGGAGTAATTAGCACAATTCAATTCATATTAGGGGGGGTATTTGATGTTACCTTGTATGTAACCTCTCTGACAGCTCGGATGCACAGCTGATCGAAACCGAGTCAGACGAAAAATATAACAGAATTTATTTATTTCGATATAAAGTAAGATATTTTTTTCACGTGTAAACTTTTACACCTTAATTTATGAAACTATTTTTCACATAGGAAAATTATCTCAAGTGTCTTTCTAAACGTGATAATCAACAAGCAGTCATATGACTAGCACATAGCAAGTCGACTACCTTACAAATTATTTCTGTTACAGATATTAAGCGTTAAAGTTGACGAAATAGAGTAATATGATAATTTATGGATATACATTTTAATAGTTTATACGCTTTGTTAAAGCAGATAATATGTAGTTGGTCATTGAACCTTGTTTTGTTAATGACCAACTATTATCTGCTTTAACAAAGCTTTAACATGCTTTTGCCATGATTAAGCCAGAGAATACTTTGTATTTATGCTTTCTAGCATATAAAATTGTATACATATACATTTCAATATACCAACTATTCTCATCTGCTTTAACAAAAAGACTATTCAATATACCAACAATTCGCTGCTTTAAATAACTTTTCTTCGTTCATACATGTACTATTTCCACATACATTGGAAGGAAGGATGCCTTCCAATACTCAAAATAACGGCTATATATATTTGTCAAACTTTTTTTGTTAATAATTTTTTAACAAACAACGAACGACGGCTAAAATCTTTTGAATGTCGTTCAGGGTCATGACCTTGACAACATATGTCAAGGTCAAGGAGGTGGGTCCCCTGATCGGTATATTTACCAAAGATATTATTAATAAATGAAAATAAAAAAAATAGATAAATTTATAGATGAAATTAAATGCGTATTCAAAATGCGTATTTAAAATTACGGAGAAACCGGAAAAAATTGGTCTATACATTGTAGCAAATAAACAAAAAAAAATTTTTTTTTTTTATTTACATAACGCTTTCTTATTTCAATAGCAGCCACAGAATTTTTGCGAAACTCTATTACATCTGTTATTTCTAAAAATTATTATATTTGAAGCCATTTATTAAAAGTACAAATATAAAAATGATATACAAATAATTGTCACTAAATTATTAAAAAAGTGTAATTTACACGATTTACGCTGACTTGTCTCAATTTTGCGTTTCAAACATTGCAAAATTGATCGAAACTGGATTTCTCATGCATTAATTTACTAGCGAGCGACTCGTTGTAGGAAGAGTGCGATTACCACGAGTATCCCGGCGGACGTCATCAGCGAGCCTGTGAAAGAAAGAGGTAAAGACTCAAGCAACTTGTTTGAGAGTTGGACCGAATTAGTTTGTGACGGCGCAATTAAACGTAATTAACCTTTGCATCGCTCTCCTTCCTTACACACGCACTGTTGATTCTTACACTCCATTGTGTCCGCATACTTATCGTTCTCGGAGCACTCGTAGTCGTGCGAGCAAGTGTAGTATAAGGCTGTAAAAAATAAAGTAGCATTGGAAATTGAGACACGATTCTCTCAGAAAACCAAATTGATCGACTCTACAAAGCAGAAAGTAAAAATTCGATGAAAGTACAAACTATATTTAAATCGCGTATTAAAATTCTAATTGATCGGTATAGCTATAATAGCTTAGAGAGAGGCTCGTATATATAACGCTTATCCATTAATTCTTTCCGCTTTCTCGTAGTCTTCTTAATTCAACTTTTTGACGTTTTTCTTGTAGCGCAAAGAAAAGAAAAATGCGAGTGCGTAATTCGTACCTCGACTCTGCACGCAAACCCTGGTCTCGTTTACGAAATGATATCCCGTGATGCACTGACACCTCTCATTGATACATAACGCATAATTGAAACTTTCCTGGCACACGTCGGTGTTCGCTTGGCAGCGATCGCCGATTTTAGCGGGTCCTGCAACATTTCTTCTTTCAACCACTTGCCGAGGACGAAAACAGGGCGTAACATTTAATGCTTTATTGCTTTCCGCAACTTTTCTCTGTATTTCAATACGACGAGACGAGACTCGCGATTTTTACTTACTGCTAATGCAATTTGAAGAATTATTGCTGTCCAGGAAGAAGTCATCTTTGCAGGCGCAGGTATTCTGCTTGCATTCGCCATTTGCTATGCCTCGACACGGTACGTTGTCCAAGCAACTCAGCCCAACAGCTGTATAAAACGCACGCAAGGAGGCTTATTATCAGAAAATAATTTTATCTTATTCTTTTATGTCTTATAAAGGCAAGGAAAATGTAACTGGGACTTAGTAGATATAAATGTACAATAGCATGGACTTGTAACGCGGCTTGCCTAACGTAACCGAACGATCAAGAATCAAATCGATTGCGCGGAATAACACAAACGATGGGAAATTAAAAAATTATAAATATCTGTAATAAATTATGTATGCAAATTATATATGTCGGCAACTCTTTGCATTTGTTGATTTGACCAAAACTGCGCTTCTTATATAGTAGGTCAACTCGCGCATTCGCGTAACATATTGCGATCCCGATTATCATTCACTTGGGAAATAATTGATAGCGAACTTACTGGCAATGCACTTCGATTTATCGAGGCTCGGCGAATAAAACGGATCGCATAGACAGACATCTTGCCACCGACAGAATGCATTCTCGATGCAATCGATGTCCCTCTCGCATTTCTCGCCAACAAACGCGGCAGTGCGCTCCGCTAAAACCAGCAAAAATGTTTTAATTGTGACTGATAGTCGATTAATCGTCGGGAAGACAATTACAAATAAAATAGCGATGTGAATTGCCGTCTGGAAATTAATCTAATTTCAACGTAATTTGCTATATCAGCAATAGATGCCTCGATAACGCTCGCGACTCCAATTAAATAACTCTAAATGCAACAATCTAAGATATAAGATTAAATTTATTAGATTATATAAATATAAAAATCATATAAGAAATATCTAAAAATATCTAAGAGACTATAACGTTTTCTAAAGTTGAAATTCGAAGACAGTTTGAGAAATTGGGGCTTATCTCAAATACCTATATGAAAAATATATCTAAATGATATAGATCTAGAAATTCCCTGAATCCGAGAATATCTATAAGGGGCATTCTCATTTTTTAGAACATCTAAAAGATGGTTGAAAAGAAGAATCTATATTAGAATATATAAGTAGCTAAATCTCTCAAACTCTTTTGCCAGCTCTCTTGCGTGGGACGTAACACAAAACACAACACAACCGACTTGCGTCGAGCCACATGTCGAGAAGCACGCGGTAATTACGGCGATAATTCGCGTAATTCGGGTACACTCACAATCCTGCTGAGAGGAGGCGTAGCCGGCAAGCGTGCAGAGAATGAAGGAGATGCAGACGAAAGTCGTCATTGGAATCGAGATCTGTGCTCAGGTGCGAACGTGAGGCATATCCAGGCGACTGCCAGATAGCGGCTTCATGACGCACCTTCCGCTACGGAACGTATACTCATACGCCGTAACGCCCTGGTCAGATAAACGCGGCGTCTTATCTCTAGGCGTATCTAGCGATATCCCGGTTTGGAGTGAATCAGAGGTTTCATTTATCGAGCGAAATACGTCTGTCGTCTTTGATTTAACGAGGAACGCGAAAACGCTCCTCTCATTTTCGACTGATGATTTATGCCGCGACTATACTCGCGGCGGAAAGAGAAAATAGTTTAAGCAACGAACCGCGACAAATTGCGGCTTATGAAAGACGTTGATATACGCCGGCTGACGTTGTCATTTCTCGACATTGTATTGTGTAAAATGAAAACAGAAAACACGCCGTGTCATCGATTTGCGAATTTGCGATCTGCCGAACGGAGCTCATGTCAGACTTCAGAGGCGGCGCGCCGCGCGGCGGGAGGTTCCCCGCCTTACTTATTGGGTATTATTTATACTTTATATAACAAGATCGAAACAAAGATCGTGAAAAAGCTGGGATAAACAGGTGACATTATTCCTGCGATTTGCATACATTTTGCGTTTTTTCTCCGTCACAGATCAGGGATCGATTATGCGAAGAACCGCTGGAACAGTGCCAATGATGTAATACGATCGACATACTTCGTTTTAATTATGTGTTAGGGTGATTGACCAAGTCGTTCATTCAACGACAGTTCGCGCCGTGATAGCAATTATTCTGCTAATTCAACCTCATCGGGTTCTTTATCATTATGATTACTATGTGAAACCTGGCCTTACACCGGCCCTTGCACTTTCGCGCGATACTTGACACATCTCGTCTAATTCATCGGTGCGGCGATTCGCGCCGCAAGTCGCATTTATCTCATTGGCAGCCAGTTGAATGCGATGTACATCGGAAATTACGAGGAAATGAAGGAAGCAAATATACAGTTGCACGAATATTTCACTTAACATGTCGGCAAATCTCTATAAACAGTACGCATAATATCTACACACACATGTCAATATTTATAATTAATATATAATATATTAGTAGTATCAGCAAATGCAATGTTCGTTATAGTTGTTGGCTGTTGACTTTCGGCTAACAATGTATAGCCGCAAAGCGTCGGAAGTTTATGGTTTCGTTTAGATCTAGTTTTATCTGGCTTTCATGTTATAAGAATTGAAATTGATTGAGGGTAGGAGAACTCTGGGAACGACGAAAAGTGAGCGAATTAATAAACGCGTAGAAGCAAGAGCGACACGCAGTAAGCGAATTTATATTGTAAAAGAAACAACGTGAAACGCGCAGATTTAAATTGCGATTATATAAGAAACGGCAAAATGTAGTACGAATAAAAACGACTCGTATGAATAGAAATGAAATTAAGCGGACTCTGCGAAATATGAATAAAGGTATTATAGGTAAATCGTTTGTGCATATCTGAAGTTTGCTTCTGTAAGAGAAGAAATTATGTTATGGAAAGTGCGTTAGGCAAAGGTATCGACAATAAAGTATACAGATGAGACGTTAGAATTTTGTTCGTATAAACGATGACGATGAAGAATAGTTTGAAACACAAGAAATTTTATAAAACGCAGATACGCTTTTGCTTTATGTTTCTATTTACAAATAAATGCTTCTGACTTTTGTTAAGAATTTTTACTTTGTTTCTCCATTTGCTTGATTTAACAATAATAATAATAATAATTTTATTAAAGTGCGAGTAATATAAAATATTGTACATGGAAGCAAAAGTATAATAAAGAGCTGCATCTTAAGAGACAAGGCATCTGCAATAATGCAGTTTACAAGTCTAGATTTCTAATATAATTACAATAACAATAAGACGATAATAAGAATTAGAATTCATATATGCGAATATTAACATTAAGAGTGTACAAAGATGATCATACACGCTAAGAATCATAGACTAAATAATAATATCTTATTGTTAGCAATTAAAAAAGATATATATCAACACAAGTATTAGTAAAATAATTTATAGGTATATGAGAACACGATACATGAGAGAATGTAGAAAAGACAATCAATAGCTGAATTAACCATTATAATTATTATAATATAGGTTACAAAGCAATAACATAATTTTAGTACAATTTCAGTAGATATACATATAAGTGTAAAGTAGTAAATATAATTTTATAATATGTATTATAAAGGTTAATGTGAAAAGTAAGATAGGCCATATGTTGATTTAAAAGTGAGAAGCGATTTAATAATGTCAACGAAGAAATTAAAGACAAGGCAACTATAACGAGGCACGTTCTCGATACTCGCTCATTGTAGTAACATAAAATTTTGAAATAATAAATTCTGCGAAACTCGAGCGTGTTGTATAACGTTGCGAGTGTTAAGCTGTTAGCATAGCGCGCGAAAATGTCGAACGGATTTATCCTCATGCCTCCGATTCATCCGGAGTCGGGAGAAAATTAGCGTCGTCGTAGTGGGAGGGGGCAGGCACAGAGAGGGACGAACACAGAAATGTATTTGCGAGCTAGTGGTCGCGGGGTGAGAGACAGCAAACGGGACGAGAAGGAGCGGACTCGGCACGCTCTCGGCTCTTTGAATTCGTGTTCACCAGTCGCGCACGCGGTGCCGACGCTCGATCGCAAACCGATTTCCATGACTGATTGATCGTTAGTCGCCCGCACGCAGGTAGATCGAGGGAGCTCGGTGAGAGAAATAACCGCAAATTGCAAATCGAATCGATTTTCGGAAGGAGGAGAGATGAGTCCAGCCGGCATGAGGACGTGCGTAGTCCTGAGCACGATCGCGCTGGCGGTCGGTCTTACGAACGGAGACAAGATCGGTGAGTGTGCCATCCTTCTCGCGATCAACGCGATCGATCTGCCTCGTTAATATCAGACCGCGTGTTCCGTAGCGCGGTGATTGTAGAGAATTTTCATCGCGGATTTTCACGCCCTTCGAAACTCGGCGGCACGACTTTGAAGCATGTACGCTTGGCATGATCATAGGGAACGAGATAATGTTTGCGCTGCCGTATAAACATCGTTGTCCAAAATACCCGGGTGACCTTTTCTTCCGAGAAGAATTCCCTCGGAATTTGTCTCACGTTTGTTCCCGAACTCTCTGTCGCAAGCCTAAATTAAATTAATTACGATTATATAATTTAAAATATATTTTTGCGCAAAAAGAAATATATTCTCAAATACATATATCTTTTTTCACGCAAAAATATATTCTGAATTATGTTAATAATTAATTTAATTTATGTTACATGACGATAATAATTTAAAATTTATAAGGACACTTATTGAAAACAAATTGCAATGTGCTACTAATATCTCAGATTTACTCCGAATGGCTTTTAATGTTACTAATAATTTAATTATTAATTAAACTTGGTAGTTTAATTAATAATAATTAGATTCTCTCTCTCTCTTTTATCTAACAATAAGAAAGAATCGATTCCTAAGAATTCTGGATATCTTGTACAATGTACACAATTCATAGCAACCTCTAATGACTACATTTGCTCAATCATAACACATTTGGATCACTCAACAAGTACACACTAAATATGTTGCTTAACGATTTATGGTATGGTTTATGATAATAATTCACATGAATCACATTACCCAAATGAATCATAATAATGCAACATTTTTTTATCAAAGTGCAAAATACGTTTCCGCTTATTTGCTTATCACTTTTAATACCTAACTTTGTCTATATAAGCGAAACATTCTCCAGATAAATCATCCACGTCTTCCGAGTCATATACACGGTGCTTACGTACCTTCCAACTTTTCAATAAATTTATATTAGGGGAAATTTTATCGTGTAACCCGCATACAGGTATACCGTGATTACACATGATTGATTATTGATTATAACATTAACACGCGCGTCCGTAATCTCAACCTCGAACCTAACAACGGCCGCAGATTATTCGGACATAAATAAACAGCGTTATTTATTTTCGCTGAAAGTCTTCTACTTTTTGCAAGTCTGCAAATTGGTTCGTATGTCTTAGATAAATTAAACATTTTAAATACCTCTTTGATTGAATCGGTCATTGCTCACATTTGTGCGTTTTTGCAAAATATTGAAGAAATTTATCTGTTTTAAGTTATAAAACGAATTTGGAAATACACCGTGGCCAAAGAGGTCCACGATGTATTTTCTATTGTGTATTTCTATTATCTTATTACGTGACAATTTTTCTGGCAATGAGATGAACTGAATGTTCAACACTACTTATGCAGTCTTTTTCTATCGCTCTTAGAAAGCTTCTTTGCGCTTTCTGAAACGACCGATTCAATTGCAGATATCCGTATACCGTGCGGAAATACGTCAGATTGTAGGAGCATACCGACACTTCCGAGCGACGCTTTTTGCGACGGATATTGCATGTGTCCAAAGGTAGACATGGGCGTTCAAGCTTGCTCTAGCATCAATGCATCTATGCATGAGAGTAAAATTTCAGGTGATACGATCGCAAATGCGATTTTAGTGTATTAGAGTTATTGGTACTTGTCTTATTTGGCGAATTTTCCGAATAAAATGACTGCATCTGACTGCAAAGATAATTCTTTTTTTAGGTCCGCTGGTCTATCGAATTTGCAAACACGACCGAGACTGTAACTTCACGGGCGGAACATGCAACAGTACTATTAGCCAGTGCGTTTGCTTAAAAGACTACGTGCCATCGAGCAATAAACAATATTGCGTCGAAAGTAAGCGTAAGAGAGATATGAAATTTTTTTTACCAACATTGTCCAGTGAAAAGCGGGAGCAATCCTAGAAATTTTCCTAGTTTAAATATATATAACTTGGCATTTTCTAATTCATTATTACATGCAATTACTCATTTCTAGTAGTTTTAGTAACTAATCTTAATATTTATATGATTTTTTAAAACAGAGATCAACGCGATCGAGGATTCTTGTACAGATAAAAATCAATGTTCAGCGTTTGTGGCGAACACTACTTGCGAGGACAATAAATGTGTTTGTATATCTGGTTATCATTATGTAGATAACGCATGCTGGAAAGTAGTCGGTAAGTATTATAATAATGTCTATTTCTCATAGAATAATATTATGTAAAAAAAAATTAAAAATTCTAATTTAAAACTTTCTTTATGATTTGAATATAATAATTGATCGATTCCATCGATTCGCGCGTCGACCACGATATATATGACATTATCGAGAAAAATCTTTAATCAGCAAACAAGTTCTTGCATTAATTTTATTTCGAGATAAATGAAAGGATTAATTCAACCGATATAGGAATTGTTCGCAATAAAACTTTTAACTTTATAATTTTTGTCCCTAATCTAATATATTTTTTTAAACACTTAAAAAATTAACAATCTTATTTACGTATTATATATACTAACAAAATACGGGTATTACCTGATAAGTTAATTGCTGATCAAAATAACTTGAGTTTTGTCGAAATCATCTTAATAATACATATTCAGAGAAAAAAAGAGCAGTAGATATAAGAAAATGCAGAAGAAATAGCACTTTTAATTACTCATAATACGAAGTTGCGATAAGAAAAGTGAATAAGCTCTATGAACTAAGAAATATACATGTATGCGTAATAATAATTAAGTATAACATATAGTAAATATGGTTGAATAGGCTATAAAAAATAGTTATGTAAAATAATTGTGTTAATGAAAAATATTACTGATACAAAAGGTGTGTCATAGTGTTATTATGTCATTAATAACTCATTTAAAAAAATATTTATCTGAACCAAAAGAATATAATTCATCGTATTTACGAAATCTGTAGCTATATATTATGTTGTCTTGCTATTTCATTACTACTTAATAATTCGTGCAACTAATGAAATAATCTATTAATCTTTAACGCCCAGCTGCATCAACATAATTCGACTAACAATTTCTATACTATTGCCATATATAGCTATATACAAATATTAAATTACACCACATTTCTTATCCTGACTATATTTTCATAGTAACATAGTTCTCAATACTATTTTCTCGCGACTTTTTTTCGCAACTTTTGCAAAACTACTTGCGGATGTTATATTGTAGTTGTCAGTATTATTCGATTTTTTTCTGAGTGTGATCACGTGTTTGCAGAATACAATGAGCCGTGCACGAAAAACCAGGAATGTTCGCACGTCGATGGTGCTATCTGCACGGACAACATGACATGCGGATGCGCGGCTGAAACGGTGCTGAATATGGACGGCAAAAAGTGTTTGGCGGCCGCCAGAAAGATCCAGGACGAGTGCATGGAGTCGGTACAGTGCGCGGTAACGTTCGAGTTCTCAACTTGCGTCGACAATAAGTGCCAGTGCGAGCAGAATTTTCATTACGAACACGAGCTGACGAGATGTTTTCCCAACAAAGGTACTCGCGACTCTTTAACCGACAGTTCTTCTATAGAATCATCGAGTCAGATTTTAAAAAATTCAATTCCAAAAATCTCCCTCCTCGCACCACGTCATGAAGCGATAGTAAAATTAATCGTTTTCATCGTTTTGCAGCGATCGGTGAGGAGTGCGCGAACAATTACGAGTGTTACCAGGCCGATGATTACAATAACGATCCACCGATTAAGTCTGTGACGTGCGACTCTAACACATGCACGTGCGCCGACAATTATGTCTTAAGCGAGAACAAGTGCGTGAACGCCGGTAAGTGAAAATCTATGTACTTAACATGCATCTTATGTAAAACAAGGAAATTTTGTTTTAAACAATTATTTATAGAGGAGATGCTCAGAAGATGCATTTCGATTTTATTCGGTCTTACTCTCTCGCAAATTCTTGTTTAACGCACTTTTTACATTTGCAGGCTCGTCCTTTGTTGCGTCCTTGTCAATAATCATCCCTGTGATAACGCTGACTCTCTTTTCATGAAGTGCAAAATATGATTTCTCCGAAGAGGCACGCTCGACGAAGTTGTTAAAAGTTAAGTTAAATTAATGAAGTTGAACCTTTAATGATCGTAACATCGTGCATGCGCAGAAAAACTTAATCTCAAGGAGAAAGAAATGCAAGTAGGGCTGCTGTGGCTGGCCGTGGCTGAGGAGGCAATCATTCTCGGGTTATTTACTTGCGGATTATAATTATTCATGTTATCATATTCGCGAGATTTTTCTCAAGGACTCTTAAGAATTCCTAAGGAATTCCTAAGGAATTCTCGTGAATTTTTCACGATCGAGCAACATTACGTTAACGCACACTGGTCTATTATTAGTCAAACGGTGCCTCGCAAATCAAAGTGTATGAAATTCAGAGAATTTCCTCTATAAATGTGTGTGTATGCGTGTTTGTAGGATTGTGTGATGACAGTTCGAGAGTGAGAAAAAGTAATAGGAAAGAGAGAGCGAGATAAACCTGATTGCCCAAGCTTTGATAGATTACAGCTTTATTTTGCGCGTATAATGTAGTTATGAATGATCGTACTTGCGGTTGATCCGTGATATATTTAAAATGTACAGTAATATATTTATACGATATACAATCGAAACGGTATGAATAATAGCGAGGTCTCTTCAAGCGCAATGTAAAAATCGTATTCATCAATTTTATTTTCGTCCTTAATCGTCAAGGTTGTAGTGCATTTCCCGTAACAATTGCGTAAAACCGGACGCGAGGAAAAAAAGAGCAGCGTGAAAACGAAACATTATCAAGCACCGTTGTAATTGCGCAACAAAATACTCGCGGCGAAGGCGGCGGCGGAGGCTCGCGAACTATACGACGCGACGTGTTTAAAGCCTTCCACTTCTACTCGCGTGTGCATTTAATTAACGCGGTCATTAATATACGGATGCTGATGTGTTCCATAGCGCTACTTAGAGTCGAGTGATGCAAACTGGATAGAATTTATGAGTGCGGAAGAAAAGATTTAGTTGTTTGAAATCTTTATTTTTTTATGCGCTTCTCCTTTTAGACCAAGCCACAGATATACATCAAATAACTGGTTTTTTTTCGCTCTACTTTTGCGATTGCTTATTAAAAAATAAGATAAGACGAGCAATAGGTAATAACGTTTCTTTCTTTTCAGTTGTTATTACTCCAAGATCATTCCAAGTACAAGTACTTGTATCTGTGGCGCGGGTTTAAAAGAGCAAATGTCAAATTTTTAAAGTGCATATTGCATATTGTATAAATTTTATATTTATGTACATAAATAATATAAGATAGCTTCGAAACTTTGACGTGTGCCATTTCAGAATCAAGTGAATTAATGTTAAACTTTAGCACTCCTCTGCGTTTAGTTTATTATCGTCTAGTTTATTATCGACATCCTATTGTACTATTTTAATGAAAATATCATTTCAATGAAATTCACTGGGCTTTCAGTAAATGTTAGTAAATATTTTATTACAAAACTATATATACATATAATATTATATTTTATACATTAAATTGCTGCGATACGTTATACATACATATAATGCGCGGTTTCTTAAATATTATACGTTTCTCATATAAATGAAACGATTATGTAACGCGCGATTTCTTAAATACATTTTTCACATAAACGAAACGATTCTATTTGTCTTTTATATTCGCATGAATCTTGTTCTTGTTCTAATAAATAGCCAATATTATCGTTAAATTTGCAGGATACGATATAATTATTAAGTAGGTACAATTATACGATTCCGTCTCTTTTATATATTTATATATTATTAGTTATTACTACGATAAAATATATAATATATGCAACAAAATATTTTATTATAAAACCATATATATAAAATATTATATTTTATATATTATATTGTGGTAATAGCATTGTGGTTTCTTTGTGCAGCATTCGATAAAAAAGTTTTACTCTGTGAATTTAACAAATTTAACAAATTTCTAAAGCTAGGGTGTATTTTACACCTCACGCGAGTAACGTAGAGCTGCATGTATATCTCTTAAATGGCGATTTTGTTTGTTTTTTACATTGGCATTGTTTTTCAAATAAATATAGCTTGTATCGTTAAGCATATTTTGTATATACATATATCATTAAATTTGTAAATAGTAAATATGATAGTTATTAATGCAATTATACAATTCCGTCATTTTTATATTTCCATTACTGTGCTATGATAAAATATGTTATACATATATGTATGTGATAAAATCAATCATATTATACATATGTTGTATATTGTATATATTATAAAATACATATTGTATAAAATAAAAATATATACAATAAAATATATTATATAATATACAAATAAAGAGAGAAAAGTTTACTGGCTCTGTACTTTAAGCTCGTTATTTTAAAGCGGTGTTAAGAAATTAATATTGAACCACATATTTCCAACAGAAAATCCGAACAAAACGCGGACCGACAAAGAATCTCAACGATTCGTTATTGTTATTCTCACTTTGACTCGAAAAAAATGCAATAATAGAATAAAAGTATTTATAAAGTTTGGTGTTTGAGAAGAAAAAAAACGAAGAAAAGAAATGAATATCTTACTAAACACATCGCAACGAATCTACACGTACGCGCATTGTCGTTCTCGTTGCACAATACCATCCATCAATGGAAGGCCTCTCTACATCATCTCCACCTGCGTACAACTGTTGGGACGAGAAATGAAAGGGCTATCCCACAAGGAGGTTTATATCAGTTCACAGTTGTAAGACGCGATTAGATAAAACCGCATGACTTCGGGTGATCGCGCGATTCGAGTATATATTCGAAGTTCCAAGTTGTAGGAATTTCGTCGAAGGTGCCTCTTTCTCGCCAGGATTGTCGACGACGAGGGCAAGCCCTTCGAGGGAATGGCGGGAGTGCCAAGGAGCCAGCCGAGGAGGCCTCCGGGGAGGGAGCTGCGGAACGTTGTTGTACTGTCAATCGCGCAGATCGCGCTTCGCTTCGCTATATGGACTATATGGAGTGCAGTCGCCGATGCGCACGGCCAGCGCGAGCATCTGTTCCGTCGACGTGAGTTGTAACAATCGTGTGTAACACAATTAGGTATCGCAATCTCTTAGGGAAATATCAAGAGATACCGCGGGGATATTATACGTATCAATAAGAAAAAACAGGTGCAATATTGCAGGAGAAATGCAATAGAAGAAGGCCTTTAGAAAAGCAATTAATATAATAGAAATACTTGAGATATATAAAATCCTAACGTGAGTGTAAAAATTGAACTGTGAATATTAAGTTGTAATGTAAAATCAAGTTGATTTTAAAGAAAAGTATCGAGAGATATTGCGTGAATATTATGTACGTACGTGTTGATAAGAAGAAACATGGGCAATATTGTTGAAGAAACGCAATAAAAAATTATCAAAGAAGATGCTTTTAAATAAAAAAGCAATTAATAGACATATCTGAGAAATAGATAGGTTCCTATTTCTTCGCCAGTGAGCAATAAAATGAAAAAATCCTTTACTTCGACCGAACTGGCAGTCTTTATTTAATCAGCACAACGCGTTTCAACCGAGATTCCGGTCCTTATCAAGTGCGTACATTACATTTAAACGCTTGCAAAACACTTCATTGTACAACAATGTGGCAGCAATGAGTCTACGAACTAAAATAATACAGAAAGAGTATTCGACTGATAAAAAAAGGTTATACGCAAAAATATGAAGAAAATATTTTTTCCCAGATTTTCGCTATTTTTCAATTCCGTAAATTTTAATCTCATTTCTTGGGTTTCCGATATCGCAAAAAAATTTTTTATACACCTATTCTATGGTAAATTTTATTTCCTACAAAAAAGTTCTGTTGTACTTTTTTCGTATTTTGCGTCGTTTTCGAGATATTTCAAAAACAATGGAAAATGATCTTTTTCGTTAATATCTCAGAAGTGCACCCCTATTTAATAGCATTTTCGTTTTTCAACTTATTTAAGTGTCGAATGATCGTATAAATCATTAAAATTCCATTAAAGAATTAGTTCCGAATGACAGTCTTTTTTTAGGTAATAGCCTATAATATAATGGCAATACTTGAGAAATATAAAATCATATCGCGAGTGTATAAGAATCGAAGACTAAAAGTATCGAGTTGTAGAGAATTCAAAGGAAAGAATCGAGCGATATTGCGTGCTGCGAATATTACGTGTTAATAATTAAAAGCAGATCCAATATCGTAGGAGAAACGCGACAGAAAAGTATAGAAAAGCAGGCCTTTGAGAAAGCAATTAATAGGTATAACAGAAATACTGAGAAATATAAAATCGTACAATAACCGTGTAAAAATCGAACCGGATATTAAGTTATAGTGTATTCTGAAGAAAATATAAAAATACCGCGCGCGTAAAGTTACGTTAAAATTAAAAGAAAGAAACTCGCAGAACACACAAACGCGTTTGAGAAATATTTTCTTTAAAAAATTAATTGAATCCTCTCCTAATTTAATATTAACAATATACAATAATTGCGAACGTAGAAATCGAATGTTGCTCGATATTATCAATTATGAAAATTAAAGCTAATACCGTAATTTCGAGATGCTGGAAGATAAACAAAACACAAAATTTATTATTTGATCGTCAGCTATTGAAATTAATTGGTTCTCGCGGATAATTGCTGAAACGGATAAAGTGATTTTCATTTAATCGAACCGCCCGCGCGTTTCAATTTGGGAGAAATCGCAAGCACGACTGTTTTAAGGACAGTATTTTTATGACCCAGTAATCTTTTCCTCTCCTCCGTGGAGAATCGTGAAGATCGCAGAGAGTCGTGGAGACCGGATCTACGCTCCTGGTTCTCACAGTTAGGTGAATGTCGAGTAGAACCGCTCATAATTAAAGAACAAAGAGGGGCCTGTTTCCTACGCTCGCCTGTTATTCGATTTAACAATGTGTTTTGGAAGCGAGATTGCAGCACATTGAGTCTTCAACAAAGCTCGAAGTTGCATAAACTGCTAGCGCTATGCAATATAAGTAACGCCGCGCCGGACATCGTTAAATCAACGTAGACTTACCATCGTTTTAATCATGTTATTAATTAATTAAGTCATTAACATCGTTAACGTTATCGTGATTACGAAAGGGTGCTTAATTGCATAAATCCGATTTAATTGAATTAATTTGGCTGCATTCCGATATTTACTGCTGTCAGTATAATATACTGAAAATCAATATTTTTCTGTATTTTACGTCACGTATACTATAGATTTTCAGTACTGACAGTTGCTGACAGTAAATATCGGAATGTAGCCTTTGATTCTCGTTTTATTCCATTGTTTAATTCATTCCTTTTAAATTCATTCCTTGTTTAAATTTATTCCTTTTATGTTTCTTTTTTACAAAACGACCGCTTTATCCGGTTGATTGTGCTACGATCATCGTGTTCGAGCAAGAATTCTGCGAATATATAGCGTTCGAATAGTTTTCGCTCGCAGTATGGTACTGTTGACACATAACACAATCGCTGCTGCTGCTGTTGTACGTTGTAGCACCGCGTTGCGCAACGCAAACCGAAACTATAGAAACGTAAAACGTAGGGCGCTAAACTCGTTTGTTCGCCGCGATCGACCTTCGAGCGTTCACAGGACCGTCATTGAAATCCAAAGCGGGGAACTTCGCCCATGGTTTCGTGTCGACAGACCCGCGGCACTGAAAAGCAGTCGTAATCGCTTGGAGCGCTTGGAGGAAACGTGAAGCCGTGAAGGCGGAAGTTTCGGGTCTACACAGTACAGTGAAAATAAAACAGAATATTACTAATATAGAAGAGAAGCCAGCTAAACGGAGATTTTTAAAACAAAACGCGATTTTAGAAAATTAAAGGGTCTGCTTTGAATTTTCTTGCATCCGCATATGAATGTTCTTACTTCTTCCTACAGCTTGTATCCCAGAGAGATGACACTTTCTACGCAATTTACAACGCAATTTACAACGCAATTTACACGTGTTGGCGCGTTCGCTATTAAGACACCGCTTCGAAGTGCGATTCTAATTCAAATCGAACGGGACCAAGGCGCGTTAGAACGATTTAGCACCTGTTGCTCGTCAGCGACAACTAAACGCGCATAAAACTATTCCCAATGATTACTGCCGGTGAATGTGCGATATTTGCACGTTTAAATCGTAGTTGTATTCGCTACGGGCTACGGGGTACGTGGGAAATATACTGTATCTTCCGAACTGTATCTTCCGCCTGTCGAAATCGACGAAACAAGACGATGCTATAGCGACGAGCTTCCTCGCACCGCGCACGCGATCGTTTGTGAATTGGAACGTCTAAAATTAGCCGTCTAAAAATTAACTGAAATCGCACGATAATCAGTGATTACGCGCCGCGTAAGACGACTTTGATTTAAATTTGATATAATGATCGTAATTATATATCTATCGTGAGTACATGTCTAAAAATTGTAGCGAAAGAAAGATTTCTCATGTCGGGAATCAGTTAAATTTTGTCCTTCGATGCGAATTTTGAATCCAGCAACGAAGAAAGTCAACGTTTTGATTAATATAGACTATAATAGAGCCACGGGACAGTCTCGCTCCGCGCGTACCTGGCGCGAGACACTATACCGTGTCAGGTCAGGTGTCTCTTGATCCGTTGAAGAAGAGATCGATTTTTGGATTATTCGTCGGAAATTTCAGGATCTACCCAGATTTCTTAATCGCAGTTTTGCAAGACGGAACGAATTAAATTAAATTGATCACATAGAAAATCGATCTCTCGCTAAACGATCGAGTTCTAATAATCAGTTGGAATCTCATAATCTTTTCTACGGAATGCCTAATGAGATCTCGTGACTCGGGCAAAGTTCCAGATCGATTCGTTGAGGACCGATCGAGTGACGGTGGGTTCGTCGATGCCTCGCCTTGGACGGACGAGGAAGAAGCGATAGACAATGTCGAGGGATCCGAGCCCGACGCGGTGATCGCGCGGGATACGCCTCGATGATGTCCATCCGAGGGTGTAACCACACGTATCCCTGCCTACGATTGCGCAACGATTGGACGGGCGACGAAACAATGCGAGCGTCGTCGTAAGCTAAACGGAGAGCCGCGACTGTCGGAATCGTGACGTGGCGGCCTTCGAGCGATCGGGACGATCGGGACGATCGGCCGGCTGGGCGATCCCCGTCGACCCCGCGTCCCCGTCTCCTCACGCGGGATTCGAAAATGACAATAAGTCGGCGGTGGCGGTGATATGATGAAACGTTTCGTCCGCGGCGTTCGTCCGCCGTCGTCGTCGCGAGGATGACGGGAACGTGGACGGTATACGGCTTCACGGGGCTCCTCGTCCTCGTACCCGTTACCGTCTGCGCGACGATCACCTACGTCAACGGCAACGAGGACCCGTCCCTGCGGTGCAACGATCGCAGTAACGTTAATCGCAGCAATAGTAAGCAAACAGAGCTCAAGGACGGTACGATAGCGCGTCGCGTCCGCGTCGTAGCGCGGCGATTCGGCGAGCAATTCGGCTTTCATTTGGAGGGGTTAAAGCCATAGTGGTGTAAGTCAATGTTTTTGACGACTTTTTTTCCTTTTTCTTTCAACATATCTGCATGTGTAGACTGCATCTATGAACTCAACTCGATAGGTTAAAAAAAAGTGACTTACACCACTATATGGTTTTAACCCCTCCATTTAACGAATTAATTAATATAAGAACAAGAGCGTGCCGGGATGCGCAACTACCGTGAAATATGAGAATCCTTTGGACGTTCATTCTTCACGGATCGTGTCTAAATCGATTGTTAGGTCGTACTCGTTGTGTCACGGTAAATTAGTCAGCGAACGTACCTAATAAAGCCGATTGCATAATACATCCGCTGGCGTCTCTCTTTATTTTTGAATTAGACGTAGATATATAATTTTACGTAATTTCTTTTTTTCTTTATTTTTCTTCCATTGTAAAAATTGTACCTAATGGTATAAAAATGAGGAGCACAAATTTTTGGCGCAATATTCGGTTTATATTCAGATATGCCTTTATAAATACGTATCGCGTTAAAAACAAGGGAAATATTTTCTTTTTTCAGAAACCTTCTCCCAGTGTAAATACGATGTCGATTGTATTCCGAATGCGTTTTGCCGGAACCAGCAGACCTGCTCATGCAAAGACGATCACATCGAGTTCAGGAGTAATAACAACTATAAATGTTTGAGAGGTACTCTTTGTTTTTTATTACATTTTTCGAACTTTTTTTGTGATATCAACGTCGATTACGCGTCAACATTAAAAATACAACAAGTCCGATCTAAACTAGGAATGAAATAGGATTTTAAAGAAATCCCGAGACAGAGCGAGCGCCTGCTTTAGATCTCGGTCTAATTATTCGAACAGTCGGGAACGATGTCGTCGACCTCAGAAACGAGATCCCGCGGAGATATCCGTTCATCCCTATTCCTATCCGTTCCTTTCTCACGATCCCGCCTCACCTGGAGCGTGTCGTTCGTCGTGCTCGTTGAGCCGACAGAGATCACGAATAATTTCTATGAATGAGTCAGGACGGCGTAAATCCGTCCCTTTCGACACGATCGTAAAGCGATTGAATAAAGTTGGCTTCTAAAACAAAGTTTGAGGAATGAGGTCGGTATTCTGTCGAATCAAATTCGTTCAACATTTTATGATTTTAAAATTAAAATTATGTACTGCAAGACGCTTTGTACGGTTGTTTTCCGTTCATCGATTATGTCAATCCTGAATCGCGCTCAAAATTTCACTACATTATCTTTAGCGTCCTTGGTAAAAAAAATTTCGGTAAATATGCATAATAACGGGCCCAGCCCCAATGACCTTGACCTTTACATATGTTGTCAAGGTCACCCTCCTGAGTAGGTTTTAGCCGTCGCTCGTTCTTTATTAAAAAGTTATTAACAAAAAAAGTTTGAAAAATATTGCAGTTATTTTGAGTATTGAAAGGCATAAACGACTAATGTGTACGTGGAAATAGTATATGTATGAACGAAGGAAAGTTATTTAAAGCAGTGAATCGTTAATATATTGAACAGTCTTTTTGTTAAAGCAGAGAATAGTTGATATAGAAAAGTATATATATATGTATATATACATACAATTTTATGTGTTAGGAAGCATAAAGTATTCTCTGCTTTAACCATAATTGTATTATATTGTATGACTTTCCTTCGTTCTTACATGTAGGTACTTATTTTCACGTACATATTAGTCGTTTATGCCTTTTAATACTCAAAATAACTGCTATATTTTAAAATTTTTTTTGTTAATAATTTTTTAACAAACAACGAGCGACGGCTAAAACCTTTTGAATGTTGGTCAATTATAATCATACAATTATGGTTAAAGCAGAGAATACTTTATGCTTCTCAACACATAAAATTGTATGTATATATATATATATATATATATATACTTTTTTATATCAACTATTCTCTGCTTTAACAAAAAGACTGTTCAATATATTAACGATTCACTGCTTTAAATGACTTTCCTTCGTTCATACATGTACTATTTCCACGTATACATTAGTCGTTTATGCCTTTCAATACTCAAAATAACTGCAATATTTTTCAAACTTTTTTTGTTAATAACTTTTTAATAAAGAACGAGCGATGGCTAAAACCTTCTGAAGGTTACTCAGGAGGGTGACCTTGACAACATATGTAAAGGTCAAGGTCATTGGAGCTGGGTCAGTTATTATGCATATTTACCAAAATTTCTCATACTTTCTCAGAAATTTTGTAAAAATTGGGACTTATAAAAAATTCTGGAAAAAAAAACATAAAATTTCTCAGATATTTAAAAAAGTAATTGGATGAAGATTTTCGGATCTTCAGTATTATTTCAATAATATTTATAATATTTCAGTATTCGTGTGTATAAAAATATCTGATAAATTGCACAGATTTCCGCAGATGTATTAGCGGAAAATATTTTATTTATATTTTGTCTCAGTTTTTCTGAAAAACTTCTTCATTCATATAAAAAATCTAAAAAATTCTGAGCATTCTGAGAAAATCTAAAAATTTTTATAGAAATTCTGATTAACAATATAAAAAATTCTGAGATATTTTTTTACCAGTTGTATGTATGTTTAGCAACGTTAACGCCTTCAAATACCGTGCATTCGTAAAGAAGGAGGCTTATTCGAGCTCTTGTTAACGAGAAGCGAGAAATTCTTTCGCGCCGCGAGTGTAGAACGTAACGAAATACGCAAACATAGAGACAGAGACATCCATAAAGAACGTTACTTCAACAGTGGCTACACGCATCGGCGATCCCTGCGAGGAGGACATCCAGTGTGAGTTTACGTTTACACCGCAATCGGAATGTCGAGGAGGCACTTGTCAATGCGCCCACGATTCCCACTTCACGGATGGAAGGTGTTACGAGTCCATCGGTGAGCGTTACTACTTTTCCTGAGAAATATCCCAGCGCCGGCTAGTCCCTTCATTATGCATATTTATGAAAAAAAAAAAAAGAAAAAAATACCCGAGTTAGTGTCTAATAACAAGAGATGATGCGACGAGCGGTCTATTCAATGCTACATTCAGCGCGCGGAGGCGAAATTATGAATGATTACTCGCAACATAACATAACAAAATAAGGCGACTAGTCTTCTACCGTTAGCACTCTACTTTCATTTTGCACATAAATTACCTACGCTTACGATTATTTGCACAATAATCAAATGCAAAAGAAAGTCGGTTAATTGAATTAAAGTCGACTTATGTACCTAATTAAGTAAAATTATGGTGATTATTATTTGCCTGCATTCAGGTTTGGGAAAACGTTGTCGCTCGAACCGCAATTGTCATATCAAGAATACTTTTTGCGAATACGGTTTTTGCACTTGCGGTTTGCGTCATCATGCGAATCCTGACAACACCAGCTGTCTGCCGAGCGCTAGTAAGTACTACAGCGATCGATAAAAATTGTTATAAATCTAATATTTTTGTGAGAATCTTGTTCTTTATTCTGCAATCTCTATTTCTTTTCGGCTTTTTATCCTATTTTTTATTTATTTAAAATTTAATATTTACTCATTTATATAATATATAATATAGTATATAATATTAATTATACCTAATTATACATATATATATATATATATATATACCTACACTATATATATATGAATTAACAAATTAAATGTATATCAATTTAATATTTGCATTCTGTTTAACGTAATATTTAATAAATTTAACGGTGCATATTACGTTAACACACAAGAATTATAATTTATTTCTATATTAGCTGTTCTCTTTGAAACAACAAAATATGAAATAAAACAAATGTGAGAAATTTTCCCCGGGATAAAAAGTAGTTTATCGAATGTCATCATGGAGTTCATAAAAAGTATCTATTTTATAAAAGTCTAGATTTACCATTTACCAAATCTAAATCCGTTTTTTCAGAGTTGGGCGAGCACTGCAACAGCGATGACGAATGCATCGTGGAGAATTCGAAGTGTATGCACAACAGATGCGACTGTAAAGTGGACTACGTGCTGGCCAAGGGCGATCAGCGATGTCTGAAAGCCGCTTCCTGGATCGGCGAGAAGTGCGAACACCAGTCCCAGTGCCAACTGTTCCTGAAGCATAGCCAATGCGGCGCGAACAAGACATGCGAATGCGTCGCCGGTTCCCACAGACGTGGTCATCGATGCTTTGTCGACGTAGGCGAGTATCTACTCGAACACCTGGATCCTCGCTGACGTTTCGCACTTACCGTTAAATGAGATCGTTCGATCACCTCAATTCGAGATAACGTCGCGCACTAATCTTCCATTAAAAATAAATTAAATAAAACGTGAAATCAGATAATTAAGCGCTGAATGCGAGATAGAAATATAGATCTTGTGTCATGTCAAATCTCGTCATTCGAATCAGTCACGCTGTGATTCTGAAGATACGGTAACGCTGGAAAACTCCATGTTTTAGAACTTGGTGGTCGTTGTGAGACTCACCACCACTGTATCTCCACGACTTTAAAAGACTCCAATTCGACCTGGAAATCGAAAGTGGACTGTGTTGACGGTACAGAACCGCTTGTTAAATACACGGCAATTTATTATCACGAAAGGATTCAATTTGAAATTTTATATCTTTTCACAGGCTTCTGCACTTGTACCGAAGGTTATACATTGATGGAGGAGCTGCAGGATTGTGTTCAGTTCAGTGATAATGGTAAAATTATTTATAACAATGTTATAATTCTTCAAACAGAGAGTACGTTTAGCAAATATCTCTAAAAATATATTAAACGCATAACAATCAAGATTCTTGATTATTAATCTTATTGTTAGTAATATATTTATTAATTTAATATTTTAAATATTTTGTTTCTTTAGGTGCAACGAGGTGGCAAGTATATAGAATACTTCCTATCGTCGTTATCTTAAGATATCTCATACGCGGTGGATAAAAATCCGTATTCAGCAGCATGAGAATTCATCGATTTATTAATTTAGAGTATTTAAAAACACAAAAAGTAGGTTATTAATTTATGTAATTTAGATGTGTATTTATATTTTTATAATCGTATTTATTTAAATTGTTATTTAAATTTAAACACTTGACTAATGTAAAGCTACTTTAACTAGCAGCTATATTATAAGCTACCAAAGAGAATCACCGCTTTTTCCCAGGAAAGTAACGAATCTACTGAATTATTAATGACACCGTTTTTTAAATTTCTTTCTATTATATATAGTCAGTCATTGAGACTAGGATACACGTGAGCAAAATGTCATTCAATCTCCATACACGTGTAAAGCATATCGTCTAATATATAATTACATACACAATTGTGTTCTATTTCTATAACAATATAATACTTTACTGTGTTCTACAAAATATTTAGACCGTTAGACGTAACGCCCCGTTATTTTACATGCAATAATACTCTTTAAATTTCCTTTCTTTAAAGTTTCAAGAATTTTTATTCTTGAAGAGATTCTCGTTCTTCACATCACATTCTTCGTCCTTTCGCGGTCACGCGTGCCACGTTTCGCATGTCGTAGCATATCTCTACTTCCTCCCGCTTCCCACACGTTTCACGAAGCGGAACCTTTCCAGTCCTCCTTGATCATGTCGCTGGCCTTCTCAGAGATCATGTATACCGGCGCGTTAGTATGACCAGCGATTATGGTCGGCATCACGCTGGCGTCCACGACCCTGAGACCGTCGATCCCGTGCACCCGCAACCTGTGGTCCACTACCCCTGAATTCTTCCGGCTGCTCATCTTGCACGTGCCCGCGTAGTGGCCCAGAGTCGTCGACACGTGACGGGCGACGCAGACCCAGTATGGGTCACTCTTAAAGGCAACGTGCTTGCATCCCGGGAACGGTACCGGCAGCAGCGTAGCGTTGAAACGTTTGTACGCCTTCGTGGAAGCTACTTTGATCGCCTGCGATAAGTAAAAAAGACGTAATTAAAATTTTGGAGAACTACAAAAGAGTGAAGGATGCTTTAGTTACACAGAGAAAATTTTGAATAAAATAATGTGAGAGTATACTGTAATGCAATATAACGAAATAGCTAGGTAGAGAAAAATTGTAAGATAAACGTAGAATATATAATATTAATGCGTAAAGACTGAAGACCCTCTTCTTACGATCTTTATAGCTTGCACCATTGTATTCAGATCATCCTCGTGATCGTAATAATTGATGTCCACGATCGGCGAGTCCCATGGATCGCTGCTTCTCAAGGTGAGTCTACCGCGACTCTTGGGTCGCAGAAGCACAGGTACGATTATGAAGCTGTCCAAGCCCTTGTAATCGCTGTAAACCTCCTTGTAAAATTCCTCCGTTAATCCTAGCAGACCGCGATAACTGCCGGAAGTATCACCGGCTAACGAGCTTGCGCCTAACACCAACTCGATGTCGGGAAAATCCTCGTCTGACATCTTGCTTGCGTTAGCGTAAGGATACATTTTGAAAATGTTATGATTTACGGTAATGGAAGTAATGTTGGGAACAGCTGTAAGAAATAATATGACTTTTGTTCGAGCCAACTGAGCTTGCAAAATTATAATGGCAAGAGGAACAAGCCAGTAATTGTTCGATGAATATACAAAATGCGACGCGAGTTTTCTTATTATTGCTATAAACTTTTAAGTTTGGTATAATATAAAAATAATTAATTTGTCCAAAAAAAAAAGAAACGTTTTGACTCTTTTTAGAAAAAAAGAAATTAATCTTTTTGTATTTGTTTGCTCGAAAAATTTTGGCTTTGCACGATGGCAAAATGCTTACCGTACTGCTTATTGTTCTTGTGCGTATTTACATGCTGAACGTACTTAAACTTTAACTTTTCCGTTTTTTTCATATAATTATTAGCCTTGGTGTTAACAAGAGCTAACGCTTCGGCGCCACCGGGTATCGTTAACGGACCCGTTCCCTCTGTAAAGTACTTCAGGAAATCAGCCGGATTCGAACCTAAACGTGGTTCGACAATGGCCACGCTCTCGTTGACTAGAAACGTTAGGGCTGACATGCTCACGTGATCTTGTAAGTTAAATCCCACCGGAAGATCCTCGATTACGCCGATGCCTAATGAATTCAAATGATCCCTTGGACCTATCCCGGAAAGCATCAGTAATTGTGGTGAACCCAAAGTACCTGCGCAATCGGAAATATCAGGTGAAAGATTTAAAAGGCTTACAAATACAAATAACGAACTGAATTGAAACAATTTTGCATTTCCGCTCATAAAAGAAACTTCCATTTCCGAAAGTATCGTATTCTCTAAAGCGCGTTTATAAATCAAAGCTGGTGTTCCTGCGTTGATTCGCAGGATGACAATCAAGAAGTTGCTGAAACTAAAGAACTATACTGTTATTTTGCAATAAGTCATAGACAGAATGAAATTAATTAAACGCTTTACTATATAGAAAAAGCTTGTTATTTTTATTAGCATACAGGCATACAGTACAAAGAGGACATATTCGTATATATATAAATTTGTAAAAATAAATATAATAAAAAAGGATCAACAATTAAACTGATTGCATGACTCAATAATGTGTTCGAAATAATGATGATCTGAATTTTCACGATAATCGAGAGGTATTTTTGAAACTTATTAAATTTAATTATATTTTCTAACATTAATAATTGTAATTGTGCCTTTGAAGAATATTCCGGATAAAAATTTCTTTCATGGAAATGACAACTTATATCGAGATTTTCCAAATATATTATCCGACAATGAGCCACGTAATCATCCTCGGCTCTTTTATTATGTTTAATTTTACAAGTTAATGTTATTTATTTTGCACTGTGTGCTAATAAAAATAACAGACATCTGCGGAATACAATCTATACGGAATAATGTTTAATTAATTTTGTTCATTTATTACAAAATGACAGCTACTTTTAGTTCCTGTGCGCGATTTCCCGATTATTACCCAGTAGTATTTATTTTTAAGAATTTTTTAATAAACTATTTTATTAAATTTTTAAATTTATTAGCGTTGAAGTAAATTAGCTTTACCCTAGAATTTGAAATTGCGCTTCATTCTATAATTATATTCTTTAACGATATCTTAAATGCGCTTACCCGCGCAAAGTATAATCTCTTTAGTAGCGGTGACGAAATATGTTTTATGATTCTTCACAAATTGGACGCCCACGGCTTTTCTTGTTTCCGGATTAATAACAATTTTCGTCACTGTTGAGAGCTTAGACAGATAAAAATTGGTTCTGTCGCGAATTGGCCTGAGAAAGGCTTTGTTGGCGCTGACTCTGTGACCGTTTCGCAGATTCGCTTGCACTGTCGAGAAACCAATGAACCTATCGCTGTTGTAATCTATCAGATCATAACCGAGCTCTTGGCCAGCCTTCAAGAAACATTCCCTCAGAGGAGTGGCGTAAGAAGGAGTCGTAACGTCCAGATAACCGTCATATCCGTGATATCTGATGAGAGAAGAATTGTGTAAAACGGAGTATGAGGAAGAGCGTAGCATTACCTCTTAACTATCTCTGAATTACAATTATAATGTAATTGAAATTACATGAATTAACGCAATCGAGAAAATTTGCAACAAGAAGTAAACGCGGTAAAAGAAATTTTTATTTAAGAATTTTTTATATTTTAAATTTATAAAAATTTTTGAAAAAAATATTTTAAACTTTTTCATATTTTATAACTTTTTTTTCATAAATTATAGCATGTGTGTGTGTGTGTGTGTGTGTGTGTGTGTGGACAAATATTTCAAAATTTACATATAAATAGTTTGAAAAAAAGGAAAAGAAAAGAAATTAAAGAAAAGTGCCTTTTTCAGCATTTTTATAAGTATTATAAGTTTCAATTCGTATAAAAAATATGAAAAATTTTTTCTAGAAAATTATAAAATTGCATAGAACTTGTAAAAAATTATGTGAAGAATTCCAAGGTAAATTTTCATGAAAGAAACAAATCCGTAACTCTTCATACGATTATCTCGCGATATGACCGCGCACCTCACGTTTTTGTCGATCAGCCTGCATCTCTCGGACTTGATGAAGTATGGCAGCACGTCCTTATAGCTCCAACCGGAATTTCCGAGCGCTTCCCAGCCGTCGTAATCGGCCGGCGTGCCCCTCGAATAAATCATGAAGTTTATCACCGAGGTGCCACCGACCGCCCTACCGGTCACCACCTTGCAACGGCCGTCGACCATCGAGAGGCAGTACCCACCGCGACCGTGTGCGTCCTGCGGCCGCGGCTTGCCCTTGTACACGCGGGCGTAGTCCGTGATGTGGAGGATCGGCGCCAGGAAGGGGATATCCGTGAGGAAGATCTCGTCCCTACCCTGTTCGAGCAGCAGGACGTTCCAATCGGGATTCTCGGTAAGACGATTCGCGAGCACGGACCCTGCCGAGCCGGCGCCAATCACGAGAAAATCGAAAGATAGGTAACGTTGACCGGGTACCGCATCCTCATCCTGCAACAGATCGTTCGTCCGCGGCGATGGGAATCCCGCGAAGAAGTGCTGTATCGTCTCGAGAATAGCCGGCGGCAGGATCCCACCGACGTGCCCCAGGAATAAGACTATCAGGCAGGACTTGAGCATCGTGGATCTGATCTTATCGCGCGAGAAATCTTCTTTTCTTTTCGGATATATTACAGTGCCTAGTTCTCTTTAATACATTATTTACATTCTATTAATTTCTTGCATAGCGCGGTTTGCTGATTTTTCTCTGTAGAAAGCTGTGGGACCTTGACATTAACTTGAGTCAAATCAAAGTAAGTCTCTATGTGGGATTGCATAAATTCATCCTTAATTATCTTGATTTGACCTGAAAGGATTATCTCGATTGCCTCAAGGTAATCTTTTAAATGCGTGACTGATGACTTTTTTAGTGATCACTTTCGGATCGACGGGATTTATCGTAATTTATTTTATCAACTTTTACTATCCTACAATTACATACTCGTCGCGATGTAATGCAATCTTTTTAATCTCGTTGCATCGTAATTAAGGCTCTGTATTTTCACAATTGTATAACTAATAACACGCACAGTTTCGATATAATATATGATAATTAGTTGCGATATCTATGCAGCAAACTATCCTCAAACATAATTTACATATTTTCGATCGTAAATCTTTGCGATTAATTAACATATGATAAATAATAGTCACTCGTGACGCGCGCACTATATGGCACTCAATCGCATCTTGTTCTTCTTAATGCGACGTTAAAAATCAACTGCGCGGCGGTGTCTCTTAATGCTGCATCGGAAACAGCCATAGATCTGCATAGCATCAGGGTCGTCTACGTCAGCATTTAAAGTCCTGTTTACGGATCTTACGGTAGTACGATGCGAGTCATACGAAATAAGGTTGCGAGAGAAGCGAATGTTAATCAGCGGTTCGAAATCTTGACACAATTGTGCTCATGAACGCACTCTCCTGCATTCCGGAGTTCAGACTCCGCGGTGTCTCGATATTCGAGAACACGCAGCATAGGTTTATAGTTCGGCTACACCGAACACTCCACTCATAACGGTTCGAAATCGATAACGCGTACTTATCGTCGGTCATTTAACTCAATTATCATTTAACTCTTACCGAGACGCGATCTTCGAAGGCTCTCGAGTAGTTGCAACGTGTTGGCAGAATTTTTTCACTTGAGTGTTTTTCATAAGTTCCATGTACGTACATACACCCTGACAATGAGTGTACCCTTTACGTTTCCCTCATTATGCAAGTCTCCGATATATTTTTTATTACACTCACGATTACGCGAAGGATAGCTTCTTCTAATTTAAAAAGTAAGAAATGTTTACGATACATGTGTCTAAGCGTGGTGGTTTTGCTTGGTGCAGCAATTTTTCCAAAAGCACAAATTAGCGCAGCACAAAGTTATAACATTGTGACGGATAATTGAAAGAATCGTGTTTATCTCGCGAAAGTCGCTCGAATACTGAAATCGAATTGAATATTCGGCGGTCGATCATCTGTGCATTAAAATTGGGTGAAAGAAAAAAATGGCAAGGCCGACCACTTTTGGCATTCTTGTAGAAACATCGTATGCTGCCGCAATTACGATGATGACCAAACTTCTTGCACAACTCTCGTTAACATTTTTCATTTGCGGCACCAATCATTGTAATTTATAGATATGTATGAGCAATACTTAGGATCGATATAAAGTTTAAACGTTAAAACACGTTTAAGGGTCCATATCCCTCAGTAGGTCCAAAAAATAGGTGATTTTTTGTGAATTTTTTGTGGAGAAAGTAAACAAAATCAATCATTCAATATTTTTGGATTATATTTATGATACTTTTAAGTAGATATACAAATTTTTTCAGCCAATTTAAATAATTTGGCGAAGCGGGATACTGGGCAACGGCGCGGAATAGGTTGCTCCATGGCGGAAGTCCTCCAGGTCGTAAAATGTGTCTGAAACATCGAATCAATCGATTTTCCTGTTCAGTAAAAGTGTCCCTATAGAGTAGACTAAAAAAAATTATTTTGAATAAAAATTCATAAAATGGCGGCAGTTTAAAAAAAAAATTAATAGTGAAAATTAATTTTTTTCTTTGAACTGCCGCCATTTTATGAATTTTTATTCAAAATAATTTTTTTTAGTCTACTCTATAGGAACACATTTACTGAACAGGAAAATCGATTGATTCGATGTTTCAGACACATTTTACGACCTGGAGGACTTCCGCCATGGAGCAACCTATTCCGCGCCGTTGCCCAGTATCCCGCTTCGCCAAATTATTTAAATAGGCTGAAAAAATTTGTATATCTACTTAAAAGTATCATAAATATAATCCAAAAATATTGAATGATTTATTTTGTTTACTTTCTCCACAAAAAATTCACAAAAAATTACCTATTTTTTGGACCTACTGAGGGATATGGACCCTTAAGCTATTATTAATTTATATTGTATCAATTGAAATATCAATTGAAACTAATGAATTGTTCATACAATTGCAATTTATAACTGGTATGTTATTTATAGTTTTTATTCAAGTTTATATTATATTTTAAAGATCCTAATTTTTTTTCACTTTTGTTACTTTTTGTCATCTTTTAAATCTTGCAATTAAAATAAAAGTATTTTGATGTAAAAAAAGAAATAGTAAAATAAATTTGAATTATAACAATATAGGTACATATGTTTATATAGAATATGCAAAAAAGAAATCTAAGAGATAAAATAAATATATATATTATGTATAAAATATAAATTATATGGAAAAATATCAAGTTAAAATTTACAAGGTAAACTGCAATTTATATTCGTGTTAACTAATGCTTGATTCTCCAGCGGTTTAGATGGAAAAAAATTCCGATGGCGATATAAGATGAATCATTGATCAAGGTGTGGCATCCGATTAAACGAGACGAAAATACCGAAGGCGCACAATATAAAATCTTAAAGAAACCAGTCTCGTGTGACCCACATAAGCTATTACGAAATGTGCTCCATCCATTTGAAGCATCTGTATTTGCACCTCAGCTGCGCGGAGAAGATAACAAAGTTATGCAACGTGTGTTCAGAGATGCGTTCGATACCGCATAAAAGTAAAATTAAAACCAATACGGAGTTTCGGCAAGTTCAAGTTTCCGTGAATACGAATTTCGTTGCTACAAAGAAGAAGAAAGATAAAAAAACCACAAGATTAATTTTCGCAGAACGTCAGCTTTCATTAAATAATATCTAATAATAACCTCACATTTTTACAGTTTGAATCTAATTGTAAGCTGTTTCTAACTTAAGTTTTTAGAAACTTTTTTAAAATTATAATTTTTAACATTTTTATTAACGATACTTCTTGTACCTCATTCCATTATTCTTCTTAATCTGTCGATTTTTGAGAATTTTTGTCGGCAATTGATATTGATAATTATAATATAAGTAATGCTAGTTATAATTATTGACGTTAATTAATTACGGCAGATAAAACTGTAGATATATAAAAAATGTATCGAGATTGTCTAAAATTAATTGACATTTTATAACTATTGGTACCTGCACAATTACCTATATATAAAATTTTTTAATCAATTATACAGGTGTTCTAAAAAAGGGGGGCCAAAATTTAGAGAGATATTCCTCAGACCTAAAGGATGAAAAAATGTTATATGAACATGGGTGCGGAAACGCTTTTTTCAGGAGTTAGAGCTTCTTTTCTGAGTACGGCTAAATGAGGTTGTGACTTTATCTGCCAGGCAGAACTCATAAAAATTTGACCTTTAATGAATGTTATAGTTACTTGTTTACATAATGATTAATCCTAAATTGTTTCTTGTGTAAGTAATACAGTCAACAATATTTTCAACATAACTCCTGAAAAAGTTGTTTCCGCACCCATATAATTCATATAACATTTTTTTATCCTTGAGGTGTGAGGAATATCTCCCTAAATTTTGGCCCCACTTTTTTAGAACACCCTGTATATATCGTCGAAGTATATAAAAAGAAAATATAATCAGTATACCTAGATACATATAAGAGGTGATTAAAGTTTCAAGAACTCAATTTCAAAAATTTTTACAGTTGCAAATTAAAGTTTTGAGCCACAAAAGACTTGAAACTGTTAAGAATAAAAATGAAGTATATCAGAAATACAAAAATCGATCATAATGCCAAAATGTCGAGGCTGTTACCGTGTTTAAACGGGAAAGGTTTAAAGTTCACTAGTGTGCTTGTCAAAATTTTACGCACTGAGGGACGTCGCACATCAAAACAGCTCTTCCACACTTTACTCAACTCGATAGAAATATTTGAAATTATTATTCACTTTATTTCTTTGTACACTGTTCGCATAAGACCGAAAAATATCGGGATGACAATTTGGCAGCCTCGACATTTTGGCATTAGGATTTTTGTCTCCAAATGATCTCAGGAATCTTCCATTAACGGGTGATAGCGTAGGTCTGGTACACCCTGTATAATCAGATATAAGAGCTGACGCTAACTAAAATTTCAAGAATTGTAATTTTGAGAATTTCTAGAATTTTAAGTTTTCAAGTTTCGAGTAGCAAAATTTTAAACTCTCAAAAATAGACGATCTATCAGGAGAATATATAATATCAGATAAAAAGTGGCGCAAATGACAACTCATTGTCAGAACATTGCAAGCAGACGCTTTATTTATTGTAAATTTTCTTTCACTACTTATATATTAATATGACAATATGAGCAACACTGCACCAACACAATATGCACACTTTGTCATGAATATAATAAATATTTAGTTTAGGTCCTTCATCTTAAATGTTTATCAATGTTTAGAAATATGTATCTAAATATGATGCGCAAAATGTCCATGTCCCAAAAATGGTCAGAAATTGATGCGTTTTTGTATATTGAGCCATTTGACGTCTTAAATACGCTATAAACAGTTTATTTTATCTTTCTTAAGGGGTAAGGCCACCCTGGGCGTCAAAAAGAAAAGGTCAATTTCGGGATTTTTTTAAAAGAGTATAGTAAATATTATCGAATTTTCGTCAAAAGTACTTTATAGAACTTGCTTTGAGGTACAAAAATAAATTTTTTCAAAAATTTTTATTAAAAAATGGCGGCTCCAGAACCAGGCTCCGACGACGCCTGTATATAAACGGGCGGACCGAAATCTCCTTCAGATTTTCACCTGGAACAAAAACCCAAAATTTTTCTTTTAATAGTTACCCAAAACTAGTCAACCACGTAGGGATTTTTCGATATCTTATAAACTTTGCTTTTTATAAACAATTAATAAAAAAATTTTTACGTGAAAAAATGAATTTTGGGTTTATATGCTCACCATTTTCCAAAAAAACATTATTTTCAAATTTCCCTACGTGGTTGACTAGTTTTGGGTATCTATTAAAAGAAAAATTTTGGGTTTTTGTTCCAGGTGAAAATCTGAAGGAGATTTCGGTCCGCCCGTTTATATACAGGCGTCGTCGGAGCCTGGTTCTGGAGCCGCCATTTTTTAATAAAAATTTTTGAAAAAATTTATTTTTGTACCTGAAAGCAAGTTCTATAAAGTACTTTTGACGAAAATTCGATAACATTTTACTCTTTTAAAAAAATCCCGAAATTGACCTTTTCTTTTTGACGCCCAGGGTGGCCTTACCACCTTAATGCGCTATTTCGTAGGCGATGTTTAAACGGTCGGTTCGAGAACGAGATATCGACTCGCGAGCATTACCTTACCATCTCGAAATATCTCGAGCGAGACTTGAGGATATTTCGTGTTGGCACTGTTGTCAGTGTTGCCAGTGTTGGTACATACACGGGAAACCGGGCAAGTGTCAAATTGTGTGTCAAATGTACATAAATTAAAGGAGAATGGACTTCGAGAGTCCTGACGTTGAGAAGGAATTTCCCGGATTGTACGCGTCCGAATCGGCGAGGAAAAGTAATGAGAGCGATTGTACGTAATGCTATCGTCACGTTATATTTGCGTTTCAAACAAGATGAGATATCGTGTGTGGGTGTATGTGTGTGTGCATGTGCGGGAGAGAGAGAGAGAGAGAGGTTATGTCATCTGTCAAAATCTAGTTGCAGATGTTATGTATTTATCTTTCTCGCTGTTATTTCACTGATAGAGATATTTATGATGATTTTTATCCTACAGTTAGTGACGAAGGCAGTCACGAAAAGCATTCCAAGAAGGAGCTTCTGGGTGGAAAGCGTAAGGACAAGAAGGACAGGAAGGACAGGGGTTACGCGACCTTAGAGGGTGAGAGTTCGCCGGACGAAGATCAGGAAACCAAGTAATATTTCCGCTGAAATCTATGCGTTTCTCGTCTCTTTTACAATGTTGTTTGACATCGCTCGAATAACATACAAGTGCTAATTTAACGCACGATTAACGGATCCTTTCGTCTGATGTTTATCAGAGGCATACGAATGAGGCTGTGTTGTTAACTAATGCTCGATAATTAGAATTAATGGCCATCCGTCCACCGTTGTTTCGTATTTCTCGTTTGTACCGCATTGGCTTTCTCTTACGTCACTCAGCTTGACTTCTGATTTTTAAATGGAAAGCAGACTTATTTCAAATATTTATGACTTGATACTGTTGCTTATACTAATTTTCATATGCTCAGTGAACATTTATTTTATCATAAGAGTCTTTATTATATATATGCAAAATGATAATTAATTGATTGCAAGTCGTTCTCAAGATCAATCCCTTTTGTATAATACCGAGACTAATGTATCGATTATTACACAGAAGTCCTTCAAAATCAAAAAAGACCAAAGCCTTTAAATTCCCATCTAAAAAGGAGAAACGGGAGAAATCGAGGGAGAAGGAGGCGAAAGAAAAGGATGCTGAGAAGGAGAAGGAGAAGGATAAAAAGAAAAAAGAAAAGGATGAGAAGGAAATAGATAAGGAAAAGCGGAAGGACAAGGATAAAGATAAATCCAAGCAAAAATTAAAGGATCGGAAAAAAGGAAAGCATGAAGGATTGGATATTGGTGGTAAGATCGTAATTCATACAAGTACAATTAATACATCTTGACTTGTTCAACACTTCTTGAATACATGCATATTATATCCTTCAGAGGAGCAGCCGATTTTCGGTGTCAGTCTTCACCTGGCGGTTGAAAGAAGCTGTTGTCATGACGGAGTCAAATTACCCTTGGTGGTGCGAGATTGCATAGATTACGTGGAAGAGCACGGGATGAATGTAGAGGGCCTGTACAAAGGCCCCGGGGTGAAGTCAAAGGTTCAGCACTTGAAAAAATTGTACAATAACCGAGAGCCGGTGAATATATCCGAGTTCGAACCCACGGTAGCTACGAGCTTATTGATACTCTTTCTTAGGTTTGTATACTTGCGAATTCTATCCTCTTTCTCACCATGTGTTTTAAGATCAAACGAAAAAGTGCGCATTGTGGTGATGTAGAGAGCTGCCAGAATCCGTGCTGGAGAACAGCGAAACGATATCGCGCTTCGAGCAGGCCGCATCGACCAAGGACGTCGCGCAGCGGGAAGCGCAATTGGTTCAGCTGACGCAGCAGTTACCGGAATGCAACAGGATTCTCCTGGCATGGGTTATATTACATTTGGACAATGTCACGGCGCGAGTACGTTCAAAATGTTACTAATTGTAATTCGATACAAAAGTCAGATAAAGACCTTTAAAGTGTTTAGATCTTTCTAAAGACAAAAGATTTCTTAATTTAACTTTGGATTTTACTTTAATTTTACTGAAAATAAAAATTGATTATGGAACGGCACAAATTTTTCACATCAATTTGATACATCATTTTCTCGAAACAATTTTCCAATTGATTTTTAATTAACTTTACTCTAGGAGAAAACAACAAAAATGAATGCACAAACGATTTCGATGACGTTAAGCCCGGTCCTGCAAATGAGTCACAGATTGATACTGGCCCTATTGTTCCACTGCAAGGCTTTATTCCCAAATATACAATTGACAAAATATGTGCCACCGTTATCATCCGGTAGTACCAATCTGCCAGATTCCGTGGAGGGTATAGCCGCGGAACTATCCAAGCAGGAGTCGTTACTTTCCCAAATTCACATGCAAATGAATGCCGGTTTTGTAACGAAATCTCGTGAGGAACAATTGTGGGAAGTACAACGAATGATAACGCAATTGAAGGTACAACTACAAAAATGTTTGAAAAATTTCTACCATGGTAAAGAATCATTGACATAATAAATTACATTTTACAGAGAAAATGTAAAACTGTTCAAAAATTGGAAGGTGCTACGCAAAAGAGTCTAGATGAAGAAATAAAGTCAACCGATAATATTATAATAGAATCTATCTCGCAGAAGCCAAAGACTGTAGATGAAGATTCCGGGCAAATAATACCCGGTGATGCTCAACCGTCAACCAATCCGACATTGATAAAAAAAGACAGCAAACTGCATAATGTAGAAGAAACGAAAGAGAAGTGTTCTTGCTCGTTGGGTACCAGCGCGAACGCTACGCAAAATGAACAAAGTGTAAATGCGCAAGAGAAAGACGCGGTTGATTCCGCGGTTGAGGTTGCAACGGTTACACCGCAAGAACCTGAGAGTGCAACACCGAATGACAAAACAGACAGTACATAATAATTAATAATATATAATTTCTAATACTTTCTCAAGCTAAGTATATCGCATAGTATATCGTTAATTTATATGTAGAGCCTGAAGAGGAAGATGTCATTGATAAGTTGCGAGAGAGGCTGATCCACGAGGAACTGTTGAACATGCAAGCGTTACTGAAGTCTCGCATCAATCAGGAGAGGAGTGAGATCAGACGATTGATGGAGATGCTAACGGAGTGCAGCACGAAAGAAGAAAAAAAGAAACCGAAAGAGGGGATGCACTCTCCCAACGAAGCTGAAATGACGGCCATGATACAGCTAGTCAAAGAGAATCAATTACTTGAGGTACACGTTTCTCCATGCCAACTCTCTTCTACTTTTGTACATACGTTATTTATACGTTTCTCTCGTTGCAGAAGAAAATGACGACATTGATACGTAGTATTATCGAGGAGAAAGATGCTTGTGTAGAACTACGTGTACAACTGGCGGTGCATCAACTAATGGCCAAAACTTGACCACAAACCTCCTAGCGATCGCATCGGAATCACAATATCTCTACGCTATAAAGATATGATCTGACATTACGTTTTTGCACATAATGACCATATATAGTTTATAACATGTTACAATTATCACATGTACCATTAACTCGTTCGATCCTTCCGTGAAATAATAAAATATACAAAATGCAGCTGAAACTTTTATAATTCGTATTTTTATAATTCGAGTTCCTCATTGAATACCTAGCCGCTAGCGTATGCGTAAGGATGGAGGAAGCAGCAGAATCTTTCAAATTATTATTTAGACAAGGTAAACATAAGAAATTTTTTCCTTACAATAAAAAAAGTAATATAAAAATTCTATTTGTATATAATATTTCATATTTTAACACGTCAGCAAAAACATTAACATATTATTATCATATATTAATTACGCTGATAAAATTTCAGATAAGTCGGTGAATTAAACCGATACATTAAGTCTAGAACGCATTTTAAGTGTACATCCTGAAGTCATAGCAGCGTTACTGTCCCTTCGCATAAAAGAATCACTCCGGAGAATATAAAAAAAGGAAAGTTCTTGTATGAAGCAAGCAGGAGAGCAAGAAATCAGAGTAAGTGGAAAGAGTATGAGACTAAAACTGAAGAAAATAAATAGAGATGTAATAGAAAATCTTCACAGAAATAACGAAACGTGATATCTATTATATGTATACCACACACTCTCTCTCTGTCATACAGATCTTCATTTGTGAATTATATTTTACTTATAAACTTGCGCATTACGCATTATGTATCGGCTCTTATTAAGACGTAATAAGCGCTGCAGATAGATCCAATAAAAAGAGGTAATTTAGGATTGAGGGAACAATTTATCGTGTTCAATGTATATTTACAATATTATCTGGTAAAGGTACAGCGCTGAATATCGACCCGTATAGGTTTGCGTAATATTGGTAAAATGCTGCTTTGTGTATTTTATACGTAGGAAAAATTCGCACATTCGATATAGTTTTTCTCTTCGTCTTTTTTTATCGTAGGTTCTTTCATGTGCATCTGTATAAAAATTTATTGAACGTCCTCCGCGCAGCAGGACGCACGCGGAAACTGAGATTGTGCTGAGGACGTTGATACAGATTCGCGCATTTATCTGCGGAAAAAGATCACGTACGGTAGTCTTGAAGAATATAAGCTCTTGCGGGCTCTACAGTCGCAACGTAACGCAACGTAACGCAACGCTCCACATATATAATATTGTATATTGTCATTTGACAATAAGTCATTCTAATTCGGAAAAGCGGCTCGAAACGTTTTATTGGGCATAGATTGAGACGATTATTACCAGCTCGAGATCGCAGAATCCGATTATTGCAACGTGGAAAAAATCGTATCCTTACAGGTACATCTTATATTCAATGCGATACTTTTTCTTTTCTTTTTTTTTCTTTGATTCGCCGAGAACGAGATCGAGCGACAGATAATACAATAATGTATACTCTTACGGCGGCACTATCACAGTGTAATACAACAACTCGCTAAGAACAATAGCATACACGGTACCCACGAGCAATGAGAGGGTAGTTTCACTACCAGAATCATGAAACTGCAAGTATCAGTTTCGCCTAACGATCTGCAATTATAGAAAATATTGTATGTGTAACTTTATCACACAGTCATTACAAAGAGACAGCTGAATTGGATTTTGGCGTTCTAATACAGTTTGATTGTTTTACTAATTGTAGAGCACCGAATAAACTTTACTTCGGATATCTTGGGGATACGGCATTTAAAGTCTCTACTGTACCTCTGTTCCAAAGATTACCTTTAAAAAAGCATTGGTAAATTACAACACAAGTACTAAATTCAAAGAGAATATTATTGCCTGTTTGCAGATGGACACGTAGATCTTTACGAAGCCTAAAAGTAATTTACAAAATGTTATAAAAGATGGAATATATACGTATAAAAAAATAAAGGAATGTTTCTTTCCTCTCTTTCTCTTTTATGGCCAATAAATTTTACAACAAAAGAGGATGATTAAAGATGTTTCGATATCTTATCCTGTCTATTTTGTAATTGTTTGATTTCTCAATCATTCCAGTTATTTATCTTGTTATAAAATATATCAAGTATTTGATATTTATTTATATCCATCGATGAGAATTTGAATATTTGATAGTTATGACTCAGTAAATATCAATCAATATAGAAATTTGTGATGTAGGATATTAGAGAGACAATGCTGTTAAACAAACGATTACTCGAAATGCGAGAATTTTTGCTTTACATATAATCATTTTTAAAGTTATTATATCGTAAAATTAACAAATGTTACTTAACGTCTCATATAATGTCCATTTTGTTTTTACCTATCTTCTTTCTCTGAAGTAATGTCGATAATAACGTAATATAATAATAACTATATATTCTTAAGTGAATCTTTGTATGATAAATTTAATGATCCTCATTTACATCATTCACATTATTCGTAACTCACTGGATAATATAGCTTCATAGCAGCTCTTTTATTCGAATAAATTTTAAGTAATGAATGTATCGCGATTTTGCGCCTTTGCTCTCGGTTTCTCTCTCTCTCTCTCTCTCTCTCTCTCTTCTTTCTCTCTCTCGCTCGCTCGCTCACTCACTCACTCACTCACTCCACCCACTCACACTCACTCTCTCTTCTAAAGTACAAGAATCTGTAACGTTGTAAATGGTTTTTTAAAGTAAAGAATAACGCTCTCTAGATATATAATCAATTTGAAACTTAAGGTTTTTTTTAGTTGCACATTTGTGTGTACAACATTCTTAAAGTGGAGGTTTGCAATTTGTTGAAAATAAGATCGAACAGAATGTGTCATTGTAAGTAAAAATAATGTTATTGGCTTCCTATTCTAAAATGTATAGTGTCGAAAATTTCATTAACAAAATGATACGTACAAAGACCTCGATACTTGTGAATACTGTTAGATTTTGTTAAAAACTATTAAAATACTTTAGATAAACTTCATGTAATTTGTCCCCCGAGATTACAATAAAGTTAAGAAATAAATTTTTAATTGAAATGAAACACTATCGTCGTTTGTAAAAAATTCTAAAAGACTTATTTATATGAGAAAAATCAACAATGCTTGAAACAGTAATTTATGAGAAAAAATGGCTCAGGCACATATCTTCATGCATGTCTATATTATTTTAGAAAAGCAACGATACGAAATTAATCTTGATATAGAAATGTAATTATATAGCAAAAATAAATATATAGATAGATATATATATATAATATATGTTGATATAAATCTAGAATAAAAAATTACTATTGGATTTGTATGTATTTCCATAAAGAATAGTAAAAATAACGATATTTTGAGTAAAAAATTTGGAGACGGTTTGTTTCGAGAAATTCGAATAATAGATATATATTTGTTGTACGGTCATAAAATGTCATATAATAATTGTCAATCTTTGATATTAATATATGTGCATAAAAATGTTTAAATCTGATTGTTCCACGAGGCTAAGAAAGTTCGAGTATAAAGGTAATATAAAAAAAAAAAGAAATACATATAGCTTTTTATTCGATCACGTGTATGTGTGTGTTGGGGATGGAGGGGGGGGGGGGGGAGTATTAAAATTATTAATGCCTAAAATCTCTCATAAAGACCATATGAAAAAAACAGAAAATAAAATAAACATTTTATTTTCTTTTAATGTTATTGCGTGAAAATGAAAATCAATATGTATATTGTATATAACTAAATTAAATGGCTAAAAAGATAGAATAGGAAGCCAAGCTGTAATGTTTATGTAAAACGGTAATATTTATTATCTTTATACTCATCTAAAGCCAAAATTTTAATTTTATTATTAATTTAGAATTAATTTCACTCGCACACACATTCAAGCATTTGGCAGGCAAGAACCTAGAAGAATCTAATTCAGAGAGAGCAGTATTACTACGAAGTCATCATATCATTGACTGAATTTGATATATTAGGTCCTTTTAGGGCGTCATTTATGTCTCTTCTAAACATTGATAAATTTTGTGTAAACCTGCAAAAGAACAAACGTCATAATATTTAAGAATGCTTAGGATATATAGTAGAATACATATTATGTGGCCCCTCTTTTCTTACCTATCTCTATTTTTTGTGAGTAAATTTCTTTCAATCCCGTTCATTAAATTTTCAAACCATTGGGCCATCGCTGCTTGCTTGTCAACTGGTTGACTTCTAATAATATTTTCCCTTAATTGATTAAAATACTGCAAGAACAGATAAATAGGACATATAATTATATATATATACACATACATAATATATAAAATAAAAACAAAAAATTAATATGAAAAAAACCGATATTAAGAAACAAAATATTATTCATAGAAATTATTACATTATAAAAAAATTATCATTGTAAACTTACGTCTTCATTTAACAATATGAGACCTAACAAAGGGCGAGACATGCTCCATTGATTTCTACAATCTTCAAACATTATCACATTTAAAACAGTACTTAAGATTTGTTGAAGTATTTCAGGATGCTGTTTCAAAACTTGTAAAAATAATTCTCCTCCTCCAGGAACAACTGCATTTTTCCTTCCAGGATATCCTGCAAACATATGACATATACATACATACATATATATATATATATGTATACATATATATAAACTATGCAAAACAATTAGGGGAGCGCTTTAAAACTTACAAATTAGGCCGATTTTTCAGCTTGAGATCGTAGGACAATTTTACTTGACACGTTTTAAAGGGTGAAGTCTCGTCTGTAAGATAGGTAAGGTGACATTGTCCGTCCCATGGAACTGTCTTTTCTGTGAGAACCAAAATCAGGTCTCGAAACTGTACGCTTATTAATAACAAAGTTTATTTAAAAGAAATACATTTGCCGGTTTTTTTTACCGACTGCTGCACTACTAATTTAATTTCACCGCTCTCCTATCAATAACTAATTAGCCCTACGGCCCATAACATAAATGCCTACAAAACAATTCTGGAAATGTCACGACTTTGTAGCCTTTCACGAAAAAAGCAGAAATGGAGAAAAATACCACAAACTTTGAAGTGAAAAACTTTCCCTTTAAAATAGCACAAGGGCATAGCTCTATCATGCCTAGGAGACGAGCTATCGGCTTTTATAGTTATGTACATCATGTGTATGGTGTATGTGTGTGTCAGTGTAAAGTGTGATGCATGTGTGTTTTTGGAGTGTGTGATTTGTGTGATTTTGTTATTTGGTGTGTGTGGATCAGATAATGTTGTTAACTTACATTTCAGACATTCATACTTAACATTATTTGATCCACACACGCAAAAGAACAAAAAGCACTTAAACACACAATTTCACACAAATCACACGCTCCAAAAACACACATGTACACGCATCACACTTCACACTGACACACATACACCATACACATGATGTGTAAAATCCGATCGAGCAAACTTTCCATGGTGCACATTGAATAACGCGAATGCCGGCGGTATCTATCCAATACCTTGCAAAATGCAGAAGTAACTATAAAAGCCGATAGCTCGGCTCCTAGGCATGATAGAGCCATGCTCTTTGCGCCATTTTAAAGGAAAAGTTTTCCACTTCAAAGCTTATGTGGTGATATTTTTCGCTCCACCCCTGCTTTTTGCGTGGAAGGCTACAGTCATGACATTTCCAGGATTTTTTCGAGATCTGATTTTGGTCCTCACAGAAAAGACCATTCCATGGGGCGGACAATGTCACCTTACCTATCTTATAGACAAGACTTCACCCTTTAAAACGTATCAAGGAAAAATGTCCTACGATCTCACAAGCTGAGATATGGTTTCTTAAAAATCGGCAAAATTTGTAAGTTTTATAATATCAGTACAATATATATTTCCTGTACATATATATAATTTCTTGTATTAATACAATTCGTTGAAGACACGCTATATTTTATTAATAATACTTATTAAATTATTATTACATACCTTTTTGATAAAGTTGTTTAAACAAATATGTAACAATGTGATCGAGAGTTGCACAGCAACCAGTACAGACCATAGTATCTGAAATCAGAAAGTTGTAATTTTACTTCGTTTTATCGCGCTGGAAAAAAGCGAATACACATGCATATATTTAAAATCATAGTATAATGAAAAATACATGCAATCAAAGTGGCAGTATTTCTATTGCAAGCTTATTAGGACCTACCTGCTTTTCTGTATAACTTAATATTTTGTAAATTTATAATTTAATAAGGATAAATATACATATATGGAGGAGTTAAAACCATAGTGGTGTAAGTCACTTTTTTAACCTATCGAGTAGAGTTCATAGATGCAGTTTAAACATGCAGATATGTTGGAAAAAGAAGAAAAAAAAGTGGTCAAAAAAATTGACACACCACTATGGCTTTAACCCCTCCATATAATATAGACAACAATTTGCTACATAAATTTAAATGCAGGATGCAAATTTTTTCAATATTATTCTATGTTATAAAATCACAATTATTCGCAGCAATTTCTAAAAATGTTACTAACTGCAACTGCACAGAATTTCAACAATTCGAATTCTATTATTTTATCCATTTACAAATGGTATACAAAATAATCTTAATATTTACCTATATTACACAAATATATTGAGATCGTTCATATTGCGTACAACTATTTAAAAAATTGAAGCATGTAATAATAATACATGCAACTGCAATTAGTACATATAAAACATACATAATCTTTAAGTTAATGTTAATATATTTAGTAATATGTCAGCTGTGCGGCTGATTATCTGTGTCAGACCCGTTATTTGATTCCGTTTTAATGGAAACAGAAAATTGCATTACACTCATAAAGAGCACATTGTAGAGAAGCTGTGGTTCTTGCGTATTGAACTTTATTATTTTTAGGGTCCAGGCTCCACGCACTCCAATCCTCTTACAGCCAATGTTATTTGTAAAGTGTTCTCAGTGATTTTCTTCATTGTGCATAATAAAGTACTCGAAATATGCGTCTGTTCCTTGCATTTCAAACTATCGCACAGTGACTAATATCTATAGGCACAGATTCACATTCCAAGCAATAATGCAAAAAGCAAGAAATCTTAAAACCAATGTAGACTTCTAAAGTATGTATAAAAAAATAAGTATTACAATCTCTCTAAGGTAGTTATGTTCGCAATAGTGACACAAATGTTTACACGATTTAGAAAATGTTTAAATAATAATTTTAAATGCAGAAGACTTACATAAAAATTTATAATAACTTTTTAGTTCTGCATGTACCTATATGTTACGTATTCTATTGAGTCAATTACTCTTTTCGAATATAATTTTACAAATAAATTTACATGCGCATAATTCTGCTCCATTACAATATATGTTAAATATTTATAATCTTTATAATCTTTTTTCTTTTCTTTGTAATCAATATAGAAACAAATTTTTCTAAAAATATTAATTCACGGAGAAAAATAAAAGATTCTTTTTTCAACTCGTAGATGTTCGTCATAGTGTTAAAATAATTTTAAGATATGGCATTGAGGATATAGAGAGTAGTAGTGGCAAGATAGAATCAGCCGCACAGACCTGTATAGAAGTCTTTTTGCGCACCTAGTGCTGTAAGGCCTTCGCTGATACTGGAGAGGATGTAGAGAAAAACCCTAGGTTCCAAAGTGGATAAAAAGACCATGTGATCTTGCGCCAGGCATTCGAGTAACAAATAATATGTTGCCGACAATTTCGGATAATGCTATGGAAAACAGCATATAAATGTAACAATATAATAAGGTAAATATTTTTATTATTATATAGATATTAATTTATCAATATTGTCAATATAATTTGATTATCAAGAAGCGAATTACTTGAATAATGAACAAAATGTTAGTATTGTTACTAATATGTATACTTACCAAAAGATCACTTTGTGGAATACTAAGGAGCAATTTGACGAATGTATTTAGAGCATTGTCCAACGCCTCGTCACCGTACAGCCTAAACACTCCAAAGTTTACATAACTTCCACATAAGGCTGCCTTTAACATACTGAAGCATATACTTATTCCTTTGAGTTTTAAGGGATAAATCTGATCCTTGGGTACTTCAACGTTTAATATGTGATTGCCGTAGCTACATATTATTTTGCTGGCCTCGCGGAACAACAGGATCCCGTTTGGAGACGACGCGTCGAATTGTAATCGTTGACTCCTATTTTGTACTAACTCAGCAAATAACTTCAGGACGGGCGTTGTCACCTGCGGTTCGTGATGCCACAACTCCACAGCGTGTAATAAAATCGGCGTATAATTGGGATATCTAAGTTCAGAGAAGACAGCGATAGTAAAGTAAATTGATTGTTTTTTTTATGTTGCGAATGACTAGTGGTAAATATAATATTTGTACACATTCTTATATATACATATATACGTACATCCAATCAAAAAGCATCATGTAGGATGTTTTGGTGTTGAATGCATAAGCTAAGCCTCTAAGGTCTCGCGCCAAACCGATCAACGCTTTCTTTGCTTCCTCTGCTGCAAAGAGAGGTGTATCTGCAGCACCCATTAATTGGCCAAGGCTCTCCAATGCACCTAAAATTATATATGAGAAGAAATTATGCTACACAATGTTTCCAAAAAAGAAATTGATTAAATGTTGATAAATTTTCTTACCTGTAAGAGGTAACATAAAGGTGTGAAATCTTTCCTCGTCCTCACCTAAATCTACCATCAATAATCTACCAAGAGATGTGTAAAACATTGATCTACAGCGCATTTCTGTCACAGCTACATTGTTTCCCAAAAATGGAAAGTGTTCTCGCTATCAATGTGAAAGATTAATTATTATATACAAAAAATCACTAGTTAATGTTGTAACTTTTTATTTATATAAAATGTTAAGTAGCAGCAGAGAATATTACCGTATGATTGTTGAGCATAAATTGTACTTCTTCTAATTTGACGAGTTTACGAACACAACTATAACCCACTGATAGATCATTTAGAAGTTGTAGCGTCTTGGAAATAATTTGTTCGCTCCTACCCCAGTATTTCAAATTTGTTATTCTGTAAATTACCGAATAAGTACAGCATTAATCCGGAACACGGCAAATCGCAGAAGTGTTACCTACATCTTTCGTATATGTTACTTACATCTTTCGAATAAAAATGCTGAGTACCATCGCCTCGTCGTTAAGACCCAACACATCAGACAATCTCCTGTACACTTTAGAATTCTTTTGAACTTGATCGCCGACGTAGATTTTTCGAAATTGCTCGAAAAAACTCAACATCGCTAATTCCAGTTTCTCACAGCCACCTTGCGCGAGTCTCGAATCGGTCAGGTTCATCAACTGAAGCACTCTGCAAACCAATTCTCCGTCCATTGCATCAAACTCCTCATTGCTATTAAATGCAACCCTCCCGCCTATAACACCACCTATGAAAGATAAGAAAAAGATTATGTAAATATTGTTACTTACAAAAAACAATAATTCAATAATGCATTAATATATTCCACTTACCTATGATATATACAAGCCATGTGAGTTGTCCCTCCTGGATCGCAATGTCGATTTGTTGCGTTGGCGAGACCGTTTGCGTCATTAGCTCCTGGTACGTTCTTGCAGCTTGATCGAACAGTTGGACTAGCAGGGTGCACGTTTTTTGATACTCGCATCTACCGATGACCGATATTTGTTCTAATTGATGATGAACCACTCCTAGATCATCCAACGGATCCTCCAGGCGTTCTCTGACCACTACCGCTACCGACTCAAGTCTCGATGTGATGTACGCGTTCGTGACTTCCGGGGTGTACGTATTCAATAAATGTGGATCGCCCGCTTTTACATACGGCATTGAAGACACCATTCTTTGCCACAGAGTCAAAAGATAGTGCAAACTGTTTGGCGCAAATTGCCACATCTGTAAGCTCTGCACTGTAAATTTGGCGATCAGTTGTATTGCTTCGGGATAATCCTCCACCAAAACCAACTCGCCAAGTTGGAAATTGCTCTTCAGTCGAGATAATAATCTACAAAACTCGTGATAGTTTCCTGGATCACTAAGACCTTGAGGATTCTGTAGTATATGCTTAATACCATTGACTAAGTGCGTCAGAAATTTTGCCCTTTCAGTATTAGAGAATAAACTCCGTCTGACGGACGCTATTTGAACCAGACATGAAAGTGCCAAACACGATAACGTATTAGGTAGACTGTGATATAAATCAAAAAACAATTTCAACGAAGTAAAATCCAGAAAGGCAGGTCTCCAGCTCGTCGGGATTTGTACTGTGTTAAGATCATCCGAACTCTCATCGGTCGATGTGCCAATAAAGTCAAATGTCAAACAGTTTTGTGCAAGCTTTAACAGTTGTCTTATCAAACCGTGCTGTAGAAAAGAAAAGTATACGGCATTAATATAGGATTCAAAAAGTTGTCACCAATCCAATCGTCATGCTAATCGTCATCGCTATACTATACCTGCGCTTCATCGTTGAAATTTAAACTTTTACAATTTTCACGGGCTGTACTCAGTAAGGTACACGATAACCTAAATATTTCAAATAGTTGGGTGTCTCTAAAGCTACTCGCTATTCTTCTATGCTTTGTCAGAGATCTGTTCGCATCGGCTTCCGATATTTGATTCATTTCACATGTCAATTGAGAGAGCAACTGTACTCCTATCATACAATGCTCCACCGACCCCTTAAATTGTTACAATAATACATTGTTAATTTAATCACAAAATAACGTATATGCATAACATCGATAAAGTTTGCCAAACCTGAAGAAACTTGGCTACGTCGCTGACTACATTTCTGAAGACGAATTCCTCTTTATCGGAATCGAACCATCCAAGCTTTGATATCCTAGCGAATAGCGTAACCAAAGCCTGTATCACAAAATTCGGTAACTTTGGTTGCGTTGCTAAGTAGTTGAGTACGTAATTTCCTGCAAAGACATTTAAAAGAGAGTGAGACATTTATCTGATCTCTCCTTTAAGTTTCAAGAGATACGCCTCTTTTATCTATAGCGTAGCATTCAGCAAAACTGAAACGGAGCGTCACTTACGTATATCGAGCCTCTGTTGTAAGCTGAGTGTTGTCGTGAGTTGTCCCTGCGCCGAACGTGACACTAGCTTCGTCAAGGTGGTAGCGGCCAGTAATTGAGCATAAGCGGAGTCACCGCGGTCCAGGAGAAGCTGGCACTTTGTAAGCGTATCCGGGGCATTTTGAAAAGCGACCAGGGCCTTCTCCGCCTCCGCGCGATGCGCCGAATCTTGTGACTCGTACAATTGCTTGCATAGCAACTCCAGCTGCCGTACTTCCTGTATGTGATCCATTCTTAGTCACACTGTTTAAAGCCGTTCATTAAGACTTCCATTTAGATAGGCATAGAGGAGTCTTAAAAGTTTTCGTAACGGTATATCCACTTGTTATTTTATGGCGCCCCGCAAATCTTTATTAGCGACTTGCCGTTACTGTCCGAGACATTTACAATTTTACAATACAGTCGCATTATGCCGGCCCAATCACAGTTTCAGGCTTTGAGCTTACATTGATGGAGTTAAAAGAGGAACCTGACGACAGTTTAATTTTTTCTCTTATACACTATACAGGGTGGCCGGTGGCGCACCCGAAATATCGTAGCGTATAACTCTCTTAAAAGACGGTGAGATCGAAGGTTATATCGATGTCGATGACACTTGTCCGAGCTGCATTCTACGCATTCAGCATTACGTTAGTGATAAACTGATAAATATAAAAGAACTTCAATTATGTACATATTCTGTTTTATGTCGGCAATAAATATTAAAACACTTCCAATTACATTAGAAATATAAATATAAAAGGAAACAAAAGTTATGATATCTCGTGTATATCTAGATATATGTTTATCACCACCCTGTGATAAACAATAAATTCTGCCCAAATGGGATTTCATTGCAATTGGAACAAAGTTTTATTAACGCAACTTACAAACGTTTTCGAGTTAGGTACATAAAATAAACGAGAAACATTTTGTGCAATTGAGCAGTTATCCTGAGGAAGAATATTGTCCGAGATAACCAGGAGAAGGGACGTGTGTAAGCTTGAAAGAAATACACCGAAATACACCGACTCTAAAAAAATTATAAAATAAACGGTTCAGTGTGTCCCCGCGGTTCAAACGCGGATCCAAGTGGCGTAATTTATAAATTATACGATATTTACACTGTGCTTTACACGCATAGATGTACACAGACGCGCGCGCACAGTCGCGATGATAACGAAGGCGAGAAAAGGAGCGAATAGCGATCCCGATCTCTGGTCTTATGACGAAAGCTCGTCGCGTCTATTTCGCCGATAAATTGCGCACAAAATTCTGTCGTCGGACGAGGGATTTCAGCGACGTGCCAGGTGACGCGCGGGATCTCGCGAGCCGCGGACAGGACAGGTTATACGCGAGCGACAGGTTGTAAATAAACAGTGCGCGTTATCACGGAAATTTGGGATTCGGTCATTCGGTGGCCAAGCGCGGGGGCCGCGGGGGTCGAGCGTTTCGCGCTTTCGCTCCGCGGGTGTAACCCGGTGATGGTGTGACGGTGACGGTGGCGGTGGCGGCGTACAAACAACAACGTACGCGTGGATAAACTGGGATAAACAACGACGTCGGACGTCGACGCGCAGCCGGAGTAACCGCACTTTTTCATTTACACCGCGGATGATCGCGGCACGCCGACTCTCACAGTTTCACGTGACGCTCGTCACAGGGGAATCGCGATTGGAATGCGCCGCACTCAGCGATTGCGCCTCGACTCCGCAACGTGCAGCACCATGGAGCTGATGGAGCAGGTGATTTCTGGTCGGGCCGTTAATTGTCCCTCGGATCAATCAGGGTCCTGGCGACTGCCAGGAGAAATTCTCTCAGCTTGACAAGCGCGGCGGGGTCCAAGCGAGGGAGTCGAGGAGCAACGTGAAAGACGGCGGAACGCAGCGGCGCGATCGGCGTCGGCGGTGATCGAAACGGCGCGGCGCGATTGGATCGGGCCGCGTCGCCCGGTCCTCCCATCGCACCCGCGTCGTGCCCGCTATAACCGCTTTGTCAGCGCGCTAGGGAAACGGCGCTCCTCCCGGCGCGGCGCGGCGACCTCCACGCGAGAGTCGAGAGTGTCGAGACTCGCGCGAGAGATGCGGCGAATGCGCGCGGACACGCCGCACGACACTCCACGCACGTATGCACGCACGCACGTCGCACGCACGAGTGTGGGTTTGAGGACACGCGCGGAATTCCGGCGCGGATTCCGCCAGCGGGTCGCAGCTGCTCCGCTTCGCGTCGCGATAAATAACGTCACGTCGTGCGCGGTACCCGCGTGTCCCTCTCGTCGGCGACTCACCTGTTCGTCCGCCATTTTCCGCCAGCTTCGTATTATCTACAGTGAAGCTAGGATCACATGCCAGCCTCCGTCTGCGGCCGCTGCCGGCGCATGTTTACACCAAACCAACGAACGATTTACGGTTGCACGCGTCCTGCCCCTCCTCTGCCCTGTGTGAGGCGCGCGCGAACGGGCGCCATCTTCGTTCCGCCGGGCGCACTACTCGCGCGCATAAGAACGCGCCCTGCGGGCAAACGGCCGGATTCTTTTTGGCATTTTGAATTTTCAACGCGACTTTGACCAAATTCCAATAGACTGATTTAACGGCGTATTCCGAAATGTACTGAAAATCTACAGTTCAAGTTACGTACGTACATATGTATGTACATACGTACGCCATTGATTTTCGGTATCGTCAGCCCATGGCAGAATTCCTTATGTCCATTTCTATCAATTAATGCAGCTTACCTTTTATCTTCTTCTAATTCTTAAAACTAAAAAAAAAAAAAGAGAAAAACAGTGAAACCGAGATTAAAGTTAATCTGCATTGATAGAATTATAATCATCAATATTAAGTTAATCGAAGTTTGGTTCAAGTCACTGAGATATAAGGCACTGGCTCGGCTGGCACGAGCCGAGAGGTAAATTAGAATTTCTGTCTTTGTCGTACAATTCGTATGACAAAAACTGCGGTCCATTTGAACATTTGATGCTACAAATTAATGCTTCGAAGCGTTCTTTGTCTTCTTCTTTCTTCATTGAAAGAAAGGAGAAGAAGAATGCTTCGAAGCATTTGTAGTGTTAATAAAAGTGAATCGCAGCCATTCAGCCAAAAACACTCTATTTCTTTCTCTCGGTAATATATGCGTATGCGTCTTGTAAGAAAGGATCCCAATTCATCTATCTGATGTCTCAGACTCGTTTAATTACCGCCTACGGGCGTATAATAGCATGGCAGTGTCCAGCACTCCAGTATACTTATATCTCAGTGGTCCAAGTCAACTTTGAGGCAGGGATGATTCGATGTTGATAGGTTTCGCTGGTTGAATGGTATTATGGCCGGATCGGATCAACCAGGTATAATCGGGCAATTGCTCGAAGATGTTGATAGGTATGTTTCCTTCTTCGCGCGTGTGCAGTGATAACGCAGCGATTTATATACATAATGTAATGAGCACCACGATTTTGGCGGACACGCAAAGTTAAAACACGTTACTGCCTCTTTATAATTAAATATGTATATGTAACCCAGCCAGAAATGATTACTCAAATCTCGATTTGACGTCGATAAATAATTGATGCGTCGAATATCGGTTGATATTTTTGTCATTTTTGACCTCGTCATAATTATTTATACGTTTAATTGAGCAATTGCGAGTGTTTGTATAAGATTTCTATTGTATTTCGGCCAATTCTACATCCAATCCCTTTTTTGCATTAATGTATAACATATTAAATGTTTTGCAACAGTGGAATTTTATCACTAGGCTTATAGAAATTCAAATATATTCTCGAAATATTAACAAATATATGTGCAAAAGTTTGAATTCGATGGCACAATCTTTTTAGATCTTGAAAATTTCTGTTTTTAAGGGCGCATGATTCCTTAAAGATTGCCTTTTAAAGAGAAGGTTTGCGTCGCATCTCTTATACTTGATTTAAATCAGAATTTCAAGAATTTTGAGTTCGAATGACCCCAACGGAATATATATTTAATAGCTTTTGTTGCAATGTCTCAAGAATTTCGAAATTCCGATTCTTGTTATCTCTTATCGGGATGATTCCCCCGATAACTTTGACGATTTTCCGAGGATCTGAAAAGTATTATTATATTGGACGGTATTATTATATTGAATTATAAAATTTCGTAATATACCTTTGCTCATATTATAGAATGTAATGTACGTTTCGTATTGACAAGGAGCGACAATCAATCGACCTTCTGTTGCACATCAATGAAGAGCTACATGTATAAAGGATATTTTAATTATTTTGTTAAGTGTAATTACTTCTCTATTATTTTTATAAATAAGATATACAATTCTTTTTTATGAAACTATAATAGAATTAAGAAGAATTACATGTGTTTGTCATGTCTTATGTGATATTGTATAGGTACGATATAAGCATGTTTAAGCGACGATATTTTCATGATATTTTTATATTAAAAATATTAGTTTTCTAAGCAGCATTAAATACCTAGAAAACACCTCGGGAATTATTTATGATGTATTGAAATGTTTTGAAAAATTTTCTTACGCGTCACAATTCAGCATATTTAACGGTACGTTAATTATCATGTAATATGCGAGTCTTATCCTCGCGCCTGCACTTGATATATGGCCACCTGAGAGATGAATATTACGTGATCAGTAAGTAGATATATAATATCATGAATTATCAACGAAATTGAAACATTGATAAGTTACTGAAATTTTAATAGAATAATAAATCTGGGCACGTAACACTTCTAGGGGAGATTACGATTTCTTTGACCCCTTAATTTGACGATGGTTTCTGGTTTGTACGCTGAACAAAAAAATTATATGGATCTTATAGGGCTAACTGCTCTGGTTTTCGAGATATGCAGCGTTAAAGTAAAAAATAAATAACCAAATTAAATTTCTTAATCGACGAAACTGGCAATCACTCCTGACGGTCACAATCGTCAGGACACTTTAGACCAAGATTCCGGTCCTTCTATCAAAACGATTAAATTTAAGCAACTTAAATTAAGTTATTAATAATATTTTTCGCAATAAGTTTTTACAGTGATTTTAATATTAAATCGATATCGATTTAATTAGGGAAGGGAGAGGGAATTTTTCCATCTTAATTTAAGTTGCTTAAATTTAAGCGTTTTGATAGAAGGACCGGAATCTTGGTCTAAAGTGTCCTGACGATTGTGACCGTCAGGAGTGATTGTCAGTTTCGTCGATTAAGAAATTTAATTTGGTTATTTATACACTGGCGAAGTAAATGTATCTTAAAAAATAAATAATATAAATATTTAAATAATACTTTGATTTCCAAAACGTGTTACTTGATCTGATGGTTGTAATTGGGCAAGTCTCACTGTGTTAGCACAATTAGTTTCCAAAATATACGATTGGTAAAATGCAATATGCAAAATGCAATTTTCTGAACTTTCCCCGCAAAACGAGGTCCACCCCACCCCACCCCACCCCCTGCTTACAGGGCAAAACGAGGTCTATCATTGTACGCGGTTCCACATGGTTTCAACATTCTCGATAACTGACGCTTTAGATGCGTCCAGACTTGTGACGTATCACCGTATCGTATCATGATCGCGTATCATGATTAGCCAAGTGTGGACGAGGTCTGTATCGCGTATCGTATCTGCATATCAAGGTGATACGCAGATACGATACGACCATGATCCACTTGGGGTCGGTATTTTGTTGAAATATTAAAGAAATGATACCTGATACGGAAACAGTCAGTGTGGACGCGTTATCCCGATCCTGTTCCGATCCTACCTCGATTCCGCCTCGATCTGACAAGTTGTCAGTTAAATGTACCAATTACGTGACATACTGCCATGTTTTTGTGAAGTTTCTGTACTGTCCACTAACAGATTGAAACATTGAACGGATTGAAAATTTTAAGTCACGCAATAAACTTGGGCCACTGGTACACTTCGCGATTCGCAAGAATTGTTTCCACCACCGCCGTTGTTTTCTCGTTTTAATGAATAATGAAGAAAAAATGTAGTTAGCAGCAGCTAACTGTCCAAAGAGGAGACATTGTCTCCAGTAGACAGCATGGAGCTAAAGATACGGACGTACTAGGTGGAAAACTAAATAAAGATACAAACACGAGAGACGGATACGGGTCGAAAACAAGGCTTGGCGTATCATCAATATCATCATAACCAGCGTATCCGTATCATATAATAAGAGGCGATCATGATACGATACGATAATACGACACATGTCTGGACGCACCTTAGAAACCGAAGTATTATTTAAAAATTCATATTATTTATATTTAACTTTAACACTGCATATTTCGAAAACTAGAGCAGTTAGCCCTATAAGACCTATGTAAATTTTGTTTAGCGCAAAAAATACTACCAGAAATCATCATATTAAATCAAAGGGCCCAAAAAATCGTAATCTTGCCCCCTTTTAGTTACTATTTTATGATATACCGGGGTTCTCGAAAAACTTAAAAACCTAAGCAATTTGTATTTAATACGTTTGACTTATTTTCACTTACAATTAGACTATTCGACAGTGAAATTTTATAGCGTGATTAAATATGCATACTATTGCATACGTTGTACGCAGAAGGATGAGACAATAATAGATTTTATAAAAAACCTCTGTGTTCTTGTGTAGGTATTATATTTCGAATATAGCTTTTGCACAGCCTTTGTATCCTCTCTATTCAATTATTCTCATACACGAAGATTCTTGGCAATATTAACAATAAAGCATCACAATATCTTCTTAAGGGTATTTCACTGGGTATTCCCGAAAATCGCAAACGCCCACGTTGCGATCTGATCGCAATGCGCGTTACGATGTTCTTATAAGATACAAGTCCACGTAATTTCTTAATTATTACGTCCGATATTTCGTATCTCCAAATATTTGGCTCTGTTTAATATTATTCCCGTTTCCTACTCGATCGATTTTTCGAAGATTAATTCGATGGATATATTTATTTTTTATATAGAAGATGCGGCAGAAGATCTTTTTCAACTCCAAGTTCTCTCGGATTCTAGTTAGAGAGAAAAAAAAAAGAAGTAGGAGAAAAATGTTTCCGTACCCCAATAAGGCATACAGAAAGACGCGGAATAAGCAATCGTATCCTTTGATAATACCTACATACGCGTGTCTGTTGATAGTGTTGATAGCGAAAAGACGATGGAGAACATTTTATGTTCGTATAATGCAAGAGTATGTTAATACCTGACTACGATCACTATTGCTTCATCTACTCACTTAAATAAGTCGCAACTCAAGAATCTACGTATGCCGTATATCCTAAAAAATTATGCTTGCTCGCACACTGATACCCCATATATATACACACATACTTTAAAATTATACAAAATTCCCATCCAATTGTACTAATATTTCAAAGTTTCTATGCTTGTACCCAGTTCGCGCATGTAACTTGTTAATTTTCCACTTATTCCTCTCGTTTCCCACCTGTCTGTCATAGAAACGTTAATGACACGAACGAATTGTGTACAGATATCTGTTGTATCTATATATATTTCATTTTTTCCCTTTAATAATGCGTTACAAGAGTAAACAAATTTCGCGTATTTTAAATGTTAATTTAGTATTGCCCTACAAATTTCACGCGCACTATTATGTAAATTGCATTCTGTATACATAGCTCGTATAAAATTTTGAGATTAATATCACGTATACACATTGAAATCAAAATGTAAACTTTCTTCTATGACCTTATTATAGGATTGTAACATTCGAATCATAGTAATCATCGTTACATCTTGAAATATGTATTATTTTCTATGACAATTTGTTCTGTGTATAACTCATATTTATTGACAGATAGTTTATAAGCAATCATATTATGTTGCATTTACTGACCATTATTAACAAAACGCATATTTGAAAAACGTTCGATATTTCACTTCTTTAGTAGTATCTTACAATCATATAGTCACCAACACTGTAGCAGTGTTTAATATCAAATATCCGAAGATGTCTTTAATCACACTCAAAGTATCTGTATGATATCATGAAACTTTAGCTGTACCTTATTTCGTGAATATAATGTGATATAATATTGCATATGTGTATACATCACGCTGTTCACAAAGCACGAACTGTTTTATTATAACATCACAACCATTTGGGCGTTTTATAGTGACGTTCTTTGAATTACGTACGTTTATATCTTCAGTTATGTACGTAAATGTAAATCTAATGTGCATTTTTACCAATGTAGATTAATTTTAATCCCGTTCAACTTACTTTTTTGTTTTTTTACTTCTAAGAATTAGAAAAAAGATAAAAAATAAGTGAAATCGAGATTAAAATTAATTTGCATTGATAGAAATGGGCATAAATGGTGATAAGTCTCGTTTATCTGCATTTAAAGTTTTTGTTATATTTAAGACTCCTGCCTACTCGGCCTCGCCTCTTCTATCTTTGTTTGATGACGCCAGAAGCGAGAAATCGCATGCCAAAAATTCTTGCGGTTTTACGTTGAAATAAAAAGATATATTTATAAAACCCGATTTTGTAATTGGTTCAGCACATTTGTAAAATACACCGAACATCCTTTGGCTTTAATAATCACTAAATAGCCGTAAAAGTAATGTGACATGCAATCTACCTTTTTAATCTATCTTCTTTCATTTTACAGCCATAATTTATTGATTATCAAAACCAAAAGAGTGTTCGGTATATTTTACAAATGTGCTGATAGAATCAGTTACAATTGTGTTTTATGAATATACAGGGTGTTTGTTTTAATTTCCCCAGGCAAATATCTCGAAAAATATGGAAAATACGGAAAAACGTTTCAGACAAAAGTCGTACGGTTTCAAGGGGCACATAAGTTGATGGCAATGATTTGACCTTGGATGGTTTTTTGAAGGTAACGTGAACGTCAAAATTGGCTTTTTTGAACTTTGACCCCAGATATTTATCTGCCGAACGAATCAACGTATCAACCTCTGGTTTGCCCTAAAATTTTTCTTATTTTATGCCCTTTCAAACGATGTATTGCAATATGGGGGGTTTTATTTGAAAGTTTTAAGTTGGAGTCTTCCTGGGACACTGAAAAATTTTAAGTAAAGCCCCTCATATTGTAATACATCGTTTGAAAGGACATAAAATAAGAAAAATTTTGGGGCAAACCAGAGGTCGATACGTTGATTCGTTCGGCAGTTATTTAGGGTCAAAGTTAAAAAAAGCCAATTTTTTACTCTAAATAACTCCCGAACGAGTCAACGTATCGACGTCTGGTTTGTGCCAAAATTTTTCTTAGTTTATGCCCTTTTAAATGATATACTACAATATAGGGGATTCCATTTAAAAAATTGAAGGTGACCGTTCACGTTACCTTCAAACAACCATCCAAGGTCAAATTATTGCTACAACTTATGTCCCCCTTGAAACCATACGACTTTTGTCTGAAACGTTTTTCCGTATCTTCCATATTTTTCGAGATATTTGCCTGGGGAAATTAAAACAAAACACCCTGTATATCTTTTTATTTCAACGTAAAACCGCAAGAATTTTTGGCAGGCAATTTCTCGCTTCTCGTCATCAAACGAGGATAGAAGAGGCGAGTAGGCGCAGAAGCCTTAAAGAATATATTTCTTAAAATTTCAGTGAAATACCAAGTTGTAAAAAATTTAACACTTCTAAAAAAAGAGCATCAATATACATTTCGAACAGGTTGGCAATTTAGATGAATATAAATATGAGAAACTTATAGTGTACGAAACATGAATAAAATGAGTTAAACGAGATCAATGGTCAAGATATATAATAATAGCGTTTCTTTCCCTTTTTTTACAGTAGTTAAGTTATTTTAGGATCACACGCTATATTTGTTCAGTATGAATATAATAATAATGATAATATTTACATTCTGATGTAGTGATTCTTATATTCTAAATGCATCAAATGGTATCGTACCAAATGTAGGCTGTGCAGAGGTTGTTGGCTCTTCACTCGCTTTTTAAATAAGTTTCACAAAATTCAAATATCTACAAAAAACTATTATACATTTAATCAAAAATTTTTCTTGCAATTCAAAACATGGGTATGTAGCACTTTGTACGAGCTATTTTCAAGACGGTGCAACACGATAATTCTCCCATGTAACAATTTTCTTTACACATTCACACAAAATAAGTACTCCAATCAAAAAACATTTTACAATTTTTTTATCTCATAAATTAATAATATAAAAAATCATTAATTTCTTTTACTATAATACATCTAATGTCTTATTAAGTGTAATATCCAGCCTCCCTAAAAACATCTTGCTACATTACATATTGTGTCTTTCTTTTTTCTTTTTTTACCGTAGGAAAAATGGTCTTGACTTCTATCATGTCATAGAGCGTAGAAGAATTCCAGATATGGCCAAAGCAGACGACAACAATCGTTTACATCCATGGGATGTATTTATGCGGCTTTAAACATACTGTTCGTTCCTAAACGCGGTGCGTCAAGCGCATATATAAATTATAATTTATAGTTTTACGCAAGTCAGTCCGTTTACTTTCCTCTTTCATGGAGAATTTCTTTGCTGTCCCAGCAAACAATAAATCAAGGTCATTGATCAATCAAGTTTTTTCCTCAGTCGTCTTGTGTATAGCTGTTGTTCACACAGGACACTCATCATGGAACATCTCGTCGTTTGCGCACATTGTCGTGAACACATTGGATTCACTCACTAACCACTTGTCTGAAATACAAAATTTTGCGATTAAAAATTCCGCAATATATATATTTTTTTACTAAAATTGATATTTTTATATTGAATAATTTGTTTCTTACCTGCAAGCGCGATACGAAAATCGAAAAATTCATAAAATATACTTACAATTATATCACAATAAAGGAATCTCCGTATTGATGCGTCACTCGAATGCTGCAAATAAGAAAATTATTTTTTGTTTTTGTATCTGATAACATACATTAAAAACTCTAATTTTAGCATGGCAGAATATCTAGCATATTTACGGGAAGGAGATCTAGTATCGGCTTGGTTCGGCGCTCCATCCATCGGCAGGCGTCCACTGCATACACTTCCGCTTGACGGATTGTAATTAAGAAAATCCCAAATGAGTATTGTATCATCGTGAGATGACGAAACTATTTGGAACTCATCAAACTGGAGACGAAACACACGTCCGGTATGCTCCTACAATGAGAAGTACAAATATTATAATGAATGAAAATTGTCACTCAGTGAGGCGCTTGACAAATTGCTGACTAAAAATATTATGTATAAGAAAATACGCGTTCGTGCGAAAATATCTTACCACTAAAGTGCGCAAGCATAATGTACTGGCAACGGCACGAGGATCGAGAGCAGCTACGAGATCCCAAACTTTGATTTTTCTGCAAAACATAATAATAAATATAAATTCGATGCTTTTACAGGTTTGTAAAATTAATGTGTTCTTAGAGAAAAATTTGCATGTTTCAATTCAACTCTAAATTATCAATGTAAAATCTAATATGAATATCAATACATGTAACGTAGAATTAGTTATATAATTTTTCGTTTTTTTACACATTAAAAAATAATACGCTATAAATATAAATTGTATTATTTTTCTAAGTAGAAATACAAAAATATTATTATTATTATTATTAAAAAGATAATGGATATAACGCATATAAACTTAAATTTTCTATTTGCTGAAAGTTTATAATCTCACGTTGCAAATGCAGAATTAAGACAATTCAGATTTTCATATACGTACCCGTCATAAGCACCGCTGACAATGTGCTTACTATCGAAACGAATACATCTCACTAATTCTTCATGCCCTTCCAGAACACGTAAGCAAGCTCCGCACTCGATGTCCCATAGTCGTATGGTATTATCACTACTACCACTAACTACTAAGCGATCCCTATATTGCAAACACGCTATGCCGCGTTTATGTCCATTCAATGTTCGCACAAATTCGCAATTGGAGGTGTTCCATACTTTAATAGTCCTATCACCACTAGCGGAAACAATGTACTTCTCATCGAAGTCAACCACGTTCACTGCTGCTCTGTGCCCCACTAATACTCTTCTCAGCGCAATCTCTGTCTGTGATGTCATATCCCAGACTGCTATTGAACGATCCTGCAAATGATAACTATTATCAGTAATAATTCGACTCCAAATAAAAATTATAAAATAAATTACAAATTGTAGATGAATTATAATAAATAGAAATTTATCGTCCTTCTTCGACTGACCTTTGAGCAAGTGACCATCATGCCGTTGTTAAATCTGAGATGCAGTACCGCCTCACAATGATGAATTAACGTGTTAACCATTTCACCCGTAGTAGCGTCCCAAACTCTCACAGTGCTGTCCGAGGAACCGGATATTATAGCCTTATCATCGTATTGTAAACAAAGCACAGAACCGGTGTGCCCCGTCAACACCTTGATACACTGCAGAGTATTTCTGTCCCAGATCTTAATCGTGTTGTCTCGAAGCCCGGAAACTATCTTCTGGTCGTCATATTGTAGACAATAAACTCCTTTCGAGTTCTCGCTGCGACAGTTGATTCTTTGAAGATTGAATCTGCCCATTCTCCAGTTGTTCTCTATACTTTCGATGTCTTTGACAATTTTTGGATAAAGAGACCTGTAGAAATTGTGGTTTGGATGGGCCTCGCCAGGTTTTGGTTTGAAGAGATATTGTATCCTGAAAGTAAATTTCACAAGATAAATAAGAAAATATAAAGAGATATTTTATGTATATTCTACGATATGTTTACGATATAGACTCGTAAAAATGCTCTATGCATATACGTATCACATTTATGTTTGTTGTGTTTGTCAGAAGTTTTATAGTTTATACTCGAGTTTATATATTCTAAGTTTCCACTCACCATCCTCTTCTTTCAGCCAGACCTCTCCAAACCGAATCCGTTCGTACCTTACGCTCAATCAACTTCTTCCAAAGCATCCCTTCACTGATGACCCTATGCCATTCCTTACACACTAGCTCTGCAGAAACAAGTGACTTTGCGTCAAGGTACGAAAGAATACTTTCCGCCACGTGGTCCAATCCTTTTTCTGTAAACCATTCATTCGATATTATTAAAGGTAACAATAAGAAATATTGTTCAAGATATATGTGCAAATAATTTGTACACAAGTCAGCGTGAAGCGTACGTGTCTGATTACTCACTCGGCAAAAGTGAAATAAAGTCTCTCTGCAGCATCGGTTTGAGATACGCGTTGATGTGTCCGTGCTGATAATGACACATTCGTGCTAACAGCTGTTCGACAAACTGCACTTGCTCCGGTTCGCTCCATCTCTCGAACAGTTTCATACAAATTTCTTTTTCCTGTCCGTATTGCGTCGACGCCCCCGTAGATGGTTCCTTCTTACAGCTGGGATCGTAAAGTATCGTCATCGGGTACTGTAACAGAATATTAACAATTATATCTTTACATACTAAAATGTACCAGTTTGCAAAAGATAAATATAAGAATAAGAGAATATAATTTACGAAATGATACTTATAAGCGATTATTCTCATAAGGCTTTTTCATAAATCAATTAAAACTAATAAAGAAGAAAAAAATTTATTATTGACATTTAATTGTTACATAGGTAGTATCTCTTTTTCGGAATGTATAATGTCTAAATTCTTTTATTAACATCTTTTACACATGCGCACATGTAATGACGTTTACTTTTATTGTATCGACGTTACGCTACATAATGGGAACGCAAATAAACGCGACTAAGAATATCACATCGTGCACAATGTATATTATCATATCGATGCACAGTTCGTTGTTTTCCGATTAATCATGTAGACGCTATATATCGGAATCGACAAGTTGTACGAAGCATATAACGCTCGAACACGCCTCGAGAAGTAAACCCAACATACTCGAGTAATCGTATTCCGAAATCCATAAATAAAATGTGCATAATTGTTAGTACGGTTAATCACATCGTGATTATACATATTTTCATTGTTGGCGAGGTAATACAAGTGTAAACAATAAAGCAGCTAAAACTTGAGTGCGTAGTTAATAATGAATAATAAGACATATTTTTTATTAGATATTTCGTAGACCATTTTTTCGAATAAATGATCTAAAACAAAATAAGTTTTACCATTCCGAGGTAGCGCGACAGTAAATAATATACAGTAGTATTAGTATTACAGATTAGTAGCATAATAACGCTGTAAAAAGAGATAATAAATATATATCGTAGGACTTAAAAAGCCTTTGTAAGTACTTCATGTTTCGTAAACTAACGGCTAATGACCAACGGCGCGACTGCAATTTTCGCAATTTTAACGTTAACAATTGAGAACAAACGCAGGAAAGCGCTAATCTTATCGTGATATTAAGAAACTTAATGTCGAAAGACATGTTGTAAAACGAGATTTTTTAATTCTATCGTGTTCATATCGAAGTTGCCAAGAATACCTAAAATCCTGAATCAACGTTGGAAATGTATTATTATCAATGAAACGTGCGCGCATACATGTGTACAAAGAAATTAGAAATACAAGAATTTTTAATCATATTCACACATTGTTCCTCTGGAGAAAAGAAAAATGGAGACAATCGATTTCCTGCCAAAGCGCAAATATATTTTTGTTAATCTCCCTTATCTTTCGAAATACGAATAACAATATATAGATAAATCGTAAAAATCGGAATACGCCTATATTTATATTAAAGATCAGACAAGCTTATCTAGATTTCTCCCAGATCAACTTTCGGTGATATTAGAAAGAAATATTACCGGAAAATATTACTCGAAAGTAACAAATCGTTGTGAGAGAAATAACGAAAGAAATATATGTCATCGATAAAAAAAAACCGAAGCAAACTATATTTTAAAATTCACATAAAAGTTTTAGATAAAATTGTGCAATGCATGTCACCTTGTAAAGTGACCTGATAATAAGATTAATAAGTGAAGCCCACTTTACACGATCTATAATTCGCGTTAAATTTCACAGGGTAAAAATCATCAATTTTGTGTATCGCGTATTTTGATGTATTTTAGTTTCTTCAAACGTTGTTCGTGTTATACATTATTATTATCTTCAACTCTAACACAAAATATATATCGTCTAAAGTAGGCTTTCTCTTCAAATAATTTTCGTATTACTCATATAAAATCATAAATAAAATTTGGGTAAATATAGAGGAGAACGGGGCGAGGGCGACAGTTTTTTTTGTTGCCGATTTTTAACAACAAAATAAATAATTTTAGTTAAATGTGGTATACCGTTGTAAAGAGTGAACCCTTAGCGTTACAAAATTTATATAGAAAATTTTGGTCTACGTCGCTTTGTTTAATCGGTATAGAGTAAAAACGACAAAGGTGGAAAAATTGAAATGTCAAAAATGCCGGGCGGAGTCGTCACTCCATAAATACATAATTCCGATTATGAAAACTGATAGAATACATTTTATTAAATATTTGTTAATAGAAAAATGTAAACATTTATTAATTAGTGTTAAAATTTTTCATTATTTTGTGTTTTTGTGTGTGTGCGGATTCTATTACTCAAGAACTAATCAACCAAATATTAAAGAATTATATATGAAATAGGGGTAGAAAAGACTGAAAAATATAATAAAATTATAAAATTTGCCAACATTATAAAAGTCCACCCCTGTGGCTTGGTGACCACTTCGCCCCGAACACAAGTTTCAAGTTTGGTCGCTCACGAAATATTAGACATCAACGATAATAAAAAAACAACTGGTTTCGTGTTCAGCATGCATTGCTCTTTAGAATCACGTACCTCGAGATTTGGAGAGCAAATATTATTGTAGATATTACAAATTTTTTACGCGCAGAAAATTTTACTTTCACCTTCCGAAAACACGTTTGTCCTCGTAAAAATCATAACACGGCAGGTAACCTCCTAAAACTCCGCCGGTCACATAGGTACCATAAGCAGCGTTTACAATGTTAATGGCGAGTTCGCAAAATATACAGGTTTCGAGATATTTGATTTGACGATTCCACCCCGATGACGTCTTCGCCCCGGTCTCCCCTACCGATCAGGGGACCCACCTCCGATGACCTTGACCTTGACATATGTTGTCAAGGTCATGACCCTGAACAACATTCAAAAGGTTTTAGCCGTCGCTCGTTGTTTGTTAAAAAGTTATTAACAAAAAAAGTTTGACAAATATTATAGCAATTATTTTAAGTACTAAAAGACATAAACAACTAATATGTATGTGGAAATAGTACATGTATGAGCGAAGGAAAGTCATTTAAAGCAGTGAATTTTTGATATATTGAACAGTCTTTTTGTTAAAGCAGAAAATAGTTGGTATAGAAAAGTATATATACAATTTTATGTATTAGAAAGCATAAATGTATAGTATTTTCTGCTTTAACCATAATTGTATGATTATAATTGTACAATTAAAGATAGTTTACAATTATAATCATGCAATTATGGATAAAGCAGAGAAAATACTTTATATATTTATGTTTTCTAACACATAAAATTGTATATATACCTATGTTTCTATACCAACTATTCTCTGCTTTAACAAAAAGACTGTTTATTATATCAACGTTAAAGTAAAACGTTTAAATATAAAGTATTCTCTGCTTTAATCAAAAGCATAAACTGTTATCTACTTTATTTAAAGCAGTGAATTGCTGATATATTGAACAGTCTTTTGTTAAAGCAGAGAATAGTTGGTATAAAACTATACAATTTGCATAATTGTATGATTATAATTTTAAACTCTCTTTAATTGTACAATTATAATCATACAATTATGGTTAAAGCAGAAAATACTTTATATTTATGCTTTCTAACACATAAAATTGTATATATACTTTTCTATACCAACTATTTTCTGCTTTAACAAAAAGACTGTTCAATATATCAACAATTCACCGCTTTAAATGACTTTTCTTGGTTCATACATGTACTATTACCACATACATATTAGTCGTTTATGTCTTTTAGTACTTAAAATAACTGCTACATTTGTCAAACTTTTTTTGTTAATAACTTTTTAACAAACAACGAGCGACGGCTAAAACCTGTTAAACGTTGTTCAGGGTCATGACCTTGACAACATATGTCAAGTTCAAGGTCATCGGAGGTGGGTCCCTGATCGGTATATTTACCAAAATTTGTATATCATAATTCAAAAAGTTCGGGAATTTCAATTGAAGAATAGGAATGCATGTATAAATTGTTTTTTCCAAAATATACACAAACGTCAAAATACAATAAAATATATAAAATAAAATTATAAATACAATTCTAATTTGAAACCTGACGCGAATTATAGGTCGTCTGAGGCGGGCTTAAGTGTACATTTGCAAAACTAGAATCGCGGATGCATCTTGAGGTAGAACGAAGTACCGGGTTCTTGACCTCTCTCGCTCCATTCTCCCTCGCTCGTACATCGTATATACGAGGGCTCTTTTAAATTAATCGTTTACGCGCGTCCCGGTTTTGTGCCGAGCATCTCGTCTTTCTCGTTAATACCGTAATCACCGGTAATCATATTTGAAGCGACGCGCGAATAAACGGATATTCTCAACCTAGTGATTTTAATTATCTCGACAAAAACGACCTTAAAAAATCTTTCGGCATAAATACGCTGGTCAAAAATAAGCAAAACTGACGCGCACGCGATTGATCTATAAATAAAATTGGATGAACAAATAACTAATGCTAATTGAACATTAGCTAAATTTAAGCGATTGTCATTAAAATTGTCGATGTAGCGATTCAAGCATATTATGAGACTAATATGACTAATCAAGTTTTAGACGGAAATTTTCCGACGCGTGGTATAAATTCGCATAAAATGCATTTTTCACAAAAGAAAGTAGTCGCACACGTTTGCACTTTCACTGTTTACGCCGGCCTTATCATCCATATTTGTCGTAAATGTCCGATAGCCTGATAATGTTAGCTGCGATGTCGTAGCAGGGGATATCGTATCATAAGAGTATCCTTCGATATAGCTATAGAAATAGAACGTAAGAACTTATTGATCAAGCCTGATCTTCACATATCCTTTATTCAGATCTTTCCTATAACATTTCAGCTATGCGCTTAAAAATTCTATTATTCGAAGTGTGAGAGGGAAAGAAGAGAGCGAATTAGTACGATAAATATATAATATATTATGTTAATCGTATAACAAAATAAAATAAACATTATATTCGCGCCTAATATGTTTTATATAAATTACATTTAGTATAAATTATTTAATATAAATTAATTGCTAGAAAAATCGCGCGCGCGCACGCGCGCGTGTGTGCGTGGGATAGGCGCATTATACACACAATTTTCTGAATATAATTTATGTTAGGTATATATGTATATATATATATATATACAAATAATATCAATTTTATGAATAAAAAATGTTATACGCACACGCGCGCGCGCAATCCATATACAAGAACGGAATATAAAAACTTACAAGCAACTACTATTATATTTGCAACTTTCAGTCAAAATTTCATCGGAAATTGTTTATCACGTTGCCGAAGTTCGATTAGATTAGATCAGATTAGATTAGATCAATTAATTCGAATAAATGCGCGCAGCACTCGTGCATTATCGTGTTAATATAATTTCAACAATATATATGTCGTAGCCAGATTACAAAGTCCGCCGTTTTATAAAACGTCTAGGCATTTTATAAAGTGCGGCCACATTCTCAAATCATGGTTGAAAATGAAATGTTTTACAATCTGGCTAAGAATTTTAGTCGTTTTATAAAACGCTAACAAGCGACCCGCCACATTGTCAAACGCAACGATTTGTACATCGTTTTAGAATATGGCTGGTTTATTTCAGTCATTTTATGAATTGTCTTTATAGAATAATCATTTATAGATAATTAATAGGTAAATATAAAAAATTAATAGGTAATTATGTTATAATATTAATAGGTAATTATATGTATTTTCAAATGAGAAAATTTTCAGGCTTGTATAAACACATTTATCACAATTAAGATTTTATAAAAAGTATTGTAACATCAGTCATAGTTTATAGAACTTAAAGCAGTGAATCGTTAATATATTGAACAGTCTTTTTATTAAAGCAGAGAATAGTTGGTATAGAAAAGTATATACCTATATGTATATACAATTTTATGTGTTAGCATAAATATAAAGTATTCTCTGCTTTAACCGTAATTGTACAATTAAAGATAGTGACTGTGGTCCACCCACACAACAATTGGTTTGGGTTGCATGAAACACGAAACGTCGCGTCATTTTCAACCATGATTTGAGAATGTGGCCGCACTTTATAAAATGCCTATAAGACGTTTTATAAAACGGCGGACTTTGTAATCTGGCTACAACATATACACGAAAAAAATGCTGTTCAATTAAAAAAAGTTGCTTTAATTAACACTTATAGAACTACCAAGGGGGTCAAAATGACCCGTTTGACAGTTTTAAATAATTTATTACTTTATTATTTTTAAAATATCTGAATTTCTGAAATTTTCTCTGACTCTTATTGAAACTACATAGATGATTAATTTTATTAATTTGCTTTCTCTTGTTCTCTTTTCTTTTCTAAAAGATTTCTTTTCTCGGTGGAAATAAATATAGAATAATTTCCGGTAGTTCTAGTGTTATATGTCGACGTCACGGTCTGCCACAAACATAGTCAATTCAATTGGATATTATTGGACCAAATATTTTGATTGTTAAAACAACTATCTGATGTTTTTTGTTCATTAATATTGATGTTGCACCAATAGATTTTATTTCAATTATACTGATGCTGTTGAAACAACATTTTTTTTCCATGTATCTAACACCATTTCACAAGCCATTTCACCCTGGGAATATAATTGTATCTTTGAAAACTTTTAACTACGACGAAGAAATGAAAGAAGAATCCTATGAAGAAGTAAATTCGCGCATTTTTCGATAAATAAATTTTAATAAATTACGTGTTCTTCATCTTATTTGATACCTACTCTCTCCCCCTAACCCCTAGGATAGAAAATCACCTTTTAACCCTTATATGTCAATAACCGGGTACAGCTGTACCCACCTGAGCATTTGTCGTGCAAAATTCTTTTATGTTCCCGTAAAAAAAAAATTTTGTCACTCCAAATCGTCGTTATTTACGTTATTTACTAGCAATTTATACCCCTAGTTAAAGAAGGCATGTAGGTACAGCATTGAAAAATATTGGTCAAAGTTGGTTATTGACATAAGGGTTAAATTAATTCTTTCGGAGGTATTCAAATATTTATACTTCGCATCTAAAGGGCATTTTTTCCGGGCCAAGTCTAACAAAGCGTTATCGGCGTTTATCAGTCCTACGTGCAACGAATCTTAATGACCGAATAGCGAGAATTGGTCGTGGAGTTGAAAAGAACAGACAGACAAAGCCGAGTCGATGATATTTTTATATTATACATATTTGCACGTCCGCGGAGAAAGTGCACCCACGAATGTGACGGAGAATATCGATACAAGAGATTCGAATCTTTTACGCGTTATTTTATTGAGATACCTATATAGTAAAAAAAAGACATTTATTATTATAGGTACGTATGAATGCCACGTCGATGTTAGCGTTTTTCACACAGCGTTTGCCGTTCTGTTTTCACGCTCTTTCTCAACTTCTCTTTCTCGCTTGACGTAGCGTTTTACACAAGGTGCCCCAGAATCGGCGGAATTGTGGACACGTAAGCATTGGTCCCTCGTGAAATTTCCGGTCGATCTTTGTCAGCGAAAGTGCTTGGTGTTAATGCCTTTCGAGTCAAAGGCTCTGAGAGTTTCGCGATATTTTAGCTTCAAAGACGATATTAAATAGGTAATAAAATGTGTTATAGCGAATTCGGTTGGATGCACCAGTGCGCACTCAGTGCACATTAAAGCCGTCGTACACAAATCAACGTAAAGTGTATGTTTAATATAAACGGGTTAAGTCACAAAACCCTTAATATTTTTTATTGTATTGTACTATTTGGTAAAATATGTATTGGGCATTTTATCAGTCGAAATATTTGCATTTTACTTTAAATATTAGAGATTACATCAGTGTACAACGGCTTTAATGTGCACTGAGTGCGCACTAGTGCGTCCAACCGAATTCGCTATTAGATTCTTAAGAGGACTTTGAGATTCACCCATTTACGATCGCGAATGTCGAAGGAGGAAAAACGATATCGTCGATGTTTTTGCGAGGACCGACTTGAAATTTTTACGAAATGACAACGCGTTTATTTCCCGATCCCGGTCCCGATTCTGGATTCTGGGACGTCATGTAAAATGTTTCTTCAAGTACAATATATATATTCCGTATGTCGTACGTGTTTCTACTAACAATTTTATACCCTAAGACCATCAGCGATTTATAGTCGACGTACAATAATGCGAAAATGTGTATTTCGCGTCTGACCTACTTGCCGCGTCTCCCCTACCCCAGGAAGTGAAAACCGTCATAAAAGAGCCATACCACGTTAAACACTTGCTAATGAAAGCTACGCTCTCGCATTGCAGAAACGGCGATAAAATAGCAATTTTTTATACGTGGATTAGGTTTCGACAAAAAGTTATTAACAAAATCCGAATTTCTAAAATCAAAATCGTCGGATTTTGCGATCTCTGCTATTTATAGGTTAAAAATAGTGCCATTTTTTTCTAAAAAGACATTAATTAAAATTTATTATTTCTATCTTTAGAACACTGTCAAAATATCGTGTTAAATACGTGCTAATGAAAGCTAATTGTAAGTTCTTGCAACGTAGAAACGATGATCGAGTAGCAGTTCTTTTTACACGAATTACATTTCGACCAGAATTTATGAACGGAATCAGAAATTCTAAAATAAGGGTCGAATCCTGCGACGATCTCTTTGCTATTTCAATTACTATTTTCTCCTAAAAAAGAGGCGTGAATTAAAACGCAAATTTATTATTCCTGTCTAGAAATTTTGACGTAAAAATATTTTTCGTTCTTCTCTTAGTCGCCGAGCTGCGGTCAGCATTCGGAAGTTTGGTTCGGAACGGACGCTTTATCCGGATGAAAACCGTATTATCGGCGACCTATTGTGGGACCCCCTTTCGAAAAGCGGACCCCGCGGCAGTTGTCCCCTCCGTTATTGTAACGCGATATAGAAAAACGAGTCTAGCTAGCGGCTGATGCGCGGCGGCGCAACCACCTGAAAACGCTTCGAGTGCTCCCGGCATAACGGTATCGCGAACTCGTGTCGAATCTACGCTCTCCTGATTCTTTTGTCTTCCTGGGATGTCGTCCCCGCGCACCTCTTAACACAGCCAAAGTACAAGAATACCGGGTGTCCGATAAGAGACGATCGGTATACTTGTACTTTCTTCGAGTATAATATATATTCCGTATGTAAGACCGGTAACTGACCGGTTTTGTTTTCCAAACAGAAATAATCTTTCCCTGAAAATCTAATCGGTCCAATAATCCGAAAATCTGTTTTCTCTTTACCGTTATTTCTAAAGATTCAATATTTCGGTAAATATGGTTCCAATCTTCCCTCCTTTTCGCCTAGAAATCCTAGAGATTAAAACTATATATATATATATATATATGTATATATATATAGGGTCAGGTTTTTCCCGCCAAACTGTGCCAGTATGTTTTACAAGTAAATAAGAAAAAAAGTTATGTAAACATAGGCTTACAAATGCTTTGTTAAAAAGTTGAAATAATATTCGACACGAAGTTTATACGGTGATAAATTCAATTTTTCAGCGATATCGGTCTTGTATTGAAAACAATGGTTCCATTTTAAAATAAAACAACAATAGTAAACACTAGGTCCTCGTTACATAGGTCATCGTTACACAGTACCATAGTAATAATAAGAATTTCATTTTTGTTATAACTTTTTAATAAGGCATTTGTAAGCCTATGTTTACATAACATTTTTTTCGTATTTCTACTCGTAAAACATACTGGCACAGTTTGGCGGAAAAAAACCTGAAACACCCTGTATATATACATATATGTCACAGTAAGAGTGTTAATTCAGTAAATGTACTATACGCTTACTAGTAAATGTATGCCTACTAAATTGATAAGTAAATGTATTCACAAGCAATGAGATTTGAACTTTTACTAGTTGATGCATACATTTTCACACCTAACTTAGTAAAAGTATGCACAAACAAAAATTGGGTACCTAATATTGAAAAAGAGGGGCTTCCTCACTGATTTAAAAAGTATATGCGTAGGCGGGGGGCTCCACACAGGTCAGGAGGGGTGCGGGGGGGCTTCGCCCCCTCCCGTACCCCCTGTACGGGGTGGACCTTGCTTCAACTTACAAAGCACATACTTGTAAGTTGAAGCGAGGTCCGCCCTGCACAGGGTTGGGAGGGGAGGTACGGGTGAGAGGAGGCTGAAGGCCCCCCGCACTCCCCCCCCCCCCCCCCCGACCTGTGTGGAACGCGCTCCTCTGTCCACGCATGTACTTTGTAAGTTGAAGCGTTATGCTTTCTAACACATAAAATTGTATGTATACTTTTTTATACCAACTATTCTCTGCTTTAACAAAGAGACTGCTCAATATATTAACGTTTCACTGCTTTAAATGACATATTTTTCTAAAGAACGTTATCTACTTTGATGAAAATTATTTTTATTTTAAACACGTATTTATTTTACTTTATGTAACTATAAATGTTAGTAACTAAACTTACTGTAACTAAGTGTTCGTAATTTTATTAAGGAGGTTCGCCTACTACTTGTGAGTCAAAAGTGCGATTGAAATAAATGTCATTACAGCGATCCCGAATTATATGCAATATTAGTATAATGAATTGTGGATGCTACTTACGTGCTATATTCTTCGTAAATTATTAGTGTATAGAATATTAACAAACATATACTGGAGTATGAGAGCGTCAACGACTCGGGAATCGCTTATTTGGCCAACATTATAGGTTAGAACCTGTCACATTGTGGCAATAAGCTTTCTATACTCGAAAGCCGACGAAAACCTTAATTTTTTTATATGATTTACATAAACACTTTACACAAATAATCGCAAAACTTGAGCAATATTGACCGTATAGTTTTTTTGTAATATTATTCGGAAGTTGACCACTTTTAGTCTACCCTTATAGAGAAAGTCGCTCCGAGGTAGATTATCACTGGTTTAGTACACACTTAGCCGACAATGGACTTTGAAAAACTATAGCATTCGATAGATGAAACATCAAGGATTGTGTAAAGACTTTAAAAATCGGACTTTACCGTGTGGATTGAAGGCTATATTGACACAAAGTTTAGATCCTAGCCTAGAATGTTGGATAATAAGCGATTCCCGAGTCGTTGACGCTCTCATACCCCAGTATATGTTTGTTAATATTCTATACACCAATAATTTACGAAGAATATAGCACGTAAGTAGCATCCACAATTCATTATACTAATATTGCATATATTTCGGGATCGCTGTAATGACATTTATTTCAATCGCATTTTTGACTCACAAGTAATAGGCGAACCTCCTTAAATAAAATGTTATTAAGTTTTTATTTTCATTTTCTATATAGAAAATTAGATTGCAATGTGCTTTTACTAATGTGTTGTAGCAAATGTATGCATTGTCTAGTAAATAAATACATTTACTAGGAATAGTAAACATTTTTATATTTAGTTCATACTTTTGCTAAAATCTTACGTAACTGTGTACATTGACTAGCAACCTGAAATATGTAGATAAAAATCTGTAAAAATTTCAGAAGATAGGTACAACTATAGGTAAGAGAATTGCCAAGTTTCAAATTTTTCCGATCGTTATTGCATTCATACTAAAATCTTCGCCATTTGATTTTAATAGGAAAATTCAAGTGCTCTGTGGCACGTGTTAAAATTGAGATAGGAAGCTGAGCTTTTGCACAGATTTTTTTTTATTTATTTCGAACCTTCCAAACCGTTCGAGCAGTCAAAATTAAAAATTACCCTTTTTAAGGACCACTCTAATATATATATATAATTATATTATTATATATATAGATATATGTATACAGGGTGTCCCAGGTCAGGTCAATGAAACTTCAGGGTCTTATAGGAAATTAAATTTGGAACAAAAAAATCCCTGTAACATAGATAAACATAGATCCGGAAACACTTCCTTAAAAAATTTACTTTAAAAAAGGGATGATACAAAGGTTAATGAGACCAATCAGAAGGACAACAATTTTATTAAAAGTAAAAGAAAAATAATTTTTAACCAAATTATCAAATATTAAATATGTTCAAAATGTTCATTATGTGTTTATTACTGCATTGTACAGGGTGTTTCCGACCACCCTGCACCCGTGCCAGCCGGGTATCCATGATACCCCACTCGACCCATGTCCCTATTTAAAATTTTTTAACTGACCTCACCTACACCTATTTCCGGTTTGTCCAGAAAAATAAAATCATCACCAATGATTACTTTGGGTGCCTATTAGTAATGAAAATTTTTTCCCTAACTTCCTGCGACGTCACATTTCTGAGAAAAACGGCTAGCACGGGTGGTCGAAAACACCCTGTATATTACCTTATTAGTTTATTAGCTGTAACTTTTTAACGAAGCTTTTCCGGACTATGTTTATAGAAACTTTTTTGTTCCAAACTCAATTTCCTATAAGACCTTGAAGTTTCATTGACATGATCTGGAATACCCTGTATATGAAAGAAGATAAAAATTGAGTCTGGTTAGTTACATATATTTGCATCTTTTTGTTTAATCATTTATAGAAACTGTTTGTACTCTTCTAATATCTGTATATTCTTTCTTTTGGAGGAAATTTTTGACAAAGAATAAATCATTATTTCAAGTACCAACTTCATCTGTTATGAATGTATATATTCCGTACATATACCGTGCAGAAATGTTGTACATAGCATTTCTTTTTTCTTTTAAGATATCAAATACGTTTGGTTTTAATGAGCTCCGCTCTCCGAGTTTTTACTGTTTAATTTAAATAATGCGCATAACCGTTTATATTCACAATAACGCCCGCAGTACATTTTAAATGAATTGCTCGCAGATGTGTTCCGACGAAATTCCATCGTTGATCTTTTAAATGCGTTTGATCTTTGAACGCGTTCACAAGGGGAAGTAATGTCGCAAGACCGAAATGTACGATTTCGCGGAATGAATCACAAAACAAGTTTTTGCTCCGGATATTCGCTCGTCTATTCTGGCACAAAGAGGTCGACAACTTCTGAAGGTCTAAGAGAAGCCGGCGGAGCCGGCTTTACGACGCTAGAAAGCGTAAAAGGAACATTCAAATTAACAATGGCCTGACGCATCGCAGAAATATCTGAGCCTAAAACATTTACCCTGAAAAAGGCACAAAAAATTCCGAAACTTTTTAGCGAGTTTCTTTTCAAAGGAACTGATAGTAATCGTCTTAGCAGATACAGAAAAACAGTCAGTTATCGCGTAATACTTTAAGCCCTTTGGATTATAGAACCTCTACAGCACGTATACCTCACAGCATGAGATTGTGCCGGACGAGAGACGAAATTTCAAGTCCGAGAAGGATAGTAGGCTTGAAATTTTTCACCTGAGAAAAACAAAAATTATTCAAACGTGACGAACAAAGAGATCGATCTCACCGAGTTCATCGATGATTCTATATCGTGGGGTCAGACGCGACGCGTCTCGGAGACGTCTTTTATCTCGGCTCGACCGAACGCGTGGATGCCTAAAAAGGAATACACGTTCAAAAGTATATGCGACATAAGTTTTGCGCATCCAATAGTGTAGGTAACAAAAGCTTAGAGCACGTTCAAAAGTATATGCGACAAAAATTTGAGTCCCGTCTTAAGCGATACGACGCGACGCGACGCCTGAAAGAGGAATACTCCACTCGCGTGACAATGCTCTTGCCTTGGCTCTCGCAGCCGTGCACACGCGGATTTTACATACACGCGTCATTACGCAAAAGTCACGCGCGAGGCCGTGACTTCCCCGATTATTTATTACCTCTCACCGATACGATACGAACGAATGTCCGTTCCGCGGATGGGAAGACGAAGGATGTGCGAGCAATGGAATTAAACTAAACTACTCCGGCGAAACGGTCAAATTCGCTACCGTTATTAAGAACCTGCTTTTTTCGACAGTTTACGGGGCATAAAGTTCATTAACGTCGACAGGTCGCCGAGACCAGAATTCGAAATGAACAACGATAATGGCAAAGAGCGAGATCAAAATCTGTTGGTACGTTATTGCAACTCGGAGTAAAGTACAAGTAGGTATAGTTACTGAGTAGTCTCTTTCGGAAGAGTAGCTTCTTCTGACGAAGGAGTGACTTCCTCTGACGTCTGTAAAACTGCGTTGCAAAGTGTGTCCGAAGGCATATCGGTTCGGTAGGCAACAACTTTTACAATTTATTCACACCGGCCGCGGCGGCAACCTTTAATACGATTGACACGATAATTCTTAGGAGAGTAATAGATACTGGATTGTATTAAAAGGGTAAAAAATTTTTCAGATTTCCACGTTTATTGTGATAAGCCCTTTGATTTACCTACATGGCAGAGAATGGTACATAACTTCGACGATAGGATTACGGAAGTGCCCAAGCTGGAGTATCACTATCAACTTGTTGTATCGCACATTAACAGCCGACAGCAATAATGTTCATGAATATCGACGTAGGTAAATTCGCGCGACCTTCTCACTCAAGAATCGCGGTCTGTTCCTCTGGTCCTCTCTTCCTTTCCTTCTCTTTTTCTCTCTCATCGATAATGGCACGATAAAATATATAAAATTTTGTTATTTATCGGATGTATGCGGAAATTACGAAGGGGCACTCCAAATCGAGAGTACACTGCGAATCAATGTAGTAAAGATTAACATTATTAAGGAATATTTACAATGCAGGTACAGTCATTTCAAGACCATCATACACACACACACACACACGCGCGCGCGCGCGCGCGCACGTGCGCGGCTTAGAGTAGTTTCATAATATCTAACAGAGGTAATCATCCTTAGAAAATATAATCGATTGTTGCCCTCCGTGATTTCTAAAGATTCAATATTTTGGTACACGCAGCTCGAATTTCTCTCGCTCTAAAGATCTCCCTTTAATACCTTAAGCGTATTAAAGCCATTTAAAGCGTATATATGGATGAAAGGTAAACATTGTGTGTCTGATTAGTTTCTGATTATATTTGCATTCTCTTTTTTTAATTATGTAGAAGGTTTATAAAAATTATATTTCTTAATATATGTACATATTTTGTGGAATGTAGGAAGGTCCAACCTGGCTGGGGTATTATTTTTCGTAACATATCCTATATATAATCTCATATATACTTTCCATATATTATCGCACATCTCTAATATTCTAACTAGATTCCGACCGAAACAATCTTTTTTAAGGCTCCTGGGTACTCGCTGTGGCCATATTGGAATCGTGATATTCGTGATGTCAAAAGTGATAAATGACGCTTGAGAATTCTTGCGTGCCATTTCTAAATAAAAAGATATTTGTACAAAACAACACTTCAGATCATTTTAGTGTACACGTTGAAAATACCTCGAGGTCTATCCCTATCTCTTGACAGTTAATAAACAGCCGTGAAACGAATGTGATACGAAGACTTATAGTCATGCAGGTTTATGCAAAGGCGCATGACTAGGCTTCGTATTACATTCATTTTAGGGATAGATCTCATGGTATTTTCGATGTGTACTGAGGCACTGAAGTATTGTTTTATACAAATATATTTTTATTTACATAGAAATGGCACGCAAGAATTCTCAGCGTGTCATTTCTCGCCTCTGACGTCACGATCTCACATGACCGCGGTGAGAGCCCAGGATCCTTACTTAATTTCGACCAAAACTGATAACAAATATTCGGTTATGTGTCAATTGCGGTCGAAACCGAAACCAAAAACCGAAATTTTCATGGGAATTCTAGAAAGGCCATATGTAGGTATATATGTATATACGCGCGCACATAGGTACGTATACATAACTATAATACTTTTTATTTGTCATAATTTAATTTTGTCATAATTTAATTATTATTAAATAATAATTAAATTATGAAATTATGACAAATAATAATAATAATTACACGTATTATCACAATCCTACTATAAAATATTTCAATAATAACAAATTTTCTAAACATAGAATAAAAATTTTTTAAACACATTTTTGGAAAATCTGCGGAAAATAAACAGTTTTGGTTACGTCGTTGAAACTCCCTTTCAATTTCGGCCGAAACTGAAACCCAACCGAAACTGCACGAAACCGAAACCGAATTTTCATTCAGGCCCTAATTCGAACGATTTATGTTAGTTTGATTAAATTGATTATTAATTTAATAATGTGATGGTACTGTTCTAGCTTTAGTTGAGACTGCGTTTCAAGTCCGTAAGTAACAGCGCGTGGTTTGCTAGAGCGATGAATTTTACATAAAATTCACGCAAATTATTAGGCTAGCAAGATCCAATCCTGAAAGTGATTGATATATATTTTCTTTTGAGGAAATATTTCAGTTGGTTATAAATATATGCATCGTTCGAATTGTTCGCCATCTCCTATCTACTTATCTTTTTCCCTATTCGCAGAACGAAGTCTCTCGTGGTGGATTTTTCTATCGCGGTGGGATAAGTGAGCGTGCGGTGCGCGGCAGGCTCGTTTAGCGATACATGATTTATGAGTGCAACGAGCGTAGGAAAGACCGTCGTCCGAGCGCGGGATAAGAAGTCGTAGGTGCACTTCCGTTGTACGGCGTCGCATCGCGTCGCGTTGCAACCAACGTGCGTAATTATGTACGTACGAACGAAATAACGACTGTTATATCTATTAGAAGTTAGCCCCCCACTTTTAGAATTAACATATTTTCACGGTTGTGCTGAATTGTGCTGGGTCATAGGGACACTGCGGCATCTTTTGAAGTTGACGTCATCAAAGAAACTTTAGCAAGCTATAACTTTCTCAAATTTAGGTTTTTTTTTTTTAAATTCAAAAAGTATTAAAAATCGGCTTAGATTCTCTACACATATTATGGATACCGCTTAATAAAAAAAATTTACTGGAGGACCGAATTGACGTTCTCTGCTAAACAAAAAGCAAAAGGGAAGATACTTTGAACGATAGAATCGGCCTAAATTAAATATCCGCGTGTGTCTTTCCTTTTTACGATAAATATTATAGAATTAAAATTATGGCAAAATGGAATTTCTCTATCCACGAGTCTTCTCTGACTCATGTGAGAATTGTCCGCGTATAAATGGACGAATTTTGTTTCGTGCGAGGCAGAAACAAGGCGATGATCAAATAAATGTAACTCGGAAGACGTGACTGTCAAGTCTCGAATGTCACCGTCGATGCTTCTTTACCGAGTTCTCTACGGAAAAGCGAGAAACGCAGGTAAGAATGGTGTGTAATCAAGTCCGCCAAGTCAAATCACGCAGCAAGATCAAACAAGAACAGAACAAAGGGCGTCAAAGGGTGAATCGCATCGATTACAACTGAAATATCGATTTTGCAGCGACCTGATTCACGGAACAATCGGATCTGAGCTAATCGGACGCACGACGTGTCGCCCGCGAAACATTATTCCTTCTCTAGCTGTATATAGGGTGTCCCATTTTAACTTACAATTAGCAAAATATCTCGGAAACTAAGCTTTATCAAAAAAAAAATGTTTTTGACAAAAGTTGTAGGGTTTAAAAAGATCTATTTACTGACCTTATTAGTTTGACTCATGGTTGGCGTCTCTAAGATCAGGTCATGATCACCTTGAATTTTCTAAATAAAACCCCCTATTTTTTATTGCATATTCTTGTAGCCCTTGTCGAGACGTTTTCAAAACACTATAATAAAGCTATCTTTCGTTAAGAATTTCCTGAGATATTTCAAATTTTGTCATGATATTTTTCATATAAAACATGAAATATCTTGTAAAGTATTCACTTTTCGATAACTTTATGATACTTTTATACGTAGAATAATGAAAGGAATTGATTGTAAAAAAACTGAAAAAATTATTTCAAAAATTTTGATTGTATCTTGTAGACGCATTTAATTTTACAAAATTGCAAATGTAAAAATTAATATTAGAATATTAGAATATTAGAATTCAATTCCTCTCATTATTCTACGTATAAAAGTATCAAGGTAAAGTCATCAAAAAGTGAATACTTTACGTCCTTTACGAGATACTTCATGTTTTATATGAAAAATATTATGACACAATTTGCAATATCTCAGGAAATTCTTAACGAACGAGAGCTTTATTATAGTGTTTTGAAAATAACTCGACAAGGGCTACAAGAATATGCAATAAAAAATAGAGAGGGTTTTATTGAAAAAATTCAAGGTGATCTTGACCTAACCTTGGAAACGCCACCCATGGTCAAATTAACACGGTCAGTAAATAGATTTTTTAAACCCTACAATTTTGGCTAAAATATTTTTTTCAATAAAGCACCCTATATATCCTCTCGCGTCTCTAGGGCCGGTATTCATAGTCGGGTCTTATATTTAAGACCGTCTTAAGTATAATCTTAAGATGTCATGGACCAATCACAGAGCCGTATTAGCATCTTAAGACATTACTTAAGACGATCTTGAAATAAAATCCGACTATGAATACCGGCCTAGGTCTGTCTGTTTCACTTGCATTCTTCAACGTTTTTTTGTATCTAATGAATATAGGTATATATTCTATACATACGCATATCCATCTCGATATACATATAAGACGACACGACGGTCGGAAAGTTGTTGACAATGAAACTAAATAAAGCTGTTATTTTATAATAAATGGACAGAATAAAACAAGTTGACCATTATTCTGTTGAAGAAACTCGTTATTCTTCTTAGCATATAGTGCAAAATAAATGTACGCCAACTTATAAAAATAAACATAACAAAATTTTGATAATTGCGTGGCTCCGAGCGTGGCTCATTGTCAGTAATATATATTTTGAAAATCTCGATGTATGAGTGGTCATTTCCATAAAAGGAATTTATCTGGAATATTCTTCGAAGGCACAATTACAATTATTAATGTTAGCAAATGTATTTAATAGTTTTCAAAAAACACCTCGATTATCTTGAAAGTTTAGATAATTATCATCGTTTAGAAAAAATATGTCATTGAGCCGTGTAACCAGCTGAATTATTGGTCATTTTATTATATTTCAGAGATATTTTATTTATATATGCTATATCTCGAGCTATATCCTATCTCGAAAATAAATAACCATCCATCTCGTTTCGGTGTGTGAGGGAAGGGACGTTGAAAAAGATAAAAAGGAACGCAGTTACGACAAGTTCAGACAAGTTCAGGTAAAATGAAAATGAGCTTTCTGTTGTAAAATGTAACAGGGCCCGGGGACCTTCGAATCGCCTTCTCGGGAGGAAGGCGTGGGTTAAAAGCCAAGCATATAAGAAGCGCGAGTAGAAATCGCTATCCTTCTATGCGATCACCATGAAGAAAAGAAAAACGTAAAATCGATTCGAATATAGATAGTATGATAATTAAATATGTAAATATAAACGTGAAACGCAGTCACCCGAGTTACGAGGAGTGATTGGCTATTTTTCCTCGACGAGACGAGTACCAGTCGGCGATACGCCCGGCGCCGTTCGGTACTCGGTACGAGAAGGAAAACGGCCGTCTTAGTGTCAAAACACATTTGTAACATCTACCTACCGGTGTATATAACATCATACCGCGGAACTGTGGTCGTGCAATCGCGATGACGACCTATAAAAGGCATCGCGCCAAGGATGCCGCGTGCCATTTGAACGAGAAGTCCCCCGGAACGCGGAGCGGTTGCGGTTCCCGATTCTTTGGCATTCTTTCTCGAGACTCGAGAGGAGAGCCTCGCGGAGGGTACGAATGGCGTCTACGGACACACCCGTTATACGCGAGATGACAATGACGACGATGATAAGGTCTTATCATCGTCGTCGGCGTCGTCGCTCTTCGTCGGACCGACGCGTAAACGTCCAGAGACACACGTAGCCCTTTCCCGTGGTTACCATCGCGGCGTCTTTCGCGTTTAAAGTTTAAAGGGAAACGAAGTTGGGGTGCCGCTCGGGGCGGAGACTGCGGAGAGGGATGCAAAATAAAGCGGATGGGAACCATAACCCCGAAAGCGATTTCGCCGCACGGGAGAGCCGATCGTGACGTAATAAGACGGGGCGCTCGCTCCGTCGCGTCGGAGCCGGGAGCAGCGACGACTGTCACGCGACGGCCGCGACGCCGAACACGCGCTTGACACGCAGCGGACGGAGTTCCGTACGGAACTACGGAGTCGTCACGGTTCGAAAGGCGTATAACCTATTCGCGGCTCCTCGGAACCTCGAAACCGTGCGAAATCGCGAAGCGTCGAGGCAGGAGGCAGGACACGTGCAATGTGTGCGACGACGATTCGGTCGGTCGCGAGGCGGCGAGGGGGAACAAGATGGCGGTAGTTTTTCTTTTTCCCCCTTTCTTCGTGCGAGACGAGGGGATGGCTCCGCGGAGATTGCACTACTCTCTCACTACCACTCACCTGCAGACTTGCGTTCGCGTCGTCGATAATCTTGTCCGTTTCCATGTTGATCATCCTACTCGTGCGGTAACTCCGTTACCTGCGGTCTGCGCCTGGCGCACGCCGCGCGCGCCGTGGTAGCGCGAATAGGCGAGACGGGATTCTGCCACGGGGGCGACCGCGCCACGCGAGACGCGAATGGCTGGGTCGACGGGATGTCGCGCGCCAGCGACAGGGACGGAGATAGAGAGAAAGAGAGATAGAGATAGAGAGATAGAGAGAGAGAGAGAGAACACGCCGGGACGTGGACGCGACTGGCGTTCAACACGAACGACGATGGCAGCGCGATGACGGTGCTCGCTACGAGCCCATGCCGTGCATCGCGGGGAGTCGGTGGGGCAACATTTCTATATCAAAGCACAATAGCTCGCGCGTATAAACTTATATGTCACTTGGTTGTCCGCTGTATGGTGTCAATTATACTGTGCCAGGCGGCTCCGTTAATCCACTTTCCTCCGCGGGTCGCGGATGAACGTCATGAACGCGGTTCGCACGATATCACCAACACGACGGTTATCCCCTTTTTCTTCGACGGCGAGGAGAAGGGGGTGGGAAATCGCAATTCCGAGAGTGCACTTCTAGCGCGGACTGTGCCGACAGCCGAACTGGCGACTAAACGAGCGTCGAGTGACGAACCGACGAACGGAGACGGTGAGCGTGAGCGGTCGCGAAACGCAACTCTCGAGATCCGACGAGACGACTTGAGAACGCGCGAACGTGTACTGTATGTACATACACTGTACCGCTGAGACATGCGAGTCACGTCACACTCGTGAACGGAATCCCGTAATTGGCCAAAACGACGGTGGCGTGGCGGTGACGGCGGTGATGCGGATGCCGGAATGGAACACGGCGCTTCAACCGCTTCAACGTAATACACACGTCGGCGCGAGCGACAACGCCTGCCAACACACTGCTCCGAATCGACTGCTCCGATAACTCCGGCCCCGACTCTACTCCGGAGGACTCCGAGGTCTCCGAGTAGTCCGAGAGCAAGCGAGCGTCGCGAGCGAACCAACTGCCACCTGCCACTACTGTCGCCACTGTCGCCACCATCCCCGTACGAAACTCGATGGCGCGACACTTTAAAAATGGCACCGCACCGTCCATCATTTACACCTAGTTATATCCTTGACCAGGATATAACACAGAAAAAACAAGCATTTTTGTCACTTAAAAAATAAAAATATATTCTTAAAATATGGCTAAAAGAACAAAGTTTAACTTTATTCGCTTTTTTCGTTTTCCTACAGAAAATTCCTGAAAAATACCTTTTCTTATGACCTTTCAAACCAAAATACCCCCTTAATATACTTAAATAATTCTCTCATATTTTATTTACATATATTTATACTTCATTATCAATTAACGCGGTCTTGTGGGCGGCAGTGTGGTTTAGTGGTAGAGCGCCAGACTCGTAATCTGAGGCAATCTGAGATTCTGAGGAACCATATCAGGTTCGAGTCCACTTGAGCACGTAAACATGGAATTTATTTTCCGAAGCTGCGCCCCCCCCCGCCCCCTCCCCGCGAGAAAGCGCTTCTCAAACGGGGAAAAACTGGGCTCCGTCTTTCGGAAGAGACGTTAAGCAGTTGGTCCAAAGGATAAGAGGTTGAGGGCGGAGATGAGGTAGTGGTATAATTGAGAATCGTATAAACCCATAGGGTCGATTGAAAACTTCCATTTACTCCATCAATTAACGGTCTTGCGTCTTGCTTGCATACTATATAAAGTGTTAATTAAAATCAGAAAATTGATAAAAGAATTGCTAAAGGTAATCAAAGGAGAATAGAAAAGTCAAAATGATATCAATTTGATGACATATTGACCAAAAAATGACGTAAATATCGTCAATATGACGTCAAATTGATACAATTTAGACTTTCTGTTCTTGGCAAATTTTAAAATTTAAGTCTGCATGAAACTTTATGCGGGGTTTCCGGGTCTACAATGCGAGTCGTAAGAAATTGACCAACAACAGTCGATTATTCTCCTCAAATTCGATTGTGATTGGTCAATTTCTTACGATTCGCGACTTACAACTCGCATATTAATACACCCCGCATTTAATGTTCTGTGTGATGCTGAAGCTATAGTTGGATGAATCTTATAGAGTCCCTGTATCCTAATAGGAGATTGTTTTCTCTTGACGCTATAGTGTCAAAGTGACGTCACGTGATGCAGCTCAACGCTATTTTCAGCGTCCCATGAATTGCCAGCCTTGTCTAATCACAAGCTGTATGTTCGTTTTTGTTATAAAGCTATAATTTTAAGATCGAGTACTTACGAGATTCGGTAAATGAAATGTAAGTGTACCAATCACCAGTTTTTATTTAAGTAGATGAAGGTGGGAAGACGGAGAAACACAACATAAATAATGCAGCTAAAACAAATAACAGATCCTGTAATACTTGATCACAGAGAATAAATTCTAATACATATTTGAATTCGTCTCTGTATAGACATACATTTATTCAAATGTATATTATATTGGTACACAAAATATATACAGATCTCAAAGATTTTAACAAAAGTATTAAGTATTGTTTAAAATACTATATACGGTGCGTATGCGGTAATAATTTTGACTTCTTTATATCCACTTAATTTGCTCGTTCTTGTTAGACTTAACGGTGTCCGATTGAACTTGTAACGTAAGCGTGACGTATGGTTTGTCGCAATACGGCGAATCTAATGGAGGGTAATAATGTCTGTAGCAGACGTACGTTAAGCAGTAGCCTATTACCGATCCTATCACCACGTCTGAAACGAATTCCGTGTCAGATTGTAATACAAAATTGTAATCGAATCATATTACTTTAACAAAGTTTCAAATGCAGAGATTACCTTGCCAGTGATGGTGATAGTCACATGTTCTGCTTAACGCGATAGTTAGAGCGACGCAAAGCGGCAAAAGAAACGTGCACAGTCTCCACGATTGTCCTTTTCCCGCCAGACTGAATGTGTGCAATTTTCCGGCTAAATATAAGGCGATGAAACCGAAACTGGCGAACGCAACTGGAACGGAAATTATAATTTGATCTAATATATGCAAACACATATATTTTTATGCAAATAGAAACATATGTTATCTTATTTCTGTATGTTCTTTACTAAGGGCCATTATTTCCAACGTCTGGTAACTCGAACCGACCGTTATAGAAGTTGGCTATTCTCAAAAGGTAACGGTCGGTTCTAGTTTAACAAACGTTGAAAATAGTGGCCCTTAATGAATTCACTAATGCGTTTATGCAAGTGAAATTATGGAGATATATTTGTCCACATATAAGAAATATCTGTATTTGTTGATGTCACTGCCAACACAATATTATAACGTACACGAGGAATGTCCGCTTGGAAATGACTTCTTTCCATCCCTAACAACAACCGGATCCCCAGTGCATTTAAATCCTGGATTCATTTTTCCATCCGGAAAACACCGCCAGAAGAAATCTGGCCTTGGACGACCTAAAAATGTGAAGAGTATGATGGAATAATAAATAACATCAATCATTATATGGATGTTATTAAAACTGCAAATCTTATTGATAAATTTGACGCAAGTCTGTTGTACTCAAACCTTTCGATAATAACGTACCTACTATGAGTTTCAAAATGTCTGTAATAAGACCGTTAAATCCTAGTGCTAACGTTACAGACAATACTGACTGCTGAAGATCGACTTTATCTTTGTGCATCATGAAAAAGAAGCAAATAACGACAATAGGCATCATAAACACAAGAGGCTGGAAAAAAGTATTTTATTTAATATATATTATTTGCAACATAACATTCTACTTATTTTATTGTTAATCCCATTTATTAAAATCCCTCTAGCTATATATCTACCCATAATACTGTAGTTGGAACAAAAGATTCTGTTCTTGGATTTCTGTACAACCATAATTCATCTTCATGAATTTTTCTCGTAAATGGTTCTGCTTTTTCCAGCTCCCTGAAAGCAGTCAAATTCAGCATTCTGTTTAATGGGCATTTATGATAAAAAAAAGGATGGATAATTGTTTTTCAGACATAGTAATAAACAATATTAAAAATAATTTATATTATTTATATTAAGTGCAAAATATGTATATTATTTCTCAAAAGATCACTAGCTGCTACTTGTCAGAAATTATATTAATATTATAGACATCAATATATACGTATAGGTCATATAGGTATCAATATATATATACAATATATATATATATGTATATATATGTACATATATATATATATATATTTAAGAGTTGTAAAACTTATGTAAAGATATAATATAGATAAAATTTCTACTATTCTATTATTAATTATTAGTAATACTAATTAGAAAGAATGAACAATTGTACTTCAGAGGTAATAATAAACAGTATTGAAAATAAATATGCAACTTATTATGAATCTATCTTTTAGAAAAACCACTATTACTTATTAAAACTTATATTAGTATTTATTCATTTATTTAATCCGTGCCTCGCGGCTCTTCTGGTTTTATACACTTATAAAATAAATACAAGGTATATATAAATTTTATATACTTTAAGAATTGTATTAATATAATTATCAATATATAAGAGAGTCGCAAAACTTGTGCTTTAAAAATAAAAATATAAATAAAACTCATGCAATTGTTAACTACTACTAATTAATATTAATTACTATAACGATTGATATTACGTTTAATGACACATCGCTAATAATTGTAACATATTGATTGTTTAATTACACGCCCATTGAAACGTCAACTTACACGAATAGCACTGCCAGAAAAACACGTAGCAAAACGTCAAACCAGAACCATAACGAAAGTCGAAGTCCGCGTAAGTTAGTCATATCCCGGTACGTCGCTCATTTAAACTGAGGATAGATCGCGCCGGTTTTCTCCGTGTAAAAGGAGCATAATAATGGTCAATGTTAAACTTAAACGATTCATTGTGTCAAGTAACCGTATCGGCCCGTATATGTTCTAAGGTCGGCCCAGGTCGGCCCGCGTCCACATCGATCGAGAAGTAGTCAGGGCACCTCGAATATAATGGCCGCGTTCAGCAAGACATTAAACAAGTGCTGAATTGTCAACTTATCAACACTCTATATTGATTTGTTGGTTCTAAAAGTAAGAGCTAATCACGTTCAATGCGTCTGTTTTCTATTGGAACTGACTGTACTAGAGGGTATGTAAAAAAAACCCCAGACACAATGCGAGGTGATAGCGATAAGCGATAGCAATAGCAATAGCAATAGCGACCAATAACCGATGAGTTGGAAAACACAACTCGTCGGTTATTGGTCGCTATTGCTATCACTATCGCTGTTGCCTATCGCTATCGCCTCGCATTGGGTACTTTCCAATTACAATATCCCTAGACTCTTTCATGCACACGGCGACACAAGTTGTGTTCCAATTGCTGTAAACGTCGACACAACACTACACACCCGTACTCGCCCGAGAGCTACGCGGCTGTGTAAGCTAGTGTTCTCTAGTGACAATGAAATAGTTACTAGCCACGGCGGCTATAAATGAGTGGCCGCGCATTTCTTTTTCTTTCTTTTATTCAAAAAAACGAAAAAACTACAAATCAACGAAAATATCAAGAGTATCATTGAAGTAATAAGAAATTCAAATTATCTTGTATCACAATAATGAATACGTGTGTTATCCACCTTTTGCTTATAGCAAAAAAGATCTGCGGAATATACTGAATTTATCCCGCACATCTCAAATATATCTTAAGGGTCGGTAAGTCTCTATAAAATAGAGCTCTATGGTCGGCAGGAGACACGGTGGAGACGCCTATCGGCCGGCCTGGAATTACGGATTCTTAATAACAAGATTTTAGCCAAAATACCGAATGAATCTTATTCCATTTAGGATATTCTTAATCAGTAAGCTCATCTGTAGTACGCTAAAGAGCTATTTTATGAAAAAAAGGTAAAAATAAAAATTTTTAATAAACTTGGGGGAATGGGCAGCTAGCAACGGGTAAGGTTTGGGTTAGCCGCGAGTCCGTATTTAATTTATTATAAATTTTTAAGAGCAAAAATGAAAAATCGGGCTCTTTAGCGTACTACAGATGAACTTACTGATTAAGAATATATCCTAAATGGAATAAGATTCATTCGATATTTTGGCTAAAATATTGTTATTACGGTTCTCACTAGATCTAAGAAGCTGGGGAAATTTTCGTGGTAACATACTGACTGCTTGACAAGAGAGAGCATTATTCCATCTTTGTCTCTCTTACATCGCATATGTGGTAGCATCCATGTACAAAGTACAAACACTAATACGTGAGCACACGGATGCAAATATTGAGAGATAATGTCAGCAAAAACTGGCTATCATATTATTTTTATTTTTTTGTATATGTATGCATATATGTAAAGAACAAAAATAAAGATAATTTTGAAAAATAAGAAGAATCTATTTGTGTGTGTGTGTATGTATAATTAAAAATTAATAAAAAAATTAAAAAATCAATTTATTTTATATATATATATTTTATATCATAAAAAAACATAAAAAACCACCCGCACAAACAAAAATAATTGAAAACAGAAATATAAACAAGAATGTTAAGCAACTTCAACGAACACGTGCGGCGAAAGAATTACAACTCTCTGTTCGTACATCTAAATATTCCGCTAAAATAATAGCTGATAAAGATTATGGACCTAATGCAGAACGGCCAGATATCCAAGATAATATGTACGAACAGCTGAGACGTTATCATTTTGAAATGTTATTAGAGCAACAACATAATCTCGTGCTATATTGGAATGTGTACACGGGATCAGCATGCAAACCCGGAGTGGCACAACATACGGCGAAGTCTTCTCACTGCTTCAAACTTTGGAAAAGTTTGTAGCAGAAGAGAAACAACTTCGTGCCAAAATCTTGTGAAAGCAATTCTTTATCCTCCTCGATTGACTACTGCGGCTGTTGAGTGGGGTAAAGAAAAAGAGATGATAGCACGAGAGCAATTGCAGATGGAATTAGGGATAGAAATTTCTAGTTGTGGTATATTTATAGATGAAACAATCCCATATCTTGCCGCGACGCCTGACGGCATTGTCGGAGACGATACTATTGTTGAGATTAAATGTCCTTATGCGGCGCGGCATGTACATCCCATCGATGCAATGCTCAAAAAGATTTCAGATATTCATAGAATATTTGATAAAACCGATGACACTCGAATGAATCAAAGACACGCGTACTATTTCCAAGTACAGGGACAACTCCACATAACGCAAAGAGAGTATTGCATTTTTGCTGTGTGGACACCCCTTGGATTAAAGTACACGATTGTCGAGCGTGATGACAGATTTTGGGAAACAAAAATGTCACCACTGCTTAAGGGGGGAAACCCATTCGTCGGGTCAAAAAATGCATGATTTTTAGGAATTTTTTTTCTTGGGTATAATGACTCCAAACGCTTTGAAATTTTTATGACATTGTAACATATAATTGAAGATTACAAAATAATTTTTTCGTGCAAAAATATTGCAATTTAATATAAAAATGGCGGTCATTTACATCTCGCCTCGCTAATCACTGTGTGCAGGATAGCGTCCTTAATTTTTATCTGAAACCAAAAAACCAAAGTTTTTTTTAAAGCTTAGGATAGTAGCTTCGATATGACATTGAGATATTTAAAAAAAAAATTGCAATTGCATGTTTTTTCACAGTTTATGTATTTTTTGCATAAAAAATGACATTAAAATGTCAAAAAAAACGTTAAAAAATTTTTTTTTCAAAAATCAGAAAATGTTATATTAAAGAGAATTTAATTATCTTTAAAATGAGCCGTAATAGAGTCCAATCGGTTCAGTAGAATTTTTTCAATCGTGCACACAAATCAAAAAACACGTTTCGAGAAAAACGCGTTTAAAGTTTTTGAAGATAATACAGGGTGCGGCTCGCCCGGCTCGTCTACAAGCTGTAACTTCGTAAATACTTTAGATATCGACTTGAAATTTTCAGGGGATATTCTTGAATAGTTTAGCAATCGATTAAGACTATTTCCAAAAAATCGATTTTTTGGACCCGACGAATGGGTTTCCCCCCTTAAACGATTCTACGAGGACTGCTTGGTTCCTGAAATAATAGATAGTAGAGCAGCAAGAAATATGCCTATTCGGGAACCTCAGTATGTCATCAAAGCGCAAGAAGCGGCTAGAAAAAATGACATAAAAGTGGAAAGTGTTATCGAAAGCACTACCACTTTTGCTATTCCAGACATGGAGCAAGATGACGATTGCATTATAACTGATTATTCAAAACGAGATCTAACTGAGGATGACATAGAAAGACAAAAAAAAAATGTTAGATGATGTAATAACTTCTCTCCCATTAGTGAAGAATAATATTTTGTCTATAGATAGTACATTAAATGATGAATCGTTAGATCTATTTTTACGCATTGTAAGAGAGACTTCTTGCTTTGAAACACAGTGTGTTATACTTACAATACCCGCACTTAATTGAAGCTAGTCGTAGCAATAAAAGCTTACAAATTATTGGCGGAACTTGTACAGATCATTGGCGATGTATTTATTTTGATGGCACCAAACTTCATGTGTACGACAGCCTATCTGGTACTACGTATGATAAATTGGCTGCTAAAGAGAAAGAATATATTTGCCTTCGTTATCCCAAGATAACAAAATATGATATAATTTGTGAAAAAGTACAAATATATAATACAACCAGATTCCATTTCGTGCGGAATTTATGCTGCGGCTTTCGCTACAACTGTAGCCTTGAAAGAAAATCCTTGTAATAAAAAATATTCAACTGACGTAAAATGCATGAGACGTCATTTATTCAAAATTCTAGAAAGCAAAAAATTATTGCTTTTTCCGAATTAATATTTTTCACTATTTAACACATCTTTGTAAGCTTTTATTGCTGCCATTATGCAAAAAAAAAACAACGATAAAATAAGATGATAGAAGTTATCTGCAATCGTCATTTGTGTATATAGTAACATAAAAATTTCGGAGAGACGATAAAAGAATATTGGTTGCGTTCTCACGGGAATGGGCGTTGGAGGGACCCATTCTATAATCTCAATATTTAATTTTTTTGAAATAATATTAATATTTGTTTATATTAAAATATTAATTATTAATTATTAATAATATTATTATTTATTATTATTTATTATTATTAATGTAATTTTATACATTATATTGTAGTTTTAAAAATAGTGCATTGCAAATTAGATCGCAATTTAAACTGAGGTGATTGCGTCGCAAAGTGTTAAACTCATTGTCAGATAGGTTTTGCTTTGCAATGTACTATTTTCAAAATAAATATATAATAATAGATAAAAAATAAATTATATTAATGAGCTTGCATGTAAAAGAACAAGTATGAGGTTTCCAACGCTGAGCTTTTTATGTAAACTCTTTCAAGCAGAGGGTAACGCAGCTGCGATGAACAGTATAGATAACATAACTGAATAAAAATCTTAATTATTACAACATAATGATATTAATAATTAAGATTTTTATTCAGTTTGTTATCTATACTGTTTATCAGCTGCGTTACCCTCTGCTCTGATGCTAAGACTGACAAGGGAACGGTCGGAAGTGTCCCTACCCGATTTGGATGGGCTTTGGATATGTTGTAGAGCATCAAAAAATATTAGACTCCTATTTTTTTTTAGCGGCGTATTTCGACGTTTAGGGGTTGAAACAACCCCTCGAAAATAACGGATTTTATAATTTTTAGCGAATATCTTCGAAAATATAAGGCATATGAAAAAGAGTTTTATACAAAAGGTTTATGGTTTTTTATGCTCTTTACAATGACCTAATTACATTTTTCAAATATGTCAAATTTTTTAATTTAACCCCACACCCACTTATTATTTTTGCAAAATATAACAATTTTTTCAACGCAAAAATTTAAGAGCATCGAATGCCAAATACATCCGTGTATATTTTTATCATGATACCACTATTCGATTTTTGGGAAGACGAGATAATATGTAATATAAGCGTCGCGCTGTAGGTAGGTGTTGCGTTATTTCTGTTCAGTTGCGCTGTACGCTTAATAATTTCCAATTGTGCATATTTTCTCATACTACAATATATACTATATACCTACTACGACATAATATGAAAGAAATAATTCCAAATGTAAATGCATTTAAGTAGTAATTAATATCTATGTATTTTACTTACAAATTATTACTGAAAATATATTATAACAATAAAATGTTTGTTTTATAAATTTTGTAATAAAAAATATCGATATATACGTACATCTATATAAATTAATTAAAAGTAACTATGCTGTGTTTTTAAGTAGTTTTATAGATTGTTCTAGATCATTATTTTGTAACATTTAATTTGATGGACCTTTACATGCATACATACATAGCTATGTAGGTACATATATAAATTTTTAGTATAAGTACAATTTTTAATATAAAGCAAATTTAATTGTCTTGAAAACAAAATCTTGCACGAAAAAGTTTTATGGCATGTTATTCTTGATTTATTCTTTTACATAGAATAGTTTATCTTTGCGCGCTGATAACTGGACACCCTATATATAAGGCAAATGGTGGGGAGCTTGATAGAAACTCAGAGAGGGAGTTACTTCTGGCTCAGTTTGCTCTTGCACGATCTTATGCGAGGTCACCCTTCGCATCCCCCCTGGTATACGCTAACTCCCTCCGAGACACCCTCCTCTTCAATTTCCTTCTTCGCCTAGTCTCCGTTTCATCTTCATCGTATCTTTTCGCTCTAAAAAAATCTTACTGTAAGAATTACTTGTGTTGTAAAAGAAAAATTTTATAAAAGCAGAAACCGATCCCCGTGCTATTTTTGGAGTAAACTAGTAATTTGTTGTGAATGGATGATGACGACTACAAGATATTATTGGATGCTGTTAATGTCATTATTGCTGATATTTGGATGCATTTCAGGTTTGTTACGCGTGCAGTTTACGCAATTTATTTATCATATATTCTTTATTATTAAAAATGTTATTAAAAATATTTAATTGCTTCAGTCACCAATAATCTTTTCCTTTTTAAATAAATTTTGCCTTTATTTGTTTTAATATAATTAATGGAAACTATTATTTATTACATTAATCTCATATGTTGCTTTCGAAATCGCCCTATATATTGGAAAGCTTATTCACGTGCACTATTTTTGTCCCAGGCAGTTTTGCTTGCTTAATATAACGCTTACGTATTTTATGATACTATTGCACCATATTTTCACCAATAATATATACTTCAATTAATATTTAATATTGAATATTTAGCAATAAACATTTAATTTTTGGAAAAACATTATTGTGTATATAAAAATTAGTTATAAAATGTATTGACAATCAGTAAAAGGATACAAATATGGCTTATGTTCTATCTCCGTGCAACTGCGAAATATATGCGAAATGCATGGAATGCGAATCTAAAATTCTGACGTTGTGTGACGAAATATGCGAAATCTTATTATTCCGTTAAAATTTGTATGTATATCAATAATAATAAATATATATGTATATACATACATATATAGGTATATGTATAATATATAATGTATATCTCTCTATATATATTATATATTATACTTATACAATAATATCATGTGTTTTATAAAACGTATTTATTCATATACCCATAAATGATTAAACAAACAATAAATGAAGAATAATTTTTCGACATAGGTATCTCTCATCATGTATCATGAAAGAATAAGTCATTTATTTTATACTGATTATTTTATTATTTAATAACCAATCACATTTGAAAATAGAATATCGGTTTTTGTCAGAGCTGACCCGTTTTGCGTTCAAAATTTTCTACAACGTGTGCAGCACGTGCTAACCAGATCGAAATTGGAGTATGCGCGCGGCGATGTCGTATTTATAGATCGCAGACGATCCTCTTTAAACTACATTTTTCGCAGTATTCCAATTCCGGGACACCGGAATTGTTTTAATAACGTTATATCCGACTTTAAAATTGTACAACAAATGTCATACAAATTTTCCAATTCTATATTTTTCTACAAATTTTTATTGTAACTTGAAAACTAATGATGAGATTTTGCAAAAATTACGATATTTTCTTGTGTTATTTTAATGCAATATGTACCTAAAGCTAAAACTTTCAGAATATCCAATAGTTCATATACAATATACCTAGTTCTATTCAACTTATCAACAACTACAATCCTCTCATAATCCAAACTTTAGTAAAAGCTCGAGTTAAATTTGGAGGATTATCACTCTGATTTCTAATTTTTGTTCTTATCAGTACCATGATCTTATCTGTCTGGAATTCGCGATTTCTGTCTTCAACGATTCTCTTGCACTGTAAACTTTCCTTTGTTCGATTGCTTGCCGTGAGCTTGTTTTCCGTGACGTCGCTAACAAGCTCGGCTCCAAATATAATATTGCATAATGAAGTGCACTTTGTTTTCAACGCGTTGCGAGGTGAGCTTTCTGCAGCAGAAGCAAAGATAATTGCAAACGCTATAATTATTAGTCTGCTGCAAAGGATAAGGTAAAAGATAATAGAATAGGATTATGAAAGAGTAAGTGTACAAATTTCAATAAATATACTATTCATACAAGCGCGCGCGCGCGCGCGCGGATAATTACTGTAAAAATAAACTTCAATAAACAAAAGTATACGTAAATAATTGTAACATATTTTATGCGTATTTTATTTGTAAATAAACCAAGTAATTATAAATTATATACATATATATATATTTATGTATAAATAAATAATTGCTATATGGACTATACATACGTGTGTGTGTGTAATAAATAAAAAAATAGATAATTTGTTTAAGTTAATACAAAAGATAATATAAATTATTTATTATTAATATAAATTATATTAATATAAATTATAACATTTACCATAACATATACACATAAATCATTGTAATAAAAATTAATTAGTTTAAATATTAAAATACATACTATATGAGCACTTTGAGCTGAAAAAGACAAATGGATAAGTTGCGAAATCTCCAAATAGAAAGTTATGAAGCTGCATTTGAAGCCAATCTACAAAGGAGATTTAAAGTAGGTCACGTTTTTCCTTGCTTATTTGGTTCTAAAACTGTGCGCATACACAAAGTACCGGCCCTCTTTCTCTCTTTTCCTCTTGAAATTTACACGCGTATTTAAAGCTACGTATATTTTCGCATCTCACGTCAAACTTTAAAGCGTAAATTTCCGCGCGCACCAAGTAAAAAGCTCACATTCAGTCATCAGACGAAAAAGTCAACTTACACCAAGTGAAAAATTTTGCAAATGTGCAATTAAGTTGATACATATTGAATGTTATAACGATTAAATGTTAACTGGTCTGTTAAATCTCGGTATATATGTATATGTATACATATATGCGTGTAAAAGTCTGTTTAAAAATAATTATTGTAACAAGTTACACAAAGAAATTTTTGAATTAAAAAATGGAGATTTGTTTTTTAAAAACATACTATGCATAATTTCAAAATAGATAAACTTTATTCCCTAAAATATGTACTTTTAAGACAATTCGGAAATAAGTTCATCAATTAGGCATCGCATGCGAGAATTGGATAATTCCGTTAAGTGGCATGGTCGATATCGTTTACAGAGTAGAACAGGCGTACTATTGCAGGCTATTGCAGTTGCATTACAGAGAGCAGAGAATCCGCTACAATTAACGTGATTATTTAACGGCGCTCTCGTTGTATACCCGCAATGTTTATTCGCTATTCGCTCGTTACCGGTGTTGTATGCACTTCTCTATACACGTGTCCACGTGTAATATCAGGGGTCGGATTTACCCCACGGTTATACACCGTCCACTCTCTATGTTGACCAGGCAAAACTGTGTCCAGGAAACGCAAAACCGTATTATCGTATTATTACCGTAATAACGACATTCGTGTCACATTTATTGCCATTTATCGTAGAGCTACTACACGGTATTAATTATAATTATATGCTGAATATACACAGAAATAATCCCGTTTCAATCTTGTTTGTGAATAAATAATTTGCTTAAAAATTAAATGTATATTTCAGAGAACTTATGTTTTCAAAAAAGTGTTTATTTTAAACGTGCGTTATACAAAAAAGATTTATAATTAATCCAAAAATAAAAAATAATCTAATATTTTGTAGAAATATAGCGTAACATAAATTTAATCACTTAATTATTTTTTGTTTTAACAGAAAGATAGTTTTAAAGATGAAAGTATCCCTTTAAAAAGACTGAAATTTTTGTTAAAATTTTTGAAATTATAAAAAGAAATAAAAAATGTCGAATATACAATTTTAATAAATAAATCTTTGCGTTACTTACCTACTGCTTATATACTTGTGGCTTCTTTCATTTATCTATACACACTCTTCACATCTTTAGACATTAAGGTATTTATGACATTAAGATATTGATTTTTACTTCTGGAAAAGATTATCCTCATCTTAAAGTACATAATTAAGATATATAAAAAAGTCTTATAAAAAACTTTCTTATAAAAAATTTTAATTGTATCAAATAATACTAAAGATAATTTTTCATATAAAGTAGTGAAAAAAATTTCAAAAAATATAAAAAAAATTTTTGCACAATATTGTAAATATTATAAAAACTATGTTAAAAACTATAAAATTTTCTGCTTGACATTTATTTATGTTTGTTATAATTTTACAGATATTAACAATAACGAGAAAAATCAGGCTGAAAAATCATCTTCGAAGAACTGTTATTCTGCTAAAGATAATTAAGTGATTAGGTCTATATGTATTCTATTCTTGTCCTAGGTTGATTTAGTAGGATATCTTTGTTAGTACTATATAACGTCCTTATTAAACAAAAAATTTTTATAATATAATATATAATTTTTATATAAACAAGTATATTCTCTTTATAAATATATTATACATATAACTAAAATTTCCTAAATTCCTGAGTAATTAATATCAATTTAAAAAAGAATTAATATAAATTAAAAAGAATTAAAAAACACAGTAGTGTTTCGCACCACGTTCACACGAGTAAAGAGACAACAACTTAAAAGTACCTTCAAGTATGCCAAGTATGGTATCCCATTAATAACGACTGGACTAATCAAATTCGTAGTAAATTTAATCGCTAGGGTTTTTATTATATAAAAGTGCTTTTATAAACCTTTCCCTAAGAAGGGAGATATTTCAACATAAAGTCTAGATATTATAAAATTTTCATTTAAGAAACATTTCCTTTGTCGAAAAAAAGTATTGTTACAAATTTCGACTACGACGATTTAGACGAGCTTACAGTCGATATTAACTGTTATTGATAATTATAAAATACTAAGAGCTCATGTGCAAGCAGGATACGGAAATATTTATATGCCACGTGGAAAGAAGCGGTAGCCAATTAATATTTCGTTTTTACGAAAAAGTAACAAATGCATAAATGTAGCATTAATTACAGACTTCGTACGGACGCAAAACGCAATTTTGCGCAATTTTCCTACTTTTGTTACGTCTGATCTAAGGTAAGTCCAAGCTTTATTAAGTGTTCTTCTCTTTCCCATGCGATGTTCCTAGTCGCTTATATATTTTGAAATATCTGTAGTGATCCTGAAAGCCGAATATTTTCAGAAATCTTTTATTTAAAGTTAAGTAAACATTTTTTTCAGACTTTTTTAATATTTTTGCAATTGTGGGTAAAACGGCCAACCAGCTTACTTGTAGGTAAGACAAAGAGGAGGACGTTGAATGTCATTTTTGTGGAGAAAATTACTTCAGTTTAGTAAGCAAAAAAATGGATTTAGTGCATTTTCTGTAGGAAATGGTGCCATGAGGGCTGCGCCGAAACAGGAAATTTTATCTGTGACTTTTGCAAATAAAAATTAATTATTTACCTATTAAAATATGTCTAAATTTATTTAAAATAAGCCTACCTTTCTGTAGTTTATATCACAATATATAAAATAAGTATACCACAAAGATATATATAAAATAGAAATAAATTATATACCGGAGCCGTTTTACCCATAGGGTGTGGATAAAACGGCCAAAATGCATGTCTGCAGTTTTTTGTTTGCTACTAATTTTTAAAATTTAGGGGATGCTTATATTCAACTTTTTCAATTAACAAAGATGTCAATGAAAACTTCTGACGGTATTTTGAATCCAAATATGGTTTCCTTTAGAAGTAAAATCAATTTATTCCTTAAGGAGGCCGTTTTACACACACTTCCCCTACTCCAATATTTCTATACAGAAGACACGAAATAAACTGCTCGCCGAACAGTCGAATCAGAGAAACGGTCGTCCACACCGAACAAGAGCGAACACGTCTGTTCTTTGATGTTCCCACATCAGTCGGATCATTCGCGAACACGAACAAGCGAGCATTCTTCTGCTCGCTCGTGCTAGCTAATCCGTATACACCACACGATCATTGAATGCGAATGCTCGCTTGCTCTTGCTCGCTCGTGGTCGCTCCGTTGGTGAGTACGCGGCTTCAATATGTAAAATACATGCATTTCTATAGCAATCTATATATGCAATACACTTTTTTATAGGATATTTAATTCTATAATTACAAAAAAGGCTAATATAATTTTTGAAAGAATTAATTTTTAATAAACATATTGTAAAAAACTAGTTAATATTATGATAGTTATATAATATAATATATTATGGATATATTTGGTCTAATAGCGCGAAATTTTTTTTGCTAAATGTTTTGTTATTTTGATAAAATATATTTTGTTTATTATATATTATTATTATTTTTATTAAGACTTTGGTTCCATTGGAATATATCTAGTTTTGTTTACACCTTTAAAGATTTTTAATGAAAGCATATCACGAAATAGCACATTTTTTGTAATATTTGGCCTCACAATCATGTTACAGTACAGAACCATTGATATTATTCTTTATTTCACGTAATATTGTTACCTAATATCAAAGCATAGCAATGAAAGAACTATAATATAGTGTGTACAAATTTTATTTTAGTTTTGACACAATTTTATAATGTTATTCTTTTTAAGGTAGTTTGTCCGTGACAATACTGTCAAAAAGTTAATGATAGACAAATGACATATGGTATTTGGCTGGGACTGTCCGCGTTATGCATGTGTGTGTAAGAATCTCATATGTACAGATGTATTCACACTAATTGTGTGCTATTAGATCTTCATATGTTAGCTGTCATATGCGTTCACCGCTATCAGAAATTGCTTGAGAAATTGTATTTTATTATCAATTACTTCGAAACTAGATGGTTAAAGGTCTTGTATTTTTGTAAGTACATATATTTTTACAAGTCTTTTCTATCGTTCTCTCGTTTTTCATAAAAATCGTAGGACTAGTTTGATCACTATATAATTAAAAATGTGGTATTGGAAGCCGTTTTCGTATCTGTGATACATGTAAAAACTGTAAAAAGTACTAACTTTGATTTCAATTATCTCAGCTTCGGTACGGTCAATCTTTTTCTAATTGCACAGGTGTGTAAATCGTTTTTACATTAACATGCTGTTCAAATTTTATGAAATTTTTAAGAAAATGGGTTTACGGACTAACTACCTTAAGAAAATGGTAAATTTATGTAAATAACAAGATTGTGTAGGATATCTTTCACATTTTTGTTTGAAATTATTCTCTGCTTTTTAATATTTGTAAATCTATTTTTTAATAGCATTTTAGTTCATGAAAAAATAAAAGAAGTTACACTTGCATATCAGAAAAGAGCCAAGTTTCCCGATTGTTTCGTTGCAGAATCCCAGCAACTCATCATCAGAAGCATCAACATCCCTTCCGCTGTGAAGATTGGCGATGTCGATCACGTGATCCTCGACTGCGACTACGCTCTGGAAAACACTTCGAGCCGAGGGTTGGTGGTCAAGTGGTTCTTCAACGACAACCGAATAGTCTACCAGTGGATCCACGGCAGAAGTCCCTTAGCTGACGAGCCGGCCGCGAAATACATCGATTTAACGTACAAGGCCAGCGATGATCCTTTCACCGAGTATCGAGCTATGAAACTAGATAAACCAGGAATCGATCTAACTGGTGATTATATGTGTGTGATATCGACGTTTGAGGACGAACGGGAGGCAAACGCCTCTATGGTGATCTACTGTAAGTATCCTTTTTTAATATGTATGTATAATGTGGATATATTTACTTTTTTCATCAATAAAATAATTTATTTATTTATAAATAAAAAAAAAACTTTTGTAAATCTTATCTTTTTTGTAATAAGTAATAAGTATATATCATTGGTAAACAATCTTGATCAGATTTAATTATTAATAGACAAAATTTACAGTTAAAATCAATAAATTAAATATAGATGGCGACAAATATTCCCAATCCGTGTCGTTATCAATTTTAACGTTATTCAAAATAATATTAAACTTAATTATTTCTATTACTTTAATACTAATAAAATTTTAGCTCAAGATAAAAATATAAATTAACAAATTTATATTTTTTTGAAATTTTAAATATTTTAACTTTATTATTATATGTTTTAATATTATCATATAGGGTCATTGTTTTTGTAATCTCCTTGTCTATCATGAACTTTGATCTCGCCGACAATTCTTCTCCATTCGTCTCTGTCCTAAGCAGAAGCGTCCTCCGCGTTCTGCACTTCTACGCCGCCTCCTTACATTCTCCATCAATCCACTTTAAATTCTCCTTCAACCCCTACAACCTCCCTCCACTTTGCCTAAGTAATATCTTTTTGATTACTTTATTTTTGTCCACTTTTCAGTTTTAGTTTTAATTTACTTTAGTTTTATATATGCTATTTTTTTCTAGATTATTATTAATACTTTTATAATTTATTACTGTTATAATATTATTTATAGTATAATTACATTCGTGTTAAAATGCACGCAATAAAAATAACAGAAGAATTATCATACATATTAAAAATATAACAAATGTGTAATATATATTGATTAAAAAATATAATTGTGTTATTTTTGTCTAAAAGTTTATTTTTCTTTACTATGCAACATAAGTTTTCTTTGGACTCTTGTTTTACTTTTATACATTAATTTTACAAATTCTACATTTTTTTACTTATATATCTATATAGTTTATATATTATTTTTTTATTTATGCGATAATTATTTATGCAGAATACTATAATTTTCACAGCCGTTAGACCAAATGCTTTAACGTTGTTTGCAGTTAATTAGTTTTCGGTCTCATTAAAACACATTACATTATTGTGATCTATGTATATTATTTGTTTCTTTTCATTTTTGAAAAATCTTTTAAGTCTATGTTTTTCACAATTTTTGTTTCATTAATTTATACAAGATTTATACAAGAAGTTGCAAAAAGGGATTCAGATATAGGTATATATATATACAGAATGTCCCAAAATTCGCGACTCAAAATAAAGGTATATATATATATATAGAGAGAGAGAGAGAGAGAGAGAGATAGAAAAATTATTTTTAACTTTGGTGATACCGATGACGTTTACTTACATTTTTATTTTTTAAATATAAGTAATTATTTCACCTAAATCATATATTTTAATATCATTTTTCATATTAATAAGGAATTAACAATAAAGTAAGAAATCAAAAAATAAATATTTATGAAATATTTCACGTTTGAAATATTTTGACATAAACATGAAATCTCTTAAACTATTCATTTTTCAATAAGTTCAATACTTTTATATACATAATGATTAGTAATCGTTTTACGTAATGTGTGTAGAGTAAAAAAAAGATTTATTACACACTCTTTACTTAATTTTATCTATTCGCTAAGTCTTGAATCAGTTCTCTAAAATATGTTATGAATATAAATATGTTGTATAAAAGAAATATTTTAAAAAGAATTATAAAATTTTAATTTAATATATTAATTTATTAATATAACAACAGTCGTCGTCCGGGGAACACTTCATCTCTTTCCGCGGGCACTCGATCGCGCTCAGGCATTTCACGAAGGTCGACTCACACGGGTGCAACAATACACACATTCAATTTTAATATATTTTAATATAAATAATTTATGATATAAATATTATTTATAAATAAGTTTTATGTATAAAAAATAAGTATTATTTATAAATAAACATCAAATAGGAGAATTATATAGGAGAATATAGTCAAGAAAGTTTAATTATTTTTGTTATTTATAAATAAGTTATATTTTTTTAAATAAATAATTTTATCAGTAGATCAATATTTCGATAAATTCTACATCTTAGAAAATATGTTACATTTTCTGCTGCTTTTTGACATCAATATGACATCAGCAATAACATATGTTTTATTCGTATTCTCTTATATCTACTGCTCTTGCTTGCTATTTCGAAAATAAAAGTCGACCTCGTAATAGAACACAGCAGAACCACCAAGAAAGCTCCAACATTACGATAACGCAAGTATATCCATTGCTATTACGTTCTTATTTATTTTTATTGCCTTACGTGCGTCTCTTTTTCCGCGAAATACCCGCCTCGTGATCTCATACCTCGAACTTTGAAAATACGCTGTCTCTACCTTTCAAGATAAAAAATAAAACAATAGTATCCATAAAATATAAAGAGAATTCATTCATATTTATTTAAAAAAGGGCAGATTTTATAAAACAGATTATAGAAATGTTAAAATGTTAAATTATATATTTTATACGAAATACATCAAATATTTTATTTAAAAATATCAGATGTAATATAATATATGACAAAATAACTGCAATAAAAAAGATAAAAATTATATATATATACTCTCATAGTGGTTTCTTACATTTTATTTCTTATAGTTTTAGCAAAAAAAAATGTTTTTGACAAAAGTAACAACTTATTTGAGGACATAAAATAATGACACTTGCGTGACTTGACTATCTTGTCAAAGTTATGAACCTTATACCTTGAATCTTTTGAAGTATTCTGAAGAATACTTCTCTCTCTCACTTTATATAATGTAGAATCTATGATTTCTTGTATTTAAAAGTATATTAACTTGCTGCCTTTCTTATTGTTAGTATCGAAGTAGCTGCCCTGAGCTAATTCTTAAACGTCAACGAAAACGGCGAAGTAGCGATAACAGACAACAGAAATGATGAATGAAATTATATTAGTACACACTTCTCTCTCTCTCTCTCTCTCTCTCTCTCTCTCTCTCTCTCTCTCTCTCTCTCTCTCTCTCTCTCTCTCTCTCTCTCTCTCTCTCTCTCTCTCTATTTATTACATTGGCACATATTTATAAATATTATATTGTAAGGAAATTTCGATAAATATTATCTTTTATTATACCCTATAGAGAAAAATCTAAAGGAATAAGGCTTAGAAATCATGCAGCTTATTTAATTGTTTATCTTAACTAATTCCAAGGAAAAATTTTCGGTTCCAGATTTTTTTCTTTTTCCTAATAACTTATGCGCAGGACAATCGTGATATATTGATGCATCGTTAATAAACTACTATTTATATACAGGGTGTATCAGACCTAACGTATCACCCGTTAATGGCAGATTCCTGAGATCATTTGTAGACAAAAACAATAAATAAAGCTTCTGCTTGCAATGTTCTGACAATGAGTTGTCATTTGCGCCACTTTTTATCTGATATTATATATTTTCCTGATAGATCGTCTATTTTTGAGAGTTTAAAATTTTGCTACTCGAAACTTGAAGACTTAAAATTCTAGAAATTCTCGGAATTTCAATTCTTGAAATTTTAGTTAGCATCAGCTCTTATATCTGATTATACAAGGTGTACCAGACCTCGCGTACCACCCGTTAATGGCAGATTTCTGAGATTATTTGAAGACAAAAATCCTAATGCCAAAATGTTGAGGCTGTCAAATTGTCATCCCGATATTTGTCGGTCTTGCGAACAATGTACAAAGAAATAAAGTGAATAATAATTTCAAATATTTCTATCGAGTTGAGTAAAGTGTGGAAGAGCTGTTTTGACATACGACGTCCCTGAGTGCGTAAAATTTTGACAAGCACACGAGTAAACTTTGAATCCTTCCCGTTTAAACACTGTAGCAGCCTCGACATTTTGGCATTAGGATTTTTGTCTCCAAATGATCTCAGGAATCTGCCATTAACAGGTGATACGTTAGGTCTGGTACACCCTGTATATAGATACTATACAATATGTTTTCCAATACAATAGGTATTAGTAAAATTAATAGACACAATAGGGAATATAAGTAAATAAAAAATTTGCATATATTGCTCATTTTTACTTGTACATAAAATAAATTAATTTAGGAAGATTAACGATAATTTATAATAATAGATTATTTACAATCATACATCAGGCATTAACATTTTACTATTGCTGCAGAAGATTAACGTATCAAATTATCTCAGATTTTCCATGATCCAATGATGTAATTGATATGTTCATTATTTGCAAAAGATGTTTTGTATGTGTGTATGTGTGTGTTGGCAAATAAAAATTTTAATAAATAATAAATTATTTTATAACTGGACTAGTTTTTGGACAGATTGTATTCAAATCAGTTTTATAAAGTTCTTAGTGCAATGGTACCTAATACTTATGAAATTTATAGCAATTAAGAATACAGACAACACGCTTGTCCAGTTTAATATTACGATGTAAGTCACGTGTGCTGATTATTTTTCAACAATATTCTACCGTTGCTTCAGTAGTTTTAATTATAACAATGCGACGATGTTTGCGGGCTCTAGGATTTCATGATCCTGATTTCATAAACTTTTCTTTTACAAGGTTTTGATATGTATACTGATTGAACATGACCAGTTCAGAACTTCTTCTGCATAATGTTGCTTTATGCACAATGTTTCTTTGACATTTCCCATACATTAGTAACATTTCAAAATTTTTCTTTGATTATAAATATAATAAATTTTATCCTGTTTTGAAAGCATGATGCTATTTACTCCGACATAGATAATTAATAAAATGATAAAAGTCAAAAGATTACCAGTAATTAAATTAGAATATGTTTCAAGAGAGAGATATTTGTTTTGATTCAATGATAGTGTGTATTTGTGTAGTACCTAGTATTATCCTATTCTAACTATTTTTACTCTACATCGATCGCTGCAACGCCGTTTTTAAAAATGTATTAAATTCCAATTTTATAACATTAAGAAATAAAGTGAATAGGTACTCCAAACATATCGAATCATAAATTTTACATTATTTTTTATGTTAAATCTATTTCTCGATAACTAAAATACGACGAAATATTATTTATTTCTAAAAAAATTGAAATTGATTGTAGATGTAAATTATCGTTCTCAAAGTTATTAATTTAAAGGTCATATTCAACTTATCAAATTTATTGTGATATTGACTACTGTATAAAAAAATCAAATAATGTAAAAAAATATCTATAATCTTAAAATTTCTAAAAAAGTGACTTTGAGGAAGATGTTCTATCAGCCAAAATAAATTCTTTTTTGAAGTGAATGTTCTCCTTCTCAGACGTGTTCTATTTTTAAAACCATGGGAAATATTTTAGATAATAAAAATTAATGGATCCGCTCTCCCCCCCCCCTCCTCTCTCTCTCTCTCTCTCTCTCTCTCTGAGCGTGTGTGCTTGCGCGCGTGCATGTGTAATGTATGTAAAACACGAAAATGTGATATTAAACAATGTTATTGATATTGAAATGTTATTAATATTGAAAAATATAGGTAATATTAAATACTAATACAATAATACAATAAATTCTAATAATACAAAAATTTGATATCAGTTTTATTCGACATTATATACATCATATAATGTTGTTTGCACATTGCATATAATCTTTGTTGCAGCAACAGAACAAAAATTCAACTTTGAATACCAAAAAAAGAGTATAGATAATAAAGATGGACTGGAAGCGACGTGTAAAGCAGAGGGTCTTTACCCTCAGCCGACTCTTGATATCTCAGTCAAGTAAGTGTCTTTGTAAAGACCGAAAAATCTCGAAATATTTTACAAAATTTGAAACTTTGAATTAATATTTATATTTATTCTGCTTTTAAATTATGTATAATATATATTTAAATTATAAAAAAATTTGAGGTAAAGTTTTACAATTAGGGCCCCAACGAGAAATCAATCGCCACTTAAATATGTTGTAGGGGAGGTCTTTCTGAGTAATTCTACGTAAGAAAAAAGTGGGGGACGGCATTGGTTTAGAAGATATAGCAAATTGAAATTTCAGAATTTTAATGCTTTTTATTAGATATTATAAAGTAACACCACGCCGATGACTTTGATCTTGACATATATTACAGAGCTCATTTTCCTGAGTAACCTTTGAAAGGTTCTAGCAAGGAATCGTTGTTTATTAAAAAGTTATTAACAAAAAAGTTTGAAAATTATAACAGTTATTTTGAGTATTATGAGATACATATATGAGAGACTAATATACCAAAGTACATGCGTGGACAGAGGAGCGCGTTCCACACAAGTCGGGGGTTGCGGGGGGGTCACCCCCCCCCCCCACCTGCACCCTCCCACTCAACCCTGTATAGGGTGGACCTTGCTTCAACTTACAAAGCGCATACTTATAAAGCGCGTCACTAACCTATAGGTTATTGGCGCGCTTTACAAGTATGTGCTTTGTATGTGCTTCAACTTACAAAGCGCATACTTATAAAGCGCGTCACTAACCTATAGGTTTATAATATCTAATAAAAAGCATTAAAATTCTGAAATTTCAATTTGCTATATTTTCTAAACCAATGCCATCCCCAATTATTTGTTAAATAATTTGTTAAAGCAGAGAATAGTTGATATATGAAAAGTACATATTTATATATCAACTATTTATCGTATATATAAATATGTACGATGAATAAGTACATATAAACATGTACTTTTCATATACCAACCATTCTCTGCTTTAACAAATTATTTGTTAAATATTATTAACAAGACTTCTATAATATATGTTAAGATCAAGGTCATCGGCGTGGTGTTACTTTATAATATCTAATAAAAAGCATTAAAATTGTGAAATTTCAATTTGCTATATCTTCTAAACCAATGCCGTCCCCCACTTTTTTCTTGCGTAGAATTACTCAGAAAGACCTCCCCTACAACATATTTAAGTGGCGATTGATTTCTCGTTGGGGCCCTAATTGTAAAACTTTACCAAATTTGAATAAAATAATTTAAATTATAAAAAATTTTAACTTTAAAATTATACGAAAGTTATATAAAAACTATTAAATCTACTTGACAAAAGATGTAATTTAAATAAAATAAGAATTGTTATATATGTATAATAATAGACTATATTTATAGGGACATTCCAGAAAAGAAAACTTTGAAACCCACAGTGACACTCCGCAAAGATGGATTATATGATATTTTATCACGAGTAGACTTTCTAGACGAGGAACTACCAGAAGCTGCAGAGCTCGAATGTATCCTTGACATCCCGAGGACAAATTACAGCATGACCCGAAAAACAATTTACTATTCCGGTTAGTTACATATCTTTCATGCTTCAATATATTTCTACTAATTATAAACACTTGCTTCTATATATATACTAACTTGCAAGTTTACATTAACTTTTTATGTCAACCTCTAACGAATAAATCTTTTAGTACGATTGCAATAACTTTAACGATGCAATTTAATAATTATTTTTAATTATATTTTTGTAGAAAGAAATAATGTAAAAATATTTCAGAACGCAATAACTTTCGGTTTTTGTATAATGTACTATATTAAATATGTACTATATTAAATATGTAGAAAATATAGACATTTTTATATCAAAGTATGTTTATTATTACAGTTTCTAATTATTAAACATATACAGTACCGTACAAAAGTTTGTGTACTTTTGATTCTTTTTTACTTAACTTGGTTTCACGCCATCTAACGTATCTTTGCGAAAAATAATCGCAGAGCGATGTTTGAAAAAGCATTTTAAAGCTTGAACCCTCAGCTTTCGAATGCTTCAAGGCTCGTTTCGATAGTGCTAATACCGGCGGCACAATACAGTCTTTTTTATAAAAAAGACCTTGAAATGCACTGCTCACTTTAAATCGTCTAACTCAGTGAAAAAAATGATAACGTAATGATTAAAAAAGCATTTTAAAGAGGAAATGTTATGTTTTATGATACAATCAATAAAATTTGGAGAATAAATTTCGTTCTCCCTAATATGCACGCCATCAAAGTTAAAGTTCTTCAATTTTGCAAGGTTCATTTTAAATTATCGTCGTTTGTAGTAAAATCTTCACAGAGAAACGAGCCTTAAAGTATTCAAAAGCTGAGAATTTAAGCTTTAAAAACGTTTCTCTGCAAAGATTTTACTACAAACAGCGCTAATTTAAAATAAACCTTGCAAAATTGAAGAATAAACTTCAAATTTGATGGCGAGTACGGGGAGAAATTTATTCTTCAAATTCTATTGATTATATCGTAAAATTTAACATTTCCTCTTTAAAATGCTTTTTTAATCATTACGCTACGATTTTTTTTCACTGAGTTATGACAATTTGAAGTGAGTGGTGCGTTTTAAGGTCTTTTTTTTAAAAAACTGTATTGTACCGCCGGTATTAGCATTATCAAAACGAGCCTTGAAGCATTCGAAAGCTGAGAGTTTAAGCTTTAAAATGCCTTTTTAAAAATCGCTCTGCGATCATTTTTCACAAAGATACGTCAGATGGCGTAAAACTAAGTTAAGTAAAAAAATCAAAAGTACGCAAACTTTTGCACGGTACTGTATGTACGATAAAATTATATTCAATTTATATAGAGAGTTGTATATAAGGGGAAAGATGCAATTGTGAAATTAAAGAGCAAAACTATCTGTGTAAAATGTTTTTTTTTCTCATATGATATATTTTGATCAATTTTTAACAAATACATTTTTTCCTGAATTTTAATTATATTTTGAAAACTCTTTTTTTTGCATTTTTGATTGTAAGTTTGTAAGTTTTGGTAAAATTATAATTTTTTAAAATCTCATAATCAAATCAACCTATTTATTTCTAAAGTGATTAAAAATTATAAATTTTGTTTCGTACGTCCCAAGAAAAGATCTTGTAAAAATCGAAAAATATTATTTTGCGAGAAAGCGCTCAAAAATTTCTAATATTACATACCTATTTGGCATAACTTTCATATCCTTTGTAATAATTTATCCTTTTTTTCTTTGTCTATTTAAAATCAAAACAAGTAGAGAATGCTGTCAAATCAAATAAAAATTTTAATAGTATTTTGTGTGGCAAGTGTTGAAAACTACGAATTATATCGCGCGTGAAATAGCCGCATGAGCCGAAAGCTTATGATGTATTCACACGAGTACGAGTGTGAATGCATCATAAGCTGAGGCGAATGCGGCTACTTTACGCGCGACGTAATTCGTTGTCTTCTGCACATGCCACATACAATATTTTTTGTAATGCCTGTCGCTGAAGTTCGATTTGAGATTAAAAAATCCCTTTTATCCTTCTTGAATAATGACGGTTGCAACGAATTGACGTTTTGTCTCGCGTGAATTTCGTTACGTTTAAGTTTGTTATGTCAGTCAAAAAATCGTAAAACAAAAACTATCAATCGTGAAAGAAAAAGGTTTTTTACACACTAGTGCGGTAAAGTAAGTCATAAAGGTACTTTTCTCGCACAAGTGCGGTAAAATAAGTCATAAAGGTGCTTTTCTCGCACTATTGCGGTAAAGTAAGACATATATTGAATCGTTGAGAAATTAGCCACTTATTATTTCCGCACGTTACAGCAATCAAAAAACGAACTTTCGCGACAGGCATTGCAAAAACAAATTTTTGAAATTATTGTTTGATCTTCTATGCTTGTAATTCAGATTGTGAGAAGATTATATGTTAAACTTCTAACAAGGAAACCCACGGAGGTGTCCCCCTCCGATTTTGATGAGCTTATTAGTAATTTCAACATCTTTGAACTTTATAAAAATAAAAATAGACTGATGGCTGTACAACTACTTAATTAAAAATCATTAATAAAAACAAAAATATAATTAGAAATAGTCACTAATTTATTTATTTATTTTATTTTGGTTCTACCCATTGAGAGCAAAAGCTAAAAACTACATATATTATGTAAAAAAATCCACTCTTTCCAATGAAAATATTTATTTTAAAATAAACTTTGGGGAATACATAAAAAAACAGGGTTTTTCTTAAAAATCATCGTTTTTAGTGCTTTCTTTAATTTTGAGGGAATTGAAAATATTTTTATTGAAAAGAGCAGGAAATTTTACATAAAAATGTACACGTTTGGAAAAAAAACAGAAAAAAAATTGGTGACAATTTACTTTGAAGCGATGTCGGAATGCGACATGTCAAGGAATTGATAGCAGCGCCCCCGCTGAACCCATGAGTTTAAAATTTTAAAAAAATTCACGTTGTTTTAACTCCCATTGACGAATATTTTTCTGCAGTTTGAACGGAATCGGTGACTATGGGTCCGGATTTCATATGCGGGTTCCGTGAAATGACTCAAATATATACAATTATATATAAAATATGCACAGAAAAAAATGCAGTTGCTTCAATTAAACGTCTACGTCACGGGTTGCCACAAGCATATACAGTTAAGTTTATTGCAAATCGCAATTCACAAGAAAAATTTGAAAATTTAACTGTATGTTAATAAATGTGAGATCTACACGTTTGTGCAATTTAAAAGTTATTGACCGTCCCGAACCCGAGATAATCGCTATCAAAAATTGCACTTTTCTTATGTATTGCATATAAAGCGTATGAAAATCTCGTATTTTTATTTTTTACATTTAGAACAAACCACAACACAGTGATAAAAAACGAATATATAGTAGAAGGACACTTTAGGAATACTAGTAAAAAAAAACAAAATTATTGACCGTTTAGTTGTAGAGATACAATAATAAATAGACCTCGATTCTCACGATTATTCGACGTAAACAAGCGACTGAGCCACATGTACATACATAGCACACACTTGCGCGTGGCTCGGGAGCTATTCATTCTACACGCCACCACATGCTACCACCGAAACCGGTTTTGGGAACATCACTACGGCAGAGTGTATCTGTATAAATACTTGTTCTGTGTGTAAGGGACAGAACGCCGCGAGACAACCACCTTAATTCAATTGGATATTAATTGATCCAAAATATTTGGATTATTAACAACTATCTGATGTTTTCGTTCAAATAATATCAAATTGAATTAACTATTTATGTTTGTGGCAGCCCGTGACGTCGCGTTTAATTGAAGTAATTTTATTTTTTTTCCGTGTGCCCATACTTATATGTTCTTTGATTCTTGTATAACCTTTATCCGTATAAACATAATATATATGTAAGAAGAAGAATTAGAAAATAATGAAAAGGATAATTTTCACATTGTTTTTTCATACCAAGTAAAGTTTGAGGAAATGAGCAAAAAATTACCTATATATAATAAACGTATATAAATGTAATATATATAGATAATTATATATAAAATATAATTACCTATACATTATATCTAGAATATTGTATAATCTAATCACAATTTCATTTTTTGTAAATAAAACAACGCAAAAATTATTTTTCTAATTATTTTTTAATTATTATTCTTATTATTTTTCCTATGTGTATATATATACAGACAGAGATTATACAAGAGAAAAAAAACATATATAGATGTATTATATATATATATACCTATATACATATATAATTATATATATTTATATAGATACATTATTATATAAAAAATCTTTTACTCGGACCGTACAAAACACAACTTTTTGCAATTTATTTTTTCCTTTTAGCACAATAGTATACTTTATATAATTATCTTGCACACGTAAAATCTCTTATTTACAATACAATTTTAAAAATAATTTTTAAACTGATCTGTCAATATTGATATCAAGAAAAATATCTTACAAAGACTGGATCAGGCTCCTTTTAAATTACCGGGGTAATAAGTATCCGATAATAAGTACTCCGCCATTTTTGTCGATGCTCTCTGATTCTCGTGTTTATAATTTATTTAATTTAACACAATTTAATTTAACCCTATCTTTTGCTAATATGCGTAATATATAAAATTTATGAAGATATTAAATTAATGACGTTAATTCTGATTTCAATATATTTGCATATCCTATTATATATATTCTATTTTTGTCAATAACTGCAACATAAATATTATAGCTATACAGCGGCATATAGTTTTTATATCATTATTTTCAACGTTTAGAATATTTTCTAAAGACATCTTCATATTGCGTTGCCCAGGTTATAAAAATTATCAAATTTTTAATTATTAAATTGTTTAATTAACGTCTATGCTTAGATTGGACGTAGAATATGCGTAGATATGTCTATGCTTGGTTTTTGTGTTGTGCAGGAACGGCTACTACTACATCTGTTACAACGATACCACAGCATAAAATGGATATCCAGGCCCTAGACAGCTCAAAGCCCGGTAATGGTGGTGGTAAGATTGAATCAATCGTGAAATTTATTAGACATGTATATATATATATCTGACAATCGAATCATCAGCCAGTAACCGCCATCACCATTATTTTTCGAATCAAGGGCCTTCAGAATTTTGATAAAACCTGTTTATTCATTTCATGCTTGTTTCTTGAGAATTTATCTATCAATTCTTATTCATTAATCAATATCATCCTATAAATTTTTAAGTTATTATAATTTTTGTTATAAGTTACAGGCAGTTACAGGTCTTTCTTATAGAGCCTTCTTTATTATCTTGCTCTTTTCAAAAGTTCTCAATCACTGTACATTATTCGATTGAGATATTTCTTTTTATTTGCGTATCGCTTTTTGCTTAGAAAAACTTTAATGATAAAATTGATAAATGCTTTTGTTAATTTTTCTTACTTAATGGTAATAATATAGTGTGTTATTTTATATATATAGAACTGTGAATGAACTCTTTGCTAATTAACATTGCTATTTTTTTTTGTTTCAAGTTCTGTGTGAATATTAATAATCTCGGGTATCGTGTATTATATCCAATGAAAGTCAAAACGGGCAAAAGCCCATTAGTATTATACCTTTCAGCGGAGAATTATCCTCGCAATATTAACACCCCCATATACATATACTAATGTCTATGCATTAATGCATATGCATTCCGCTCAAGTGGCCTTCATTATGGTTATGCATATTTATGAAATTCACCCGCGGCCGTTGTAACGCGCTCAATTATTGGCCCCATTAATTTTAGGAAAATGTTGAAACGCGAAAAACACTTTTTGTTATATTATAAAATTAAGAGAAAATTAATTATATAATTAAGAGAAAAACAAAGACATACGCTTTTTCTCCTTTTTTTATTTAAATTATTATCAATATTATATATAAAATACAATGTTTCTATTTTACTGAATTGCCAATTAATAAGAAAAATATTATCAAATGAATGTAAAAATAAATATAAAATTTATTTTACGTTAACGCAGTGGTTTCCAAGCTTTTTTAGCCTCTCACTTCTGAGAATTGGCTACTGGTTACGCACCCCCCTCTCCAAGCTAAATGTAATAACCTAAAATTAATTGTTTTTTTGAATATTATATATTTAATAATTTAAACACTTAATAATTATTAACTGAACATAAGACCAATGAAGCTAAAACAGATTGGTTTACATTTGATAATTTTAAAATGAATGCCAATTCTATGATTGGATCATTTTTCGTGGAATGACGTTTACCTCAGGCGACATAATACCTATATTATACATTATGTTATTTACTTTAAAATTATTAATTGTATACTACAACTTTTTACTTTAAAAATCAATTATTTCAGCAGAAATTTGTACAATAATTAATTTACCTTAAATAAATAAAACCTGAACGTCCCCTATTGTCCTCTTACAATTTAGCGCCCCCTGAAAATAACAAATGTCTCCTGGAGGGTGGTACGGTCGAGGTTGAGAACCACTGCATTTAAGCATAGATAACTAATTTTACTGTGTTTTCAATCTTATTTATCCTTTGTTAAAGAATCGTATCTCCAGTTTTTGTCAAAATGGAGTTAATACATTTTTCAATGTAACAGGAGCTTAAATTGCATAATATACATATGTGTCTGTTATTACTAGTTCCTAAGATACAAAGTTTATAAAAAGTTGTATTGAAAATTTTTATAGTGCCTAATTTTTAAACTAGGTACACTATATATGTTATTGGCAGTTATAGTATTAAACATGTCAGTTAAATTACTTGATTAAAAACTATTAATAAATCACGCTACTTTTATATGTAAAAAAACATATCATTTCCCTATTTAAAACTTTAAACTTTGTCTCTTCTGAATTTATAATAACGGAGATACAATTCTTTACATTTAAGGTACAGATATATATTTTTGCACACACAAAGGGTGTCTTAGATTTATTGCATGAGTACTATCTGCTGGGTGTAATAGCAGATTTTTCAGGTTATTCTGTATAAAAATCTCAATTTGAAAATGTTAAAGGTATTATAATTTTTTAATGGGAAGTACGTTTGAAATTGACTAATCAGATAATTGCTCAAAACTCATGTTCAGATATGACATATTGATTCAGATATCACAATGATGTCTTTAACCCTTAGATTCCTAACTATAAGGTAGATCCTGGATCCTACTGGTATAATTTTGATTAGTATTTCTTTAACATTAGGAATTGGTAATTTTATTGCCAGCTAACTCTTAAAATTAATGAGAAAGGAAGATTTATGTTATGTGCGAAGATATCCATATAGTGCATCTATTTATTTAATATTTATCTCATACAGGTACCTAAGTAAGGCTCTCACGTTACCTGTGGAAAATGTAATTTTGTGTGTAAAAGCCACATAAATATTTAAAAAAGTGATATATATGTTCTCCTAAAAGTGATACAGACTCTGAATAATTTGTCCTTGAATATTTTTTGTTTTATTAAATACGAGATAAAAAATATTAATATTTTATTTTTATGTAAAATAAGTTTACCTTTTTAAAATTAGTGTTTAAAATATTAATTTACTAATATTTTTGAATGTGCATGATAATAAAAAGCCTTTGTACCTTACATTTTACAATTATTATTAAGATTTTGTAAAAACGTCTTATTTTTATGATTTATTTACCCTATGAACTTGGGGTCCGCTAAGAATTCCACTTAGGAAATTATGTAAGTCAAGTTGTATCAGAAGTTTAAGGGTCAAAAATTAATATAATTTATCGATCAATATTGACTAGAAATATCATTTGTTTGTGATAGATTTCATATGATAGCTTTGATAATTTGATGCCTATCTCATTCTAACATCAATATTTCGAAATAATTATATTATTATATAATATAATTAATATCACTAGCATACGCAATAGATTAGATAATAATTAACGTAGATGAATAAGACGACAGTGAATTGACAGAGAACTTGAGAAGTATTTTCGATATTATTGTAAAATTATATCAATATTGTTTATTAAAAAAAATTAATGTACGTCTTAAGGCATTAATTGATAATCTACTCTGTATATTGTGCAATATATTATTTTGAATGTGTGCGCGAGCTTTGGGCAGTCTAATCAGTCAAATTTAAAGGTTTCCCATTTAAAAGGTATTATGACCTGACATTTTAGTAATAGAATTTTTATTCCTGAATAACCTCAAGAATCTGTCATTAGCTGATGTGGGACACCCTATATATGAAAAATATTTTTGGACTTATATGTGCAAATCTACTTGCAGGCAACTTCGTCAACCGTGCATCGATTAATCTTATCCTGTTACCGATACTTCTGGCTATTTTCATTCTGTTTCATTAATAATACAATCGATAGGTAAGTTTAAACTGACGTTGGGTTTGACTGGTACATACCTCTATGATTTTAAGAAAAAAATTGATCCTAAATTACGGTTTATTTTCTCTCTCTTTCTTAAAAAAAAAAAAAAGTAAAATCTTTTACAATATAAAATCCTATTCATTATAAAACGTTTAGAAATTATGTATTACAGTGTGCTTTTAAGTTTTAGAAAAGTAATATAATTAATTCTCTAATCTTTTTTATGGATATGTGATGGATATACATATAAAATAATTTATATTTTAAAAACATTTCAAAGGATGTGAATTTAAAGACAAAAAACAGGGTACGAGATTAGATTTAAAAAATATAATTGCGAAACACTTAATCGACAATTTACACATAAAGTGATAATAAAAATACTATATTCTGCATAAATGTATATAGAACATTTTATTACACTTTTTTGTCACGTCCATATATTTGAGAAAATAAAGTCAAAATAAAGTAAAATAAATTAAAAGATTGATTTAAATTTAATTTACTTGATTTTTGAAACAATGGTTAATGTAAACAATTCATTGTTGGCCTATTTAGAAAAATTTGTAGTTTTTATTATATTATGACACAATAAAAGAAGATCTAATATAAAATTATATGTAAAATATAAAAAATATAATAAGCAATTGTGTCTGTTTGTGGTGACTGCTTTATATACTTTAAGGATCCTAACTAAATATATTTATATGTACATATATTGTAAGTATATATACAGGATGTTCGGAAATTCAACCGACAAACTTTCAGAGATTGTCGGAGGCACCATAAGGATCACTTATTGCAAATGGACCTAATAGGGTCGGAAACGTGTCGTTACATTGCTACGGCATACAGTGTTCGAAAAAGATCGTATCCGCGAATGAAGGCGGGGGTGGTAAATGGTAGAGGATCTGCTCTTATAACCGCCTGAGTACGTCGATGATGTTTTAACTCATTTTTTATTATAAGATTCGAGCAAATAAACACCCTGTATGTCGAACACCCTGTATGCAGTAGCGATGTAACAACACGTTTCCAATCCTAGCTAGGTCCATTTGCAAAAAATTATCTTTTATATCTTATATATTAAAATATTACTAAAGCTCTTTATCTCAATTTAAAGTAAGAATGAGATAATAGAAAAATCTAATATAAAATATAAAAAATACAAACACGAGGATATAAAAAGAATATAAATTATTCCTAATATGAAATATACAAACATATTACATAAATTGTTTTCTTAATTAAGATATTTTTTATATTTTATATTAGTAAATATGAAAGAATGAATTGTATATAACATTTGTTATAATTAGTTGACAATTTATTGTATATAACATTTTGCAAGCAAACGATTTTATTGTATAAACATAATAGTAACAACCGTAATTGAAAATTATATTCTGTAATTCTGTAAGTCATATTTTTACAAATTGTGTAAATAACACTATATTGATTACATTCATATACATATGTATATATGTATGTGTATTATGTATGTATGTGTATATATAGGTATATAAGTAATTAATTTTACTATTGTAAAAATAATAATAAAATACTTAACAAGCATTTTTTATATTCACTAGACATCACAGACGCGCGCTTTGCGCGCGCTATTTAGCTTTAATATTATTGTATACTGTTACTATTACAGTATTACACCATTAACTATTAACCCTTTGATGCACACAATTGTCAAAATATACAATGACAGCTGCTCACGAAGTAAGCGCAGCAAGAGAACCAATCTGCAGCATCGCGGAAAAAAGGCCGCAACACTTCAATACGACTTCGATACATTCAAAATTTAGTTAACACACGCCTTTTTTAGAAGGAAATTTACTAATGTCAAGAAATTGACATAAGAAAGCAATCTATTTTGAATAAAAATATTGATTTTTTTCTTGCATGACTTTAAAGTTTGAAGTTTTTAAATAATATTTACAAAAATTATTTTAATTAAATTAAAAAACTAATACAGTTACAGGTCATTAAAAAATTAAGCGCGTACAATTAAAAAACAAAATACGCAGCACATTTTTGGCTCATTTTTTTTATCACAGAGATCTTGAACTTTTGATCTATTTTATTTACTATTTTATTGCTTTAAATATAATATGTAAGTACTTTATGTCATATTGCTTTAAAATTTATTCAAATAAAAATTTATTTTTGGTATAAAAAAGATCAAGATCTGCAATCTTGCCTTATTTGGTTGCTTGCATTCTTAACACTAGAACTACCAAGGGGATCAAAATATACACTACCTGGGTGAGACATAAAGTACACACTGGGTCATTTTGACCCAGCGCTACTTTGCGTAATTACCACAAACGGGGGATCGATTCTTTTTGGCTGAAATTAAAAGGGTGCATTCTTGCAACACTCAAAATGAATGTGAGATTGTTTGTAAAGGGTTATTAATAAAGCTTTATGGTTCAAAAATTCGAAATGTGTTTATAAACCAAAAAATTGCTATTTTTTTAAGAAATATTCAATAACTTTCTAAATTTTGAATATTTTTACGTGAAAATTTAACTGCATACTCTCTGGATTATATACTTTAAGGTAAAAATACGCGCAAAAGCCAACATTTCAAAAAAGGTAGGGGAGACCGGGGCTAAACCGTCAGTTTCTTTTCGGTGCCGATTTTTAACAACAAAATAAATAATTTTAGTTAAAAGGATCCTGCAGCCGAATGTTTTACGGACAAAATTACCATTTTCTATCATTTTCTATGTTACCGATCTATATATGTCCTTGTATAGACAATGATCTAGACAAGGATAGCACCTACAATAACCTACATTGCATTCATAAAATGCAATTAGAGGAAACCTTTTTTTCTAGGCTTCGAATCTTAGTTCTACTTGCACGATATTATTCTTACATGTTTTCTTTAGCGCGCCTCTATCTCATTTTGTATATATAAACTGCAGTATTTTTGTATTAGACAAATATTGTCATCAGGTGACAGTTCTACGTTTCAAAAATAAGTAAGATTTTTAATTTTTTTTCGTTTTTAATACAAACTCGACCGCTGCGCGCTAGATTTTTGCACGTACTTTAATTCTGTAAAAGAATTTTGCGATTCTGTAAAGCCAATTCAAAGATTTCTTGTAATGCGATAATGTCGGTATACAGACGGGTGCAGGATCCCCATACCATTGTAAAGAGTGAACCTTTAGCTACAAAATTTATACAGGAAATTTCTGTCTACGTCGCTTTGTTTAACCGGTATAGAGCAAAAACGACAACGGTGGAAAAATCGAAATCTCAAAAATGCCGGGGTAAAGTCGTCACTCCATAAATACGTAATTCCAATTATGAAAACTGATAGGATACATTTTATTAATTATTTGGTAATAGAAAAATATAAACATTTATTAATTAGTGTTAAAAAATTTCATTATTTTGTGTTTTTGTGTGTGTGCACGGATTCTATAACTCAAGAACTAATCAACCAAATATTAAAGAAAAATATATGAAATAGGGGTAGAAAAGACTGAAAAATATAATAAAATTATAAAATTTGCCAATATTATAAAAGTCAACCCCGGGTGCTTACTGGCGGATTAGCCCCAAACACAAGTTTCAGGTTTGATCGCCCACGAAATATTAGACATCAACGATAATGAAAAAACTACACTGGATTCGTGTTCAGCATGCATTAATTTTCTCTTATTTTATTACTGTACAATAACTTTCATACTCCAGCAACCCAGGAGTACCCTGAGTATCTCATGTTACGAGCCCCACGACTTGCGGGTTCGCGATCACCAAATCTAATCTCTACAATTGAGCAACTCAACATATCTCGTATTTTTCTATTTACGACCTTACTCTATCGCTGCATGCAGAACTCATTGCCAAATATTTATTAATTATATAATAAACAAGGTTTAAAGTCTCATATCCACGACACTTTACAACATCCAATTTCACAATTTCTTTCTCTGCAACGACTACACGCACGATCAAACAATGAATTTTACACTAAATAGATTTTACCCCAAGGGCAATAAGTTCATGGTGGGACCAACTGATAGGGCCTATTAGTTTAGCAGAAACCTCGCTATCGCATATTAGGAGCCTATCTCATAATAGGGGACTTTCCTCTATGTATTATTTGATTCCTTCCATTATTCTACGTATAAAGGTAAAGTCATCAAAAAGTGAATAATATACGATATTTTATATTAAAAATATTATGACAAAATTTAAAATATCTCAAAAAATTCTTAACGAGATTCTTAACAACTTTTATCTCAAGGAAAAAATTAAGTTTTATTTAAGAAATTAGTCTCTTTTGAAATTTCTTGAAAACGACATCTACGACATGGCTCACATTAGAATCATGCTTCAAGCCGAACAACTTTTGTCTAAAGCATTTTTTTTGTCAAACAAAGAATAAAAGTTTTTTTGAGGGAAGGGGTAAATTAAAATGAGACCCTGTACAGATATTAAAACATTTTATTTTTCTATTTATTTTGTAGAGATTTTTGGTATGCGTAGAAAAGATTCGTGCAAAATCCTATAAAGCTTTTGAGCTTTGTGCAAACCAAATCCAGGACACAAGGCCAGAGTATTAGGTTGTGCTCTTACAATGTCAGCTAATATGCCGAAGGTTGTTAAAAGAGTTGTTGCATCAGTTTTGTTGATAGATTTTACTGTTGTTAAAGCATTAATTAACTGTAATAAATATTTATTACATAAATATATTTCTTTTTCTTATTAATATATATATATATATATATATCTTATATTATGTATACTGGGTGTCCCATTTTAATCTTTCCACGTAATTATCTTCTGAACTATTCGTTGTTCGAAAAAAATTGTTTCAAATAGAACTTACTCTGTTTCGAAGGGGATATCTTATTATGGATACAAGTCCCAGCTAACACAATCTGTAATCGCAAACGTTGGTAACAAATTATGTTTGCCGAAACGCCGCAAATGGGAAACATAATTTGGTATTGTCAATTCTGTTAGCACACTTCCGTCAACATGCAACAACCTTTGTCGGCAAAATATATAACAGAAAATATCTCGAAAACTGAGCCCGATAGACAAAAACGTTTCAAACAAAAGTCGTATGGTTTTAAGAGAGACATAAGATGATGGCAATGATTTGACCTTGGATGGTCGTTTGAAGCTCACGTGAACGTCACCTTCAATTTCTTGCATGAAACCCCCTATATTGTAGTATATCGTTTGAAAGGGCATAAAATAAGAAAAATTTTGGTGCAAACCAGAGGTCGATACGTTGACCCGTTCGGCAGTTATTTAGGGTCAAAAATTGGCTTTTTCCAACTTTGACACTAAATAACTGCCGAACGGATCAACGTATCGACCTTTTGTTTGCGCCAAAATTTTTCTTTTTTTATGTCCTTTTAAACAATATACTACAATATGGGGAGTTTTATTTCAAACTTTTGAGTTGGAGTCCCCCTGGGACACTGGAAAATTTTAAGGTTTTACTAAAAATTTTCCAGTGTCCCAGGGGGACTCCAACTCAAAAGTTTGAAATAAAACCCCCCATATTATAGTACATCGTTTGAAAAGGCATAAAAAAAGAAAAATTTTGGCGCAAACAAAAGGTCGATACGTTGATCCGTTCGCGAGTTATTTAGTGTCAAAGTTGGAAAAAGCCAATTTTTGACCCTAAATAACTCCCGAACGGGTCAACTTATCGACCTCTGGTTTACACCAAAATTTTTCTTATTTTATGCCCTTTCAAACGATATATTACAATATAGGGGGTTTCATATAAGAAATTAAAAGTAACATTTACGTGAGCTTCAAACGACCATCCAAGGTCAAATCATTGCCATCATCTTATGTCCCCCTTGAAACCATACGACTTTTGTCGGAAACGTTTTTGTCTATCGGGCTAAATTTTTGAGATATTCGGTTTGAGTGTTTAAAATGGGACACCCTGTATATAAACAAAAATATGTAGTTTCACTTAAAAAAAATAAAGCACCTTGAAATCTTGGAGATACCTCCACCTAGACAACATTTGTGTCCATAATAAGATGTCCCCTTCAAAACAGAGTAAGTTCTATTCGAACCATTTTTCGAACAAAGTTCGGGAGATAGTTGCATGGAAAGATTAAAATAGAACACCTTCTACACAAAGGATGGATCAGTAACTCTGTCCACTTGGAATATCTCCGCTATTTTTAGAGGTACGAAAATATTATAATTAGAAAAATTGTATTGAGAGAGCCATAATATGTTAGTAATAATTTTTTTGTGCGTGGAGACGTTTCGGGCATTTCAAGGTTACCTCCATTTTTGTAAATAAAATTGTATAATTTTTTACGTAATTCTTCTAATTATTCTACATATAAAAGTATTAAGGTGGAGTTATCAAAAAATTAATAGTTTACAAGATATTTCATATTTTGTTCTAGCATATTTTGACATAAAATGTAAAATATCGCGTAAACTATTTATTTTTTTGTAACTGTACCCTAACACTTTTATGTACAGAACAATAAGATGAATCAATTGGTGTAAAGAAAACACAAATTGTTGCTTTTCAAATAAGATGTAATTGCATATTGCAAATTGCACAACTTTTTTGCAAAGCAATAATGTGTTTTCTTTACACTAATTAATTTATCTTATTATTCTGTACGTAAAAATGTTACTAAAAAATAAATACTTTACGCGATATTTTACATTTCATGTCAAAATGTGCCAGAACAAAATATGAAATATCTCATAAACTATTAAGTTTCTGATAACTCTACCTTAATACAATATGTAAAATAATTAAAAGAATCATTATGTAAAAAAATAATACAATTCTATTAAAAAAATAGAGGTAACCTTAAAATCTCCGAAGCGTCTCCACCTACAAAAAAATTATTACTAGCATATTATGGTTCTCTCGATACCGTACAATTTTCCTAATTACAATATTTTCGTATCTCTAAAAAATAGCGGAGATATTCCAGGTAGACAGAGTTACTGGTCCACTTTGTATATAATATGTATCTATATATTTTTTAAATATATAAATTACTTTTTGATGGGGCGCTGTATCGCTACGTTCCATGATATCATCAGGGGGTTTGCTTTCATATATTTTGTAAGTTTCAATAATTTTTCCTGCATCCTCCGCATTCCATGCTAACATTATTGTCATGTCTGCCAAAATTGAAATCCTTGTTAGATGTTTCAAAGCATGATGAGGATCGGCAACGTCAATCTAATAAAACAAGAAATTATAATATACAATAGATATAAAAAGACCCCACAAAACTACTAATTATCATATAGATATAAAAAGACCAAAAAATTGCTAATTTATGCACAAAACTGGAGAAATTATAATATAAATAATATAACTACATCTAATCATATATTTAGTATATAAAGAATTGTATTAATATATATAGTCTATTATATATTTATATATTATAAAATTATATATAAGTATAATGCAATAATTATATAAATTGCAGTTACATACTTGTACCAAGAGTACACGCAAGTTGTAAGCATTCCCCAATAATTTAAGTCTTTCATGAATATAATCAGGATTTAGTTGGTGATAACGGATTGATAAGAAAAGAGCACATGTAGTTTTTCCCATTACATAATCTGGTACAATGTCGGAATACTCCCATGGTACATTTGTTATAAACTTCAGCAATGGATTACCTTTCTGAAGATATTAATCCATTATAAATTTTTGAAACTTTAGTTAACAGGGTTTGTAAAATATTTACTTTTAAATTTATACTTTAAAATTTTATAAAACATATGAAAACAGTATTACCTGCTTTGTACTGACAAAGATAGTATTGGCTTTGTTTGAAACTGTTGCCACAGAAGTTTCAGACGTAGAAACTGAAAAATCCTTGAAAAACTCAGATTTCTTCAAGTTACTAAAAGCAGCTGAAGAAAAAAAGCTAAGTTATAAGATATAGATACATTGTACAGTTGTATAATGATAAAATATATAAAATTGTAAGTAGATAACATTCCAGATAACTAGAACCATAAAAAAAAGATTTTGCAAAATACCTGCTATAAATTTTGCTAGTAGACTATTAGCAGAAAAATCTGCCAACAGAATATAATAGCAGACTGATTACAAAGAAACCAAATAAAATTTGCCATTTGATAACTACTTATATACGACATTCTATAATAAAATTATAGATTCTATTGGTTTCTTTATTGGTAATCTACTATCAGATTATATTGGCAAACTCTACTGGCATGAGTTTAATGTAAACGCAACTGACTGACTAATGTAATTAACTGAATAATCTATCTCAAAATTCTATTCAAACCTATCGATAAACTGCTAGTACATTGCTAATATTTTGCTCAATATAGCATATTATAACATGACTTACTTTGGAAAGATGTACTTTTAGCTTGTTTGGATGGTACATTATCCAAATCTTCTATACTTTCTCTTGTGTTATTCATAAATTCTCTCTTTCATTACATAAATATTTTAATATATGGTCCTATAATATATAATATATGATAACTGTTTAGTTCAATCCACACCCATCTTCGATTTTAATAAAAGTATACTTGACTGATTTCCTTTCATTCAAAAACAGAAATTTGATGGGCAAAGTATTAATTTTGTAAAAAAAAAAATAATTTTGGAGTACTTTCCTATATAGAAGTCCGCAATCTATTTAAGTTATACGATGAAAGTAATTTAACGTATCTCAATATATCTAGGTTATAATATGTCAGAACAGAGAGAACAAGAGAAGCCTGAGTAGAGTCTGTTAAGGGTCGGCAAGAGACACGGTGGAGACGCCTATCGGCCGGCCTGGAATTACGGATTCGCTAAAACAATATTTTAGCCAAAATACCGAATGAATCTTATTCAATTTAGGATATTCTTAATCAGTAAGCTCATCTGTAGTACGCTACAGAGCTATTTTATGAAAAAAAGGTCAAAATAAAAATTTTTAATAAACTTGGGGGAATGGGCAGCTAGCAACGGGTAAGGTTGGGTTAGCCGCGAGTCCGTATTTCATTTATTATAAATTTTTAAGAGCAAAAATGCAAAATCGGGCTCTGTAGCGTACTACAGATGAACTTACTGATTAAGAATATCCTAAATGGAATAAGATTCATTCGATATTTTGGCTAAAATATTGTTATTACGGTTCTCACTAGATCTAAGATGCTGGGGAAATTTTCGTGGTAACATACTGACTGCTTGACAGAAGAGATCATCATTCCATCTTTATCTCTCTTACATCGCGATCGCATATGTAGTAACGTCCATGTACAAAGTACAAACACTAATACGTGAGCACACGGATGCAAATATTGAGAGATAATGGCAGCAAAAACCGGCTATCATATAATTTTTATTTTTTTTGTATATGTATGCCTATGTAAAGAATGAACAAAAATAAAGATAATTTAGAAAAATAAGAAGAATCTATAATTTGTGTGTGTGTGTATGTATAATTAAAAATTAATAAAAAAATTGAAAAATCAATATATTTTATGTATATATATTTTGTATCGTAAAAAAACATAAAATCGTTACAAGCACTTTACATGTTATGCGTATTACATGCATATATATATATATATATATATATATAGAGTGGTCCTTAAAAATGGTAATTTTGAATTTTGACTGCTCGAACGGTTCGGAAGGCTCGAAATAAATAAATAAAAATCTGTGCAAAAGCGCAGCTTCCTATCTCAATTTTAACACGTGCCGCAGACACTTGAATTTTCCTATTAAAATCAAATAGCAAATGATTTTAGTATGAATGCAATAGCGATCGGAAAAATTTGAAACTTGGCAATTCTCTTACCTATAGTTGTACCTATCTTCTGATATTTTTATAGATTTTTATCTACATATTTCAGGTTGCTAGTGGTCGATGAAAATAATTTTTTTTTAATTTTTGAAAAATCAAAGGAATCTTGTTTATTTATTTATTTCTATAATTTTGTTTATATATTTATTTATTTATTCGCTGTCTTAAATAAGAATTCAATACTTTTACAAAATTGGTAAATATTTACAATTAGGGCCCCAACGAGAAATCAATCGCCACTTAAATATGTTGTAGGGGAGGTCTTTCTGAGTAATTCTACGCAAGAAAAAAGTGGGGGACGGCATTGGTTTAGAAGATATAGCAAATTGAAATTTCACAGTTTTAATGCTTTTTATTAGATATTATAAAGCAATACCACGCCGAAATGACTTTGATCTTGATATATATTATATAGAGGTCATTTTCCTGAGTAATCTTCGGAAGGTTTTAGCCGACAATCGTTGTTTATTAAAAAGTTATTAACAAAAAAATTTGAAAAATATAGTTATTTCGTGTATTATGAGATATATATATGTGAGAGACTAATATACCAAAATGCGTGGAAAGAAAATGAGAAAAAACACTAAATTCTGATATTTGGTTTTTTTATTTTTCAAATACGGATTAATTATTACTCATTGTCGGTTGTATTCTCTTCCGGTGGAAAAAATTTTCCGATAACTTCGAAAAAAGCAACTATTCTGTTGCTAAACTTGTATCGCCGTTTAAAAAAATTTACCTTCCTGCATCCCCACCTGCACCCTCCCTCCCAACCCTGTATAGGGTGGACCTCGCTTCAACTTACAAAGCGCATACTTATAAAGCGCGTCACTAACCTATAGGTTATTGGCGCGCTTTACAAGTATATGCTTTGTATGTGCTTCAACTTACAAAGCGCATACTTATAAAGCGCGTCACTAACCTATAGGTTTATAATATCTAATAAAAAGCATAAAAATTCTGAAATTTTAATTTGCTATATCTTCTAAACCAATGCCGTCCCCCACTTTTTTCTTGCGTAGAATTACTCAGAAAGACCTCCCCTACAACATATTTAAATGGCGATTGATTTCTCGTTGGGGCCCTAATTGTAAATATTTACCACAAAATTATTTATCTGACAAATCTTTCATGAGTGTCTCCTTTTTTGCATCGGGATATTTTTTTTTTATATAATAGTCAGCATGTTTGCATCACAATTTCATCAATGTCTAAATTATACAGGATATAATCCTGCCAAAATATAAAAAAAATGGCTAGAAACATAATTTATTTAATTTTTTACAGTTACAAAAAATTATTCTCATCAACCTCTAGCAACCTGAAATGTATAGATAAAAATCTATAAAAATGTCAGAAGATAGGCACAACTATAGGTAAGAGAATTGCCAAGTTTCAAATTTTTCCGACCGCTATTGCATTCATACTAAAATCATTTGCTATTTGATTAAAAAAATAAAATTATTTTCATCGACCACTAGCAACCTGAAATATGTAGATAAAAATGTATAGAAATTTCAGAAGATAGGTACAACTATAGGTAAGAGAATTGCTAAGTTTCAAATTTTTCCGATCGTTATTGCATTCATACTAAAATCATTTGCTATTTGATTTTAATAGGAAAATTCAAGTGCTCTGCGGCACGTGTTAAAATTGAGATAGGAAGCAGCGCTTTTGCACAAATTTTTTTTTATTTATTTCGAGCTTTCCGAACCGTTCGAGCAGTCAAAATTCAAAATTACCCTTTTTAAGGACCACTCTAATATATATATATATATATATATATATATATATATATATATATATGCATGCACAAATGTGAAAGTCAATCCTTTTCATCGTGTTCGCAATCAAATTATAATTGCAGATGTTGTCTCTCGTGATAATATTTCTACACGTTATTATTTATGATGCACTATAATCGCAAGTTAACTATATCCATCCCATAGGTATATACACACACTAAAAATGAAAAATAAGCATAATTTTTATTTTTTATTTTATTTTAATTTACACCTCAAAATAAGAGAAGACTACTTACATTTTCAGTCAAATTAGAAAAGCAAAATATTGATTATAATGCGTAATTTAAAAAACGCAGCAGTAAAATTATATTAAACAAATAAGAACTAAATATGATTTAAAAAATAAAAACACTTTTAAAAAGAGAGATAAGCAAAAACACACAAAAAATACACTCTTATATTATTTTAGAAATTCAAATATATAAAATAAAAAAGTGATCTGAAAAGTGGCTGTAATAGACAAAACTTAATCAACTCTTCCAATTCCATTTTTATTAATAATATATATATATATATATATTTCATGGAAATAGAATTGGAAGATTATCTGGTACACCTTCTTTTGTAATTAGACTGATTGCTAATATATCTTTTAATATGCATAAAAATATATTTTTAAATTCTTAGTGCTTCTGCATGATAGTGCAATAATTTCAGATTTTTTCCCATCACCTATTACTTTAGACTATCAATCTATTACTGAAAAGGAAGCTGTAGATTTAAAACAAGTAATTGAGAATTGTGAATAATATGAGGTTTCCAACGCTGAACTTTTTATGTAAACTCTTTCGAGCAGAGGGTAACGCAGCTGATGAACAGTATAGATAACAAACTGAATAAAAATCTTAATTATTACAACATAATGATATTAATAATTAAGATTTTCATTCAGTTTGTTATCAATACTGTTCATCAGCTGCGTTACCCTCTGCTCTGATGCTAAGACTGAGTGTATATTTTCCTATATAAAGATAGAATAAAGGCCGTAGCCGGATAAGAAGGGTCAATGTTCCTCCACACGGATTATGCTCATTTTTTTGCTTTGATTGCTATCAGTGTCTCTTACAATTTAGTCAAATATTAGCCTTTAACATTGAACTGTTTTGCTGTAAGAAATAAAAATAAAAATTTCGAAAATAATTCATATCTTTTAATCGGCTGAACCGATTGTGTTGAAATTTTAATATGTTGTACATATTATTGAGACACATTTTTGGAAAATTTGGGAAAGGTTTATGATGACAGAAACATTGATAAAAAAATAAATAAATGTTTTCGATTTTTTTCAGTCCCGATATCTTTCTTGTACAATTACGAACAAATTTTTCTAGAATCTTGGAGCAGTTTCTTATCGGACATAATTTTTTGGAAGCAATGAAATGAGTAGGCGGTACTTTTAAAAAATAAAGTATTCTTCTTTTTTTAAAAATATGATATGCTTTTGGTGCGGTCGCCATATATTTTATGTAGAATTTTGAGACAGTATTCTACAAGTAATTTTTTCGAGCCAATAAAATAGGTAGGCGGAAGTTTAAAAAAATAAGATTTTTTTTATTTTTTTAAATTTATGATGCTTTTTGTACTATTGCCATATTTATTTTGTTATGTAATGTTTTATAATGTAATTAGACTTTTGAGGCGGTATTCTACAAGTACTTTTTTCGAACCAATAAAATGGGTAGAAGGTACTTTAAAAAACAAAATAATTTTTTTTAAAATTATAAGTTTTTTGGTACCATCACCATATTTTTGTTTAGAATCTTGGAATGGAATCCTACAAGTAATTTTCTGGAATCAATTAAATAAATAGGTGCAGGTACTAAAAAAATAATAAAATAAAGTAAATTGAAATAATTATAAAAGGATAAACTTTAATCGTATTAAATCAAATGTTTATTAATGAAGTACACATACACATACACGTACACACACTCAAAATAATGAAGTATACATACACATTTGTTCACATAATCACTCTCATACTATTATTTACACTATTTATAGTTATATATCCATATTGATGGACTAATCTTCATCACTATCTTTATTAATAATAGGCGTGATATGCCGGCTGTTTTAAATATATTTAAATATATTTAGTATTTATATATTTAATATTTTTTTTTTATTTTTTTTTTATTTTTATTTTTATTTTTTTATTTATTTTATTTATTTTATTTAATATATTATATATTCAATATTTAAATATATTTAAAACAGACGGCATCACGCCTACTATCAATAGAGATAGTGATGAAGATTAGTTCATCCATATGAATATAACTGTAAATAATAGTATGAGAGTGATTATGTGAACGAATGTGTATGTGTACTTCATTATTTTGAGTGTATGTATACGTGTATGTGTATGTGTACTAATTCATTAAAAACATTAGATTTAATACGATTATAGTTTATTCTTTTATAATTATTTTAATTTACTTTATTTCATTATTTTTTTAGTACCTGCATCTATTTATTTAATTGATTCCGGAAAATTACTTGTAGGATTCCATTCCAAGATTCTAAACAAAAATATGGCGATAGTACCAAAAAGCTGTGATAATTTTGAAAAAAAAGATTTTGTTTTTTTTAAGTACTTTTCACATATTTTATTAGTTCGTAAAAATTACTTTTTGTAGAATACTATTCCAAAATTCTACATAAAATATATGGTAATCGTACCAAAAGCATATATCATATTTTAAAAATATAAAAAAATACTGTATTTTTTAAAAGTACTATCTACCTATTTTATTGTTTCCAAAAAATTATGCCCGATAAGAAACTACTCCAAGATTCTAGAAAATTTTTTTCGTAAATGTACAAGAAAGATATCGGGACTGAAAAAAATCAAGAACATTAATTTATTCTTTTTATCAATCTTTCTGTCATCAGAAATCTTTCCCGAATTTTCCACAAATGTGTCTCAATGATATCTACAACATATTAAAATTTCATCAAAATCGGTCAAGCCGATCAAAAGATATAAATTATTTTCGAAATTTTTATTTTTATTTTTTACAGCAAAACAGTTCAATGTTAAAGGCTAATATTTGACTAAATTGTAAGAGACACTGATAGCAATCAAAGCAAATCAATTTATTGTATTCACGCACATGTGTGCATAAGAATATATGTAATTTATAAAAAGCGGGTGCTTGTTAGCCTTGGTACGTTACTGCCTTCTGCTACGGACGGCCAGAAAGCATTTTCGGGCCGTATTGCTGAATCCGTGCGTCCGCGTAAGCAATTCAGTGGTGTGTGTACGTGTACGGACATACACCACTACATGGAACCTGAAATTAGTTTTTCAACGTTGGTGACACTGAAACCGGAGTTTCGCGTTGCCACCACGCGAGGTCTCCAATATCAATTCGGAGTTTGCCTGGGTCTCCTGCCGACCCTTAAGGGTCGGCAAGAGACACGGTGGAGACGCCTATCGGCCGGCCTGGAATTACGGATTCGTAAAATCTGGTATATGTACATTATATTATTTACTAGAATTATTGTTAATGTCACAGATAGATGAAACGCCAGTTATTTCGTTTAGTTAATTTCGTTTAGTTTATTAATTTTTAATAACGCTTTTGTAATATATACTAATATCTAACACATATAATTGTAATAGTTTATTATGCATAAAAAATAAGAATTAACGATTTTAATATTTTATAGAGATACCATCAGAAGTATTGGGGGGTCCCGTTTGCCTACAATCCCGATTGCCAACAGCTTCGTTTGCCCACAACATTTTGCCTACAGCTTCGTTTGCCGACATTCCCGATTGCCGACATTCCCGATTGTCTACAAGCATTATTGCGCACATAAATTCAAATTACTTATTCTATATAAATAATTTAAATTTATGAAATAAAACTATATATGTAATCCGGATACTACTGGAAAGTATTTTAAATGATAATTGATTAATATACTGATATACTGACTAATATTGATTTATTCATCGTGCAGTCGGATCACGAGAGATGGTGCTGATCGTTTCATTTAAAACGTTATTGTTGCTTTTATTTATTATTAAAGCAAAATCTTGCATACAAATGTAATAAAAAATATGTATATTTTTTTATTTTTTAATTAGTCTATTTAGTACATAATAGATATACAGGGTGAATTTTATTTCGTGAACCAGTCTTTTACCATCAAAGGCGAGATACCGACCGTACTTGTAACTAACTTATCGGCTGTGGTGTACGTTGGGTCGCGCGAACCGAAGTCCCTTTGAATTCAAGCGCCTTAAGAACTATAAATCGCATTACGGGCAATATGTAGTACGCTCGAAGCTACATTTACTTAATAAATTAAAGCGGGAAAATACATATTCTTATAAATAAAATAATTGCATGGCTCTATTTTTCTATAAGAATAAATATTTTTTGCGTATGAAAATAATTGCTTAAAAATTTACATGATTTGACGCTTTCAGACGCTTTTTGACGTTTTTTTCATTTAATGCAATATAATCTCATTTTAAAATTATTGATTGTTGCGTACATACGAGTATATGAGTGTTGATTTGATACTAATTCTTTTTCTGTACACATAAATCGCGGGTTAATCCCAAGTCTCTCAAATATGATTTTGTTACACTTCTTTTTAACAGATATATGCTCGCACTGGCATTCATCGGGAAAGCGGCTTCGCTGTTCTTCTTCTTCTTAGCATGGTGGACGTATGTTCCACCAAGCACTAGAGGCATCGACCAAAATTCTCGGCAGCAAACGACGGCTACTTTAATGCTAAGTGATACTTCACAAGATGTTGAAATAGTACCAACTACAATAGCGTAATCTTGGATTATTTCGTTTTTTTTTTTTAGGAAGTCATTCTTTTAGAACTGCTATTTTATAGAAACAGTAAAAATAACTGCGGTTTATACACGGATAGACAAATGTTCCAACTTTTTATGCGGTAAAGTCCACAAAACTGAGAACTAGAATGACTTAAGTTATAACGAGAATATCGTCGCAAATACATAAACAGATATCAAGCTAGGATAAATTATGTATATGTCAGGTGTGAACAAGAGTTTTCACGAAAATCCTTTTTGCACGCTAGAAAGTTAAGCTTTTGATAGCCCTATAGCCGAACGTAGCTCGGAAACTATAGGTATATTCGGAAGTCAATCAAGGGATGTTAAAACATGTCCGGACAGTTGTGCCAAAGAGCCTATAACACTCGATTTTCTTTCGAAACCTTTTATATAATGGACAAGTCTCGGTGCGATAAATCTATAAGCACGGACCAAAATATCCAGTTTGCGCAGCTCCAACTTCCGAGCTCTAACACAAATTTTTATAACCCTATTAGATTAGATTCGCTGACTGTCAATTAAAGATTAATCAATTGCATTTCCTATAATGATAAATATCGATAGTATTGTACTTTATATACCCAGAAATGCGACTTACATAAATTTCGAAGGTGGTTTTATCATGTATCAACCTTGGTGGTTGTCGTATGCTATATTACCGATTTGATATTACACTTTTTGCGCCGTTTTTTGCTGTAATTATTTTTATTAAACGGAAAACGCCCACTATGCCTAGAGCGCCTGGAGCACGTATTTATATATGTCATCAATAAAAAAAACTAATGAAATATGTTACACTTTGATCTTTATCTCTTCAAATATGAGATTTCTCACATCTTCCTCAACTATAGAATATATCTCTGAAAGCAAACCTTATAATTCTGTTTCAAAATTCAAAAATATTGTCAAAGTACTTATATTAAAACTGCATATTTTAGAAATATGGTAATTATTATTTAAAAAATCTGAGCTATTTTACAGATCAAATAAATGTTAACCATCAACAACAACAACTGATAAATCAGGAAATGAATTTGACACACGTCGCTCAATACTTCCATGCAGTTGTCGATGTTAACAATATGTGGTCTCTTATGTTAGAAATAAGCTGTTTTATTGGTATGATATTATTATCAGAGAGAAGCCTGAGTGGTCATGGGCGCGATTTAGCTGTTACTTTATTTTGAAATGCCTCTATTGTCCATAAAATATATACATTAAATTACGTAGCCGATGTCTGAATCCCGTAGGTAATGTCCACGATCAGGGATCATCAGATGCATCATAAAGTAGAGGTGAGATTACATTATTGGCAAAGATAATATATTGCGTCAGAGTGAAGAGGTATTCCAACGGAAACGGAAGTTGTCAACATTAAAATAGAAAATTATAAATTATCTTTTTAGAAATATTAAGTGGAACCCTTCAATTTCTTTGTATACTACGCGATGAATAGAATTCACTTGTCTGATAAGGTACGATTTAACTTTATCAGATGATTATTTGACAATAATCGCGAAAAATGAATAAGCAATATTATCTTTTTATAAGGCTGTTCTGCTTTTATTGAATATTATGCAATTAAATGCATTTTGGCTAAACTTGACTTCGCATTTTTTCAGTTTATATATATATATATATACACCTATTATATTAAATTGGTTATATATTATTTCGAGATTTAATTAAAATTTTATCCGGTAAAAGCAGATTAACTTGTAGAGGCCCTCCACCACCCCCGCCAACGTTAATCGACGGTCCTCTTTTCTTTGAAAATGTGTGCTTTTTGTATTATTTATTATTTATTCTCGTTATAAAATTTTCAATAAATAACAATATGTATAATTACACAATTTATTTGTTACAATTTATAATTTACAATATATTTTACATCAAAAAGTGGAAAATCTATACCAAACTGTAAAATACATTACAAAGAATTTGTTTACGAAATATGCATACATTTATATTATAAATACACACATTTGAGTTTTTTTTACTGATGCCAGATTACACGAAGACGTTCGAAATAAATATGATAATATAAAAATTCACTATTTTAGATTAGGTATGTAACTTATAAATATTTCTAAAACGATTAATTTTTTATTATTAAATTTTTTATTATTAAAGTCAACAATCAAGTAAAAAGCTCCTATCTTTTAAGGTCTTTATTTTGAGCTTTAAAAAATTGCGAAAAGTAAAAAAAATTAAGTTACTACTGTGTTCATGGAAGGAATAATTGATCCAACGATTTGATCAGAGCAAAGTCTTTCCGCCGGGCCGTCAGTTGCCGACGTAGAGAAGAACGATTCTCAAGATGGAAAGTGAGCTTAACATACCCTCTCTCTCTCTAATTTGTCAAGCTTTATGAAATCATGAATATGAAGAGAAAAAAAATTAGATAAGCAACCCGTTAAACGTCGAAGGCCTCGCTGCAGGAAGGAATAAATCCCAGATCTTCCGGATTGCTCCCGATAACGGTCATTTCGGCAGCGAGTTAACGACAATCGTTTCCCAAATTATTGTGTCCCGTATATATTTATACTATTGAAATATTCTTCCATTATATTATATAAAATACATTTCTTTCTTATAATTATAAAATATATATCTATTACGATATATATTTCTCTTATTAAAAAAATTATATGGATGGAATAATTGTTATCGAGGAGTAGTTACAAACGAGTATATTTAATAACAAAACGCATAAGATATATGCATTCGATAATTAATATTGATATTAGGGTCGGTAGAATCTAGTCCCTGAAAATGGTTTCCTAATGAGAAACCTAAAATATTAAATAATAAAATATAGTCGTTTGTAACTACATTACCTCAAAGATGTATCATGATTGTATCATAGGTTTTATTGTTTTTAAATCTATTTTTTATTTCTCCCTTCTTTATTTTTCTTTTTTTCTTTCTATTTTATAAACATAATTAGTTATTTTATCCAACTTTACTGTCTTTTTATCAGCAAGACAGAAGCATGACTGATATTAGCGTTAATGGAAGAATATGTAATGAGAAGAATAAAATTTTCTCTTATAATGTTTTAATTAATTTTGCAAATCGACGTCGCTCACTTGTGCTGAAATCACTGCTTCCAAGGATCCGAGATATAAAAAAACCAGAAATTAATTCAGGTGCTGCAACAGGGGTCTTCGATCTTCAACGGGGCACTGAATTAATAATCCTCCACGTTGAAAATTGCTATGACTTCCCGTCGGTATACGAACGTGTATTTCTTAACATCCACCTGACGCGAGGGACAGCTATAAAGGCCGAGATCGCATTCAAGAACGGGAAAACGCGGTCTTCAACATCGTGAAGTATAATCGAATATTTAATGTGATTAAGGTAAAAGTTATGAATAAAATAAAAAAATATAATTTTCCGTTTCGCGTATTATTCCATTTAATAACGAATTACGATAATTTCAAGTCACGAATTCCGTAATAATTTTGAAAAAAATGTACTCGTAATTTCATAATATTAAATTTCAAGATGTCAAATTTCGCGAGCGAGGAGCTATTATTTGATTGTTGACTCAGCATTCGAACCTTCATGTTTTCACATTTATACATATAAAATTTACAATAATTGGCGATAATCTTTAAATGCAAAATTTTGAACAAAGAATAAAAACCTTTGAATATTCAAAAAAATTATAAAAATAGTAAAAACGCAATGATTAACGCGCTAATTTAGCAAATTTGTATTATCGTACGTCTTCTGTCGATTTCGTGATATATCCGGCATTAGTATCACATAATTTCACTTTTATTACAATCCTTCTTACAAATTTTCATTGCAATAATTATATTATAATTAATATTATATAAAAATATTAAGTAACATTATATAATATTACACAAATATAATATACTCTAGAATCACATACCTTGTAATAAACTAAAAATTTATTACATAATTAGAGTAATATGACAATTGAAATATTATATAATGTTACACTACTTAATATACTTAATTTAAATATAATAAATTTGAATATTAATCATATAATTATTTTATATAACTAATCTTTCCGTGTCTCTACCTACCCGAACTTTTATGTCAATATATTTCCTACCTATTTATGTTCCTATATGCTCCCTCATATTCCTACCTAACCATATGCCTATTTACCTAACGCATCATATTCCTACCCACCCGTATTTATTAGTTTATATTTAAATTTTATTTATTTATTTAGTTTATTTAAGTTTATTAGTGTTAATTAATCGCGACCGCTATTACCCGAAATTATAGAGAAGGGTGCAAATTTAAGATTTAAATTGTAAAATTTTAAAAGTAAGTTTAAGAGATTTTAAGTTAGCGATTAAAAAATTGTGATTAAATTAGAGACGTCACCTTACCGTCTCAGATAACATGATGCACATATTATGTGCAAAATTATGTTACCTGCATGCACGTTGTACATTACATTGGTGGTGTTGAACACCAACCTACCTTGTGTCTTCTTCTATCTTCTGGCCAGTTTCACAACTCACCTTCTCCTGGCCAAATCCACTCTAACGACATAGCCAGAGACAGGAAGAAGAAATACTCCTTCAATTACCGGCTGATCATAGCCGGCAGATGAGCGTAATGGTTTTACGCTCTTTCTTACGATGCGCAAAACACGACCGCGTCGCGAAGGGCCATTTGTAATAATAAAATTTAATTAGTTAATTATAAAATCACTATAATGACCAAAATCTACTTAATATCTTATGCACTATAATTCAAACACTTGATAACATTCTCAATTAGGAATAAAAATAGGAATATTAATAAATCAGGATCTTTTAATCTTGACAAAAGACTTTCAATCAACCGTATATATCCGAATAAATTCGATTACTTCTCGCGAGTGATAGGAACTTTAAACTTTGATAAGTATGCAGGACTTTAATAACAATGCCAAAAAAATAAGTGAAAATTAAACGCAAACAGAGAAAATCTAAGGCCCATATTTTCGATTTATCGTTTCGAATATCGAATATCACCTCAAAAGGGTGAAATATAAAGAATTAATGACGTGAGATCTGAAAGGGATAATAAATTTTCCGCACAATATTATGCTAATGTGAATATTTCGAGCAAACACAATATAAATTTTGATAACTACATCTCGTTACTATAATTATATTTCTCAAAATCAAATATTTACATTAACGCGAAATTAAACAACTTGAAAATAATAGCTACAAAAAATTTTTCTGTTTTATGAGATAACATTTATTCGATCTCACGTCATATCGCTTTAACTGGTATAAAAACCAGTTATTAATATACAATATCTATAGATTAGAAAAGATTAGGCTAAAATTGGCGCGTTATAAAAACAAATAATTTAATTAATAATCGTGAATACATACAACGATTTCCTTGAAGATTACATAATTTTAATTGTGATATATGCTTACTGAAACATCCCTAAGCATATACATATTGCATTCTTGTACCAATTTATATAACATTTAATCCTGGAAGATATTTGGGAAGAGAACAGAGATGGGAGAATAAAATAAAGTATTTGTTACTTATTGTTAGTAACAATATTGCGAATTTTTATTCTATCAATGGAATACTATTAATACATGCATACGTAATTGTATTTACTTATTTATTAGATCTATTCATATTTTGATCATCTCATTTTCGTGTAAATTTTATATACATTAATTGTATTTGTTCCAGGATAGAATGCATAATAAATCAATATATATGATTTATCCAGGATTAAATGTCAAATCCTAATCTGTTCCAGTAATAGATTGAGGTAACGGATCTATGAAATGTGATATACATAATAATGCATGTATTGCGGTAACTTTACGCAAGCATCTCTGCTATATATTTGACGTAATTGTCATAGATCCGTTACCCTAAACTATAAAAATATATCACTCACCGACCGATGTGAAACAGCGGAGTCGCGATGATCCTGTAACAAGCAATATAAAAATCAAATTATAGCAACGCTTAAAATAATTAATATTTTAAAGAATATCTACTTGCTCGTTAAATTTTATATTCATACTTTAAGCAAATATTTAAAATAATTGTACAATTTTTAAAAGAATCTCTCTTAAGTACCTATAAGATCTTTTTTAACTTACGACTAAAAGTTTCTTTGTCCTATGTTTATTTAAATCGAAATAGAATATTCAATAAAAAATAAGGAATATTAAGAAATAAGAGATAATAAATCACAATTAAATCAGCAAAATAATATATAAAAAGTAAATAACTTACCCTAAAGTTGTTCCGCCGTCGCCTCTGATGCCTTCCAGACCTGCTCCTCCTCTCAGATCATTTGGGCTCCTGGCACAATTCACAATACGCAGGTATTTCAATCGCGCGATACTTTATACGGCACTCCCGAACGATTGTTAAATGCAACGATCGCGCGGTACTTTGTGCGGCACTTCCAAACAGTTTAATATAGTGCAGCGGAGATGTAGGTAACTATACGATGTATCCTGTAACATAAAAAACAAAATCCAAATTATATGGCCAAACGCTCAAATAATTAATATTTTAAAAAATCTATTTGCTCAGTTAATTTTATGTTTAAAATAATTATACAATTAAAAAAAAACTCTCGCTTAGTATAAGAATTTTTAATTTACACTAACTAAAAGTTTCTTTGTCCTACTGTTTATTAAATCCAAATAGAATATTGAAATAAAGAATAAAAAATACCTAATAAGAAATAAAAGATAAACACAATTAAACTAGCAAATAAATATAAAAAGTAGGTGAGATCTACTCCGACATTAATTGTAATTTTTGATGTGCTAGATATGGAGGATTTAATATTGTTATATTTATGGTTCTGAAAAAAGGCAAGTAAGGCCCGAAACGTAACATGATTGTATATTATTTTTAATGCTATTAAATTTATTTTTAACATCCTTTATTGCTCGTTAATTGGCCGTTTTTGATTTATTTAGCTATAAAAAGTAAATAACTCACCCCAAAAGTGCTCCGCCCGCGCCGTCGCCTGATGTCTCCCAGGCCTGCTCCTCCTCTCAGATCATTTAGATTTCTGGAACACATTCACATACGGTAATTACGATCGCGCGGTACTTTGACGGCATTCCCGAAACGCG